>JADHKJ010000092.1:0-70000 GCA_019925595.1 Grosmannia huntii
TTGTGTATATAAGAAGAGAGGAAGCAGGCCTGTTTGTATTGATATCTTTCTTCTTCTTTAGCTTAGTTTTCAACCAGTTTGATTTACCCAACAGCGACTTCTCCCATTGGGCTGGATCCTTACAATATATAAGTGCTTCTTTTATTTTTATTTTTATTTTTGATTAGGATGGCTTAATAGCTTAAAGCGTTTAGTTTTGCGGTTTAGCTACTTATTAGTTTCATTAGGCAGACGATAGTTTGTTGCGTAAGGAAGAGCTTCATATTGCTTAACAGTAAAAGATTACTCGTTTTCGTAATGTTTAGGAAGAGCAAATTGCTTAAATAGTAAAGCGTTAAGCGTAAAAACGCTTAAAGAGTTAGATAAGTTAAAGCGCTAAGAGTGCAAGGCTACTGTAACCGTTAAGGTTGCTGCGCTTACCGCTATTTCGGTTATTTTTAAGGTTAACTAGAATACTTCACTAGCTTTCAAGTTATTTTTTAGTATAAGTTTTAGAGTGTTAGGTTAATGTAACAGGCTATAGCCCAGTGTAAGTCCTCGGCCCCGCCCTCGGCTCGGAACAACCAGTCGGCCGTGTTACGTGGCCTGCCGCATGATCCGACTAAACCCAATTGGGCGCATGCCAATACGCAGCACCTGCGCAAGAAGGCATATTGCGCCTATCTTGCAGTCTCTCTGCGGACGCCTTGCGCGCTGCGTAACCCCTTTTCTAAGCCTCTACCTTTCGGCTATAGTCTGCTCTACTTAATGCCTGACGGTGGCTCACGCAGGCAGAGAGCAAGGGCTAGTAAGAAGGGATCTTGTAGACTAGGAAAATATATAAGAAGGAAGAAAATAGGCCTGTTTGTGTAGATATCTCTCTTCTTTCTTCTTTAGCTTAGTTTTTAACCAGTTTGATTCACCCAACAGCGACTTCTCCCATTGGGCTGGATCCTTACAGTTATAGTATAGTAAAAGGCGGCTTAGGCAGCGACGCGCTGTAAAGGCAGGCTGGAGCCGATAAGGCTAAGTAAGCGGGAGCTTTCTAAGGCGATGTATGAGGATATGGCGGCGTAACTGATTTTGTATAGTATTTGCTAGTGTTTTTTGTTCGTATTTGGCGTTTTGAGTTATTTTACTCACGACTTTTACACGACATTTTCAGTATTCTGCCGGTGGGCGGTGAGCCAAATAAGTCACGTGGACCCGTGCACCTAGAATTTCGACCCGCGGACCTAGCACATCCCTTCTTCATCTGCTCCCTTTGGCTGAAAAAAAAGACGGGACGCGAACGCGAAACGTCTGGTCCACTTACCCTTTTCGTGTCCCTTCGGACTGCTCCTTTGTTTCTTATATTCCTTGCATATCTTAGCTTCATCTTGCCATATTCGGTTGTCACCGGGGTAAAACGCAGTCATCAATCGATCTCTTCCTCGCGTGCAGCGCCTGGTTGACATGCACCGGCGAGCAGCACACTAGAAAACGAAGTCTCATTTGTCAACACGGGTTTTAGGATTGATAGAAACGTTTCGAGGCCTTTACATTTAAGGTTACCTTGCCACATCTGCACTTTTGCCTGTTCTCTTTGTTTTCTCGTCTTCTTGTCATCGTCTTCTCGATATTTACAGCCGCACGACTACGAAATCGGCATCAGGTCGTTTGACGCTGATTATCCATATCAGCGGCACTTGAACGGGAGAAGTGAATCGGGACAGGCCACTCGCCCGCTTTGTTTCTCTTCCCCATTCAGGCCGTCGCGTCGCCATGGATCTCATACGGCGTGCTTCGAAATTCATGCCGGCTGTACCGACACCTCAGCTCCCGTCTGTAGATGACAAAGGCCGCAATCAACGAGCCAACCGATGGCGGGCCCGCCTTGCCTACTTCAGACAACCTATGCGTTTAAAAGGCAACTCCAACATATCTGTGCCGCTAGGCGTTGTCATCCTCTTTCCCTGCATTGTGGTGATATTGATCTTAATACTATTCGTGAGGCATCCTAGCTCCCCAGGCAGGATACTGATGCCTGCAGGAGCACCTCCTTCTATTCGGTATGTCTCGTCGTGTTTTTACGGGTATATGTCTAGTATTATCTCTGAGGGTTAACGCCAGTTTTTGCAAATAGCAAAATTAGCGAAGAACATGATAAAGTCTTTGTCACCGGGTGCCTCGAACCAGATACGAGTCAGCCACGAGCGAACGGTGCCTTTGTGGTCCTAGCGAGAAACAAAGAACTAGAGGGCGTCATCCAATCAATAAAGTCTATCGAGCGTCACTTCAACCGGTGGTATCATTACCCCTACGTTTTCTTAAACGATGGCGATTTCAACCAGACCTTCAAGGACGTCGTCCGCAACTATACCTCTGGCGAGGTTGAATTTGGGAAGGTAGGGCCAGAGATGTGGGGTTATCCTGATTGGATTGACCCCAAGGTTGCCAAGGAGGGCATCGCCAAACAAGGAGACGCCGCTGTCATGTATGGCGGACTGGAGAGCTACCACGCCATGTGCCGGTTTTATTCTGGGTAAATTTTATGACTCTATGGAAAGGCGTATTGTGCTAATAATACCTACTATGCTAGATTTTTCTACAAGCACCCCCTCCTTGCCAAATATGAGTGGTATTGGCGGCTGGAACCGGAGATCAAATACTTCTGTGATATCACCTAGTATGTGTTTTCTTGTCTGTTCAAAGCCTGACACTATCATACTTGTGACCACAGGCATACTTACTATGACCCAGTGATCCCTTTTTGAAAATGATCGAGTCCAACAAAACATACGGCTTCACGATTGCCGTGAAGGAGCTCCGCGAAACTGTTCCTAATATGTTTCGATATGCATCTGCCTACAAGCGGCAGAACAACCTAGCTTCGAAAGGTCTTTGGGAAATGTTCGTCGAGCCACAGCCCGAGAAGGAGGAACCGCTGGCCGAAGATGATCCGAATTACAAGCCACCTCTTCCAGAGGAGATTCTACGCACAGACCCGTCTCGCAATAGCCCGCCCGAAATTGATCCGGAGGGTATGGAAGGCGAGAAATACAACATGTGCCATTTCTGGTCCAACTTCGAAATTGCCCGGTTGAGTTTCTTTCGCAGCAAGGAATATGAGGAGTTTTTCCAGATGATGGATCGCAGCGGTGGTTTCTGGATGGAACGAGTACGTCTTGATCTGTGCATACCGAAATGATTGTCGTATGTATTGGTGCTGATCATCGCAGTGGGGTGACGCACCCATTCACTCTCTTGCAGCCGGTGTACTTCTCGCTCCCCATGATATTCATTATTTCCGCGACTTCGGTTACCGGCATACTACCATCCAGCACTGCCCAGCCAACGCTCCGGCGCGGCAGCTACCCCGTCAGCCTTACCTCGAGAAGACAACGCTTGAGGAACGTAAGCGGACAGAAGAGGACCAATATTGGGAGAATTACGACGAGCCTAAGGAGAATGGCGTTGGGTGCCGCTGCCGCTGTGATACAGATATTGTCGATGTCGAGGGCAAGGAAGGCAGTTGCTTGGCAGAATGGGTTGACGTTGCTGGAGGCTGGGCCAGTCCATGAGAAAGCGTTGAAGTGGGCAGAGGGCCAACCGAAGGCAACGACGACATCTATATTCTAACCGGTGTTTTTCGACAGTATGTGGTCACTTGAAAATGTCAAGTTGAATATGCTCATGGATATAGCGCAAAGAAAAATACACTCATGCTAGGTTGGCTTGTCTTTATTGAGTTAGATTATACTTGCACATACTTGTTTATGTGCAGCTGAAATACTGGATTTGTTTTGCATCTTAATGGTTTCGCCGGTTTAATTGCTACAATAAAGTGATACTTACGGGTTGTTTTCCTATGGTGACGGCACCATGACGTGGACGGCCAATCTTTCGGCAAAATTGAGCAGCTCAAGATACACAGATGTTTTCTTTTTGTTTCCCATGCTCGATTCCAATATTCATTTCTGCCCTTTACCTTAGTTGGCAAGCCTCTCCTTGCCTTTCTTCCTTTGACCGCATTATAGACCCTCGTTTAATACTGCTTCGTTCACTTTCGCAAAAGCAAAGCAGAGCAGAGCAGAGTAGAGCAAATACAGTACAGGTTGCGTGGTCTTTGGGCGATGCTCTACGCAGCTTGAGTCTATAGTCGGGATATAAATAATACAGCGAGGGGAAATAGAGTGGGCGGGGGTAACAATAAAGCTGGCATGTTTAAACCGCGGGATGCGGACGGCGCCCAATTTAATACAATGG
Organism: Grosmannia huntii; assembly: GCA_019925595.1. Lineage (NCBI taxonomy): Eukaryota > Fungi > Ascomycota > Sordariomycetes > Ophiostomatales > Ophiostomataceae > Grosmannia > Grosmannia huntii. The sequence goes on from JADHKJ010000092.1 coordinate 4,228, forward strand.
TAAAAGGTGCCGCTATAAGTAACGGATAATATAAACAGTAAAGTATACGCTATACGTTATAGCGTCATACTAACTTAGTTAACTACTCTTACCTACTTTAGTAGCTTTATAATAAGTTATAGCTTTACTATACTTTAATAAAAGAAAAGACGGCTTAGCTTATCCTTTACTAGCTAGTATATAGCTAACGAATTTTTAAATATTAGCTCGTTGTCTACTTTAAAAAGGATAAAAATAACGCTTAATATAAAAAGTTGCTATTTATACAATACTTTTACTAATAAAAAAACTGTATATTAGGTAAAGCGTATAGGCTTAACGCTTAAACTCTTTATAATAATAAGTATAAAGTGCTATTAACGCTATATATAAGAGTATTTCTTATATACACCTATTACTAGTTTAGCTACTTATCGCTTACTAAGCAGCAAACTTATAAACTAACATTAGTATATTGTGACGGGCTATGGCCCGGTGTAAGTCCTCGGCTTCGCCCTCGGCACAGAACAACTAGCTGGCCACGTCATGTAACCCACCACGTAACACATCCCGCGAGAGCCTATAACGCAACACCCTGATTAACGCAGAAACCCAAAGACTCCTACCTCCCCTAAACCCCTACCTTTTGGCTACGGACTGCCCTACCCTATGCCCGCCGGTAACTTATACGGGCAAGAAGCAGGAGCTAGTGAGATAGGACCTAGTGGATTACGAAGGGAGAAAGAGAGTTATTTAAGAAGGAAGAAAGCAGGCCTGTTTGCGTAGATATATTTCTTCTTCTTTAGCTTAGTTTTCAACCAGTTTGATTTACCCAACAGTGATTTCTCCCATTGGGCTGGATCCTTATATATATATATATAACTTATAACAAGCTATATAGTATACTATACTATACTTAAGGCTATGCTACTATGTATAAAGTTTATTATATAGCTGAATATTATAAAAAGGATAGAAAGCCGTTACGAACTAGTTATTTATAGTTTATTAAGTTAAAGTTTTAATATAATAATATAAATAAGCTTACGCCTTTATAGATATATATTATATATTATATATAAAACCTTCTATTATTACATAACCCTCAGTCTTGTAATCTCCTTAAGCTATTCTATGCTCCTATTGGTTTGTGTGCATCCTGCTATGTAGGGCTGCTTCGGCTTCTTCTCCGGCTTGCCGTGTAATATGGTTATAATAGTAGGCTTGTTTGTATAAATATCTTTCTTCTTCTTTAGCTTAGTTTTTAACCAGTTTAATTTACCTAATAATAACTTCTTTTATTAGGCTAGATCCTTATATAAAACTAAGCTCTTCCTTCTAAACCCTTTTAAACCTATCTAGACCCTTTATGCTTGTAAATCAGCCCTTTAAATCTTAACCTTAAAAGCTTTTGTTTTGCTTCCTTTTAAATTTCGACGCCCGAATTTTATCGGCACCGACCTCGGGTCTTCCGATCCTAAAAGCCCTTGCTTTTAGCTATTTTTCTTGCTAATCCTACTTTGAATTAAGGCATTTTTAAACCTACTAGAGGAAAAAGAAGACTATCTACCCTAACCTACTATAAACCTCCTTTTAAATTAAACCACCCTACCCTTGCCGATCTTTAACATATAAGCTGCTTTTTAGAAGCTATTGTATTAAAACTAAGAAATGCAAGCCTAAAACTAAACACTAGCAGCCCGTTTAGCCGCCCTTAAACACCTTGCCTTAGCCTATTTAAAACCCTTGCCTAAAACCTTTAGTCTAAAAACTCCTTTTGCCTTTGCCCCTACCTTAATCGTCGTTCCTACCTTAGCTCTCCGTCCTGAAAAGACTCTTTTAAACATCCTCTGCTTTTCTAGTAACTAAAAGGATTACTATGCTTAGTCTTTTAGCGATAAAAGCAAGATTTAAATTAACGGTTAAGCTATTAAACCCCGTGCCTTTTAGTTTGCTTACCTTTTTGCTTGCCTTAACCTAAAAGCCGCCATTTTAGTAGCCTTATGCGTAAAAGAAATATACGATAAAAACCGTAACCTAGACTACTTCTTAGCTTACTTAGACTCGATCTTTATAAACCTTAATTTTGCCTTTTGCTTTTTAAACTAACTCTATACGCTAAGATAGCGCCTAGCTAAATTCTTTGCTTTATTCTTGCCTCGTTTTAAACGTTTTCTTGCTAAAGCAAGACTAGCCTTTACCCTTAAACTAGTAAAGAAGGGATACTTAAAAGAGGCTTTCTCTTTAAACCTTTGCCGCGCTTTGGTTACTGCCTAAATCCCTATTAATTACCTAGGATACATATATTAGCTTTTTACGGTCAGCTTCCGCCTTAACTCCTTAAACTTCGCTAATTAAGCTAGGCTAAAAGAGGTAAGACTTTAGGCAGCCTACTCCGTAGCTATAAAACCAAACCTACCGGTCCGCACTGCTATAAGCCGCCTATTTAACAAAACAAGAGACTACCATTATATAAAAGGCCTTTACTATTACTGCAGTAAGGCTAGCTATTTAAAAGCCGACTGCCTTAAGCTAAAATCTGCCCCCTTACGCCCTTGCCCTACCAAAGTTAAGCAATCCTTTTTAAAGAAACCTGCCCTTGCCTTGCCTAAGTCTTTAAAACCCCCGGAAACATCTAGATTTAAGCCAAAATTAGAAAACTAGCTACTCTTAAGCTAAGTCTAGCTTAAAAGCTACTAAAGATAAAGCAAGTAAATAAACTAAAATCTAGCTATAGTATATATATAAACGCCTTTATAAAGAAATAAATTATAAAGCGTTGTATGCAATGTGTAATTACGCAGGCTTATACTAGTTATATCGGTTGTTATTAAAACTTTAACTTAACAAACTGTAGGAGACTAGTAGGCGATAGCCTACCGTCCCGTTATATATGTCTAGCTAAGAGTAACAACCCTGTACGCAGTAGCGCAGCCCTTGGTGCGGTGTGGCGCGCCATTGTGGCTTAGATGCGGGTGGTGCACGTGCTATTAATAGTTTGTAAATTCGCCACTTAGTAAGCTACAGGTTGCCGAACCGCGTGTAGGAAATACCCTTACACAAATGTACGCCTGTTTATAGACTTTAAATGTCTCTGCTATACAACTATCTTTATGCAGCTAGTTAAGCGCCTTTATTTTATAACTACCTTAATTGCGCTCCGCCCTTTTAAACAAGTAGTATACTAGAAAAACCCTTTAATTATCGATAAGGTAGCCTCTTTTTCACTAAATGTTACAGGATTTACACAGAAAACTACGGCTTACGTTATCCTTAGTTAAATAAACCCTTTAATTCTTAGTATTAGCGGGCTTGTTAAGCATAATGCCTCTTTTCGCCTTGTATAAAATGTAAAAGCCTTTTTAAGTAACATTAAAGGGCACAATTGTTATGAACTACACTATTTCCTTAGTAATAAACCTGGTAGTATCAAGGGGTTTATATAAGTAGGCAGGTTAAGGTGGCTTCATATGCAATACGTGTAGGCAGATCTTTGTTGTGCATTGTTATCATTCTTTCAATGTAGCATAAGGCGGCGAGGCCTATTCAGGTGTTAAGACTAAATACTTAGATTGATTGCTAAAGAGCTAAAAGAAGGAGAGTAATATCTAGGTAGTAGGGACTGTAGTCTTATATACACGAGTGCTTCTTCCATCTCTTTCTCTAATCACCCTTAATTGCCGTGGTAATAGTAATTACTCCTAATTACCCTGGATTACCGTGGTAATAGTGATCACTCCTAATCGCCGTAATTACAGTAATCACCGTAATCCTTATCCGTATCGCCTGGTTATGTGATCGGGATTACTCTTAGTAATCCTGTGTGGGATCGCTTGTCCTTATTACGTGATTCCTAGACCGCCTGTGCTCCTATTGGTCTGTGTGCATTCTGCCGTGTGGAGCTTGTCTAGCTTCTTCTTCTGCTTGCTGTATGATGTGGTTATTACAACAATACCCTTAGCTACCGCTATTTTAACTAAGCAAACAAGAAAGCACCTTCTTACTAAAACTTTAAAACTTTACGCCCTTACTTTAAATAACGTGTAAACCGCTTTTTAAGAGAAGATTTACCTTAACCTTGCCTTTAAAGCCCTAAACTGGCTTTTCCCGGCACTGTCCGCCTTCAACTAAGATAAAGCAATGAAACCCCTTTTAACCCGCCTAGGCTATAACTATAAAGATTAATTTTTAAGATAGCGCCGTAGTGCTAGCCCGGCCGCTTTATTCAATATTACGGAAAAAGCTCCTTATGCTTAAAAAAGCCTAAAAAAACAAGGCCTTATTCGCCCTTTATCCTTATTTGCCGCCGCACCTATCCTTTTTATTAAGCAACCTAGCGGTAAGCTGCGCTTTTATATATATTATTCCAGGTTAAATGCAATAACGGTTAAGGACATATATCCTTTACTACTAATTACAAAAACCCTTTATAAAATTGCCTCTTACTGCTTAAAGCTTAACATTATCTTTGCCATTTACCGACTTTAGATTAAGCTTGGTAACGAATAAAAGACTGCATTTTAAACAAGGCTAAGTTCTTTTAAATAGTTAGTTACTTCCTTTAGCCTTTAAAAAGCACTCGCTAGCTTTTAACAATATATAAACTATATACTGTGTAAATATTTTAGCCGGTAGGTAGCCGCCTATATTAATAACGTAGTCATTCATTTTAACGGCTTTTAAGAAGACTACTAGGCGAAAGTCTTAAGCACGGTTACTAAGCTAGCAAAGGCAGGCTTGCGGCTTAACTAGTTTAAGTCTCGCTTTAAAGTAGAAGACACACAGTTTTTTAGGTACTTTATAGTCCTTAGAAAAAGACTTAAGGTAAACCTAGAAAAGATCTCTACAATTTACGCGTAAAGAAAGCCTTATAACGTAAAAGGCGTTTGCAGCTTTCTTAGCTTTTTAAATTACTACCACGTTTTTATAAAAAACCTCTTTAAGCCAGCTGCTACGCTAACCTCGCTTATAAAAAAAGACCGCGCCTTTTTTTAAACTTTTAAATGTTAAGCCTCCTTTAATTCTTTAAAAGAAGCACTGGTGTTAGCACCTTTGCTTGCCTCCTAGCACCCTAACTATAAAACTAAGGTTAAGGCTAATGCCTTAGGCTACGTATTAGGTAGAGTCCTCTCTTAGCTAAACCTACAAGATGCCCTTTAGCACTCTGTTAAATATTACTCTTAAAAGCTTATACCTACTAAGGCTAACTATTCTATCTACGATAAGGAAATGCTGGCTATAATAAGCTGCTTGCAAAAGTAAAGGCTAAAACTAGTAAGAAGACTGTTTAAGGTTTCTCTAATTATTAAAACCTAGGTTACTTTAAGATAAAGCAACACTTAGCCAAAAGGCAGGCCCGCTAAGCTTACAAACTCTCTAACCTTAACTTCTTTATTGTATACTGCCTTAAAGCCCTTTAAGTAGTCTTTAACGCATTATCTTAAAGGGAGAAAGACCTTCTTATAGGAGTAAAAGATAAAAGAATTTTCTGGAAAAACTGCACCCTCCTTTCATTTTAAGCCAACGGCTTTCTTAGAGTAAAGCTCGGCTATATCGCTTACGGTAATAAGGGCATGCTAAACGAAAAACTTACAGACTTTAAAGCTAGTTTAGCATAAATACTAGCCTTAAAATCTCTCTTTAACAACGAATCCTTAACCGCCTTATAGCAATAAGGCTTAGCTGCTAACCCTTAATACTTTAAACTAAAAAAGGCCGTTTGAAAAAGTGCTTGTTAGTTTTTAAAATCCTTTAGCTTACCTATAACAATTATAGAATGCTTGGCAAATCCCTAAAACTGTTTACGCTAAAAGGACCAGGTTTAAATTTTAAGCCTCTTTACACAGCACTAGTTTAAAAGATTTACAACTCTTCTTTTTCCGGTTACCTAGGCTAAAAGGGAACTAAAGACCTAGTATAAAAGGTTATATACAATATATAATCACGCAGGCTTATGCTAGTTATATCGATTATTATTAAGACTTCAACTTAACGAATTATAGAAAACCGGTAGGCGATAGCCTACCGTCCCGTTATATATGTCTAGCTAAGAGTAGTATCCAACAGGGTGCTAAAGAGCGTTTTACAGGTTTAGCTAAGAGAGGACTCTACCTAATACATAGCCTAAGGCATTAGCCTTAACCTTAGTTTTACGGTTAAAGTGCTAGGCAGCAAGCAAAGGTGCTAATACTAGTGCTTCTTTTAAAAAGTTAAAAGAGGCTTAACATTTAAAAGTTTAAGAAAAGGCACGGTCTTTCTTAGTAAGCAAGGTGAGCGTAGCGGCTAGTCGGGAGAAGTTTTTTACAAAAACGCAATAGTAATTTAAAAAGCTAAGGATGCTATAAACGCCTTTTACGTTATAGGGCTCCCTTTACGCTTAAATCGTAAAAATCTTCTTTAGGTCTACCTTAAGTTTTTTTCAAAAGACTATAAGGTACCTAAGAAAGCGTGTCTTTTTTACTCTAAAGCGAGACTTAAACCAGTTAAGTTGCAAGCCTGCCTTTAACAGCTTAGTAACTATGCTTAAGACTTTCATCCAGCAGTCTTCCTGAGAGCCGTTAGAATAAATAACTATGTTATCGATGTAGGCGGCTACCTACCGGCTAAGGGATTTACAAAGTATATAGTTTATATATTATTAAAAGCTAGCGGGTACTCCTTAAAGGCTAAAGGGAGTAACTAACTATTTAAAAAACCTAAGCCTTATTTAAAATGCCGTCTTCTATTTATTACCGGGCTTAATTTAAAGTCTGTAAAAAGCAAAGATAATGCTAAGCTTAGAAATGTAGCGGTAAAAGGCAATTTTGCAAAGGGTTTTAGCAATTAATAGTAAAGAATATGCGTCCTTAATCGTTATTGTATTTAGCCCTGAATAGTTTACATAGAAGCATAGCCTAACGCTAGGTTTCTTAATAAAAAAGACGGGTATAGCAGTAAACAAAGATGAGGGACGAATAAAGCCTTGTTTCTTTAATTTAAAGAAGGTCTTTTTAAGCACTAAGAGCTCTTCTTATAATATTAAATAAAGCGTCCGGGCTAGCATAACGGCGCTATCTTAAAGATTAATTTTATAGTCATAGCCTAAGCGGATTAAAGGGAGCTTCTTTGCTTTCTTTTAGTTAAACGCGGCTAGCGCTAAAACTAGCCAGTCTAGGGCTTTAAAGGCAGGGTTAGGATATATCTTTTCTTAAAAGGTAGTTTATACATCGTTTAAAGTAACGGCATAAAGTTTTAAAGTCTTAGTAAAAAGGTGCTTTCTTATTTACTTAGTTAAAATAGCGGTAGCTCAGAGTAGTATGTCTTTTAACGTTACTTAGAAAGGCTTTTACAAAACAATTTAATCCTGTATAAAGAAAAAAGAGGCATTATACTTAACAAGCCAGCTAATGCTAAGAATTACAGGATCCATTTAACTAAGGTTAACATAAGCTATAATCTTCCGTATAATTCCTCTAACATCTAGCAAAAAGGTAGCCACCTTATCGATAATTAAAGGGTTTTTTAATATGCTACTTGTTTAAGAGGGCAGGGTGTAATCGAGGTAGTTGTAAGATAAAGGCGTTTAACTAGCTGCTTAAAGACGGTGGTATAGCAAAGGCATCTAGAGTTTATAAACAAGCGTACATTCGTTTCTTTTATAAAGGCGTCTATATATACGCTGTAGCTAGATTTTAGTTCCTTTACCTGCTTTATCTTAAGCGAGACTTAGCTTAAAAGCAGCTAGTTTTCTAACTCTAGCTTAGATTTAAATGTCTTTAGGGTCTTTAAAGGCTTAGGCAAGGTAAGGGTAGGTTTCTTTAAAAAGGATTGCTTAACTTTTGTAGGGTAAGGGCGTAAAGGGGCAGATTTTAGCTTAAGGCAGTCGGCTTTTAAATGGCTAGCCTTACCGTAGTAATAGTAAAGGCCTTTTATATAACGGTAGTCTTTTTCTTTAGTAAACAAGCGGCCTATAGCAGTGCAGACAGGTAGGTTTAGTTTTATAGCTATAAGGTAGGCTGCTTAAAGTCTTGCCTCTTTTAGCCTAGCCCGATTAGGAAAGTTTAAGAAGTTAAGGCAAGAGCTAACTATAAAGAGCTAATACACGTATCTTTAGTAGTTAACGGGATTTTAATCAGTAACCAAAGCGCAGCAAAGGTTTAAAGAGAAAGCCCCTTCTAGGTATCCCTTCTTTACTAGTTTAAAGGTAAAGGCTAGCCTTGCTTTAGTAAGAAGACGTTTAAAACGAGGCAGGAATAAAGCAAAGGATTTGGCTAAGCGCTATCTTAGCGTACGGAGTTAGTTTAAAGAGCGAAAGGCAAGATTAAAGTCTATAAAGATTAAGTCTAAGTAAGCTAAAAAGTAGTCTAGGTTAAGGTTTTACCGTATATTGCTTTTATAAATAGGGCTACTAAAAGGGCGGGTTTTAGGTTAAAGCGAGCAAAAAGGTAAGCAAATCTAAAGAAGGTTTATAGTAAGTTAAGGTAGATAATCTTCTTTTTCCTCTAGTAGGTTTAAAAATGCCTTAATTTAAAGTAAGATTATGTAACGGGCTATGGCCCGGTGTAAGTCCTCGGCTCCGCCCTCGGCAGGGAACAACCAGTCGGCCGTGTCACGCGACCCACTACGTGACACATCCCGCAAGAGCCTATAACGCAACACCCCGATTAACGCAGAAACCCAAGACTCCTACCCCCCCCTAGACCCTTACCTCTTGGCTATGGACTACCCTACCCTATGCCCGCCGGTAACTTATACGGGCAAGAGGCAGGGGCTAGTAAGATAGGACCTAGTGGATTACGAAGGGAGGGAGGGAGTTATTTAAGAAGGAAGGAAGCAGGCCTGTTTGCGTAGATATCTTTCTTCTTCTTTTGTTTAGTTTTCAACCAGTTTGATTCACCCAACAGTGATTTCTCCCATTGGGCTGGATCCTCACAGATTAGCATGTAAAATAGCTAAAAGCAAAGGCTTTTAAGATTATAAGTTTTAAGGTCGGTTGCCGACGAAATTTAAGTGTTGAAATTTAAAAAGAAGCAAAATAAAAGTTTTTAAGGTCAAGATTTAAAGGGTTGCTTTACAAGCACAAAAGGTTTAAATAGGTTTAAAAGGGATTAAAGGGATAAGCTTAAATTTATATAAGGATCTAGCCTAATAAGAGAAGTCGCTGTTAAGTAAATCAAACTAGTTAAAAACTAAGCTAAAGAAGAAGAAAGATATCTACACAAACAGGCCTACTTCCTTCCTTCTTATATAGCTTCCTAGTCTACAAAATCCCTCCTTACTAGCCCCTAATCTTTGCCTGCGTAAGTTACCGTCGGGCATTAAGTAAAGCAGACTATAGCTAAAAGGTAGATGCTTAGAAAGAGGGTTGCAGGCAGCGTGTAAGGAGACTGCAAGATAGGCGCAATGTGCCTTTTTGCGCAGGGGCTGCGTATTGGCATGCGCCCAATTAGGTTTAGTCGGATTACGCGGCAGGCCACGTAGCACGGCCGACTGGTTGTTCCGAGCCAAGGGCTAGGCCGAGGACTTATACCGGGCCATAGCCCGTTACATTTTAATAGCTAAAAACTACTAACGTTTAAAGGCTAAAAGAAGTGTATAAAGTATAATAAAGTTTTAAATAAATTTGTTTTATATTTATTAATAATGTATATTTAAAATAAGAATTAATTATATAATATTATTATAATAATACTTTATAAATTCCTTTGTATAATAAAAGCTAAAACTTTAAAAAAAAGTAGTTATTAAGCGCTATTTTAGTATTCATTAGTACATTAAACAAAGTGTTTAATTTACTTTAAACGTAGTATATTATTTTTATACATAGGTAAGGCTTATACTAACAGCTATCTTTTTTAAAACTTAATTAACTTTGTACTAGCTTTTAAGGTACTATATATATTTAAAAATAATAATAAAAGGGTAAATAAGCTTACTAGTAAAGACTACATTGAGAACAACTATAAGCTTTTTATTTTTATATATACTTGTTATAATATTATTTCTTTACTAGCTATTTCTATCTTACTAAAACTAGTTATGTGCTTACCTACATAATAGTTAGGTGCTATGCTAGTTAATAAGCTTATATCTTAGACTATAAATATTCTATGGCACTAGGCTATAGGAAAAAATTCTAAGAATAATAATTTTTTTACACTTTATCCATATACCCTTCTCGATTACCATGCTTCTGCACCGCTTAAGTTTACTTTAGTATATATATTTACAATATTAAATTAATATAGTGTTATATAGCCAACTACTACCTTTTAATCATTTATAAAACTAAGCTAAAAGCTGGTTTTATTAATACTTTAAATATAGTTATACAATATGTCTATATTAATAATTACCTATTTAAGCTTACTAAACTAGTTATTAATAGTATTTAAATTTTCTACGTTTTTATACTCAGCATTAATTATCTTTAATATTTATACCTTATACTTATATTTTACTAAAAAACGTATAGCTTAGTATTTACTAATAATAAAAATCTAAATTATATACATTTTCCTCATCTTTTAAGTAGCGCGTTGAAGCAAAGCAACTAACTTTAAAATACTTGCAGTAGGATTTAAAGGCAGCAAATTACCGCTTTTAACAATCTAGCCTTTAAATTAGTGCTTAAATCGGCTATCTTTTTTGTTTTTCGCCGTGACGAAGTTAGCGGGTAGTTTTATGGTGATAATAAGCTTTTGGCCGGCAAGTGCATTTGACTAGGCAGCACCTATTTTAAATAGGTAAGCTTTTTAAAGTGGGTCTTTATTAAAATTGGGGCTTGGCACGATTACTCCGTTTTGAGTATTCTGCCGGCAGGCGGTGAGCTCGAAAAGACACGTGGGCTCTTGCACCTAGAAATTTCGACCCGCGCATCCTATCGGCGGTGTATGCTGGCGGAATAATACGCGTATGATTGGGTCGTGTATACGGAGTATTACTAAGGCATGGATAGAAATTATAGGAATGCGTCCATACAATATTTGCATGCTAGTTTCTAACTACGTTGTCTTCGAGTTTATGACCGACCAAAAGAAAACTGCTGGTATGGCAGCCTCAGAAACTGATGCCACTTTCCACTCTCCAGAGGCGACACCATGCCTCACTGTGTCCACAGCTGCTGTGCAAAAGATTCGGAAAATCGTTCGAAAGAAACGCCGACCGGCACGGCCTCAGGTAGACCCTGCTACATTTAAATCAGAGCCACCACCACAGACTGGTGTGACGTTTAAGTATGCGACGCGTTATTATAGTATCTGGAGTTGTTTCTGCATTTGCTGTTGGACAAGCTGGCTAATAATGTATTCCAGCATCTGGTACAACAAATGGAGCGGAGGCGACCGAGAGAGCAGTCAAGCTAGCCAGACACACGCAAAGGGGCGCTGCAATGTTGCTAGGGATTCGGGATATTCACTTGCAGATGACGTGGCTGGATCATATTTCTGCCTCTTTGTAAGGTGTTGGAGCGGTATCCTCAGAACGTGTAATCCGGTAACATTTTACTAACCTCATTTCCCATTAGTTTGCGCGCGGCCTTTGCCCTAAAGGAAGCGATTGCCCCTATCTTCACCGACTGCCGACCTTGACCGATCTTTTCAATCCGAATGTGGATTGCTTTGGCCGCGATAAATTTTCTGGTTATCGAGACGACATGGGTGGCGTTGGCAGCTTCATGCGACCCAATCGTACGATCTATGTCGGCCGAATACACGTTACCACCGACATTGAGGAGATAGTGGCTCGTCACTTTGCCGAGTGGGGTCAAGTTGAGCGCATCCGCGTCTTGAACACACGAGGCGTTGCTTTCATCACATATACTAATGAGGCGAATGCTGAGTTTGCCAAAGAGGCTATGGCACACCAGTCTCTCGACCATGATGAAGTTCTCAATGTGCGTTGGGCCACTGTAGATCCTAATCCCATGGCGCAAGCCCGGGAAGCTCGCCGTGTTGAGGAGCAGGCCGCAGCCGCCGTCCGTGCGCTTCTTCCCCCGGAGTATGTTGCCGAGCTTGAGGGACGGAATCCGGAGTCTAGTAAGCGTCGGAGGATCGAAGGTGGTTTTGCACTTGAGGGATATGAAGCTCCAGATAACGTCTGGTTTGCGCCGGCACGACACAGCGATGGGAAGTATGGCGAAAACGCAATTACCAGTGCAGCCTTAAGTGATGGCCAACCATGCAGAACCCATGAGAGTCACAATATCAGCAGCGATAGTGTTGACAGGCCTGTCGGTGTGTTATCAGGGTCTACATTGGCGATACTGCAACGACAACGGGGAAAAAACGGCGGGCTCGCATTAAAGACGACCAAGGACACAAAACCTGTCGGCGCTCTTGTAAGTTATAGCAGTGACGATGCCGAGACATTGTGAAGCTTAACATCGTTGGAAACTTCGGTCAAGGGGGCCTAATATGTAATACCACACATTGAGATTCAGGAAAACATACTCTGTACTACGGAGTACAGAAGTAGCTTATTAATTTGCTGTGAGATTGCTGTGAGAAAATCCACACTACTCAAGTCACGTGGCTGTTTTGAATACTATCTGTATCACACCAGGAAAAAAAGCTTCAAACTGTACTTCATTAACCAAACAACATATATTTTGGGTAAAGAGATTGACACAACACCATGTTGCCACCCATGCGCTTATTCGGCGCAATACCATGCTGCAACGCAGCTACGAGAGGAATCCGTCTTGCCCCTCGGCAATCGGCATTGTCGTCGGCACTGTCGGCCTTGTTTCCACTTCTCACCGGTCAAAGACGAAACTCGGGCATTCTTGCTCACCTGCGTGATAACCCGGGCGCACACCAGAAACGCATCCGTTTAGGTCGCGGCCCATCTTCGGGAAAAGGAAAGACGTCTGGGCGCGGCCAGAAAGGGCAAAAGCAGCATGGTAAGGTAAAGCCCTGGTTCCAGGGTGGCCAGACGCCACTGATTCGGACATGGGGGCAAAAGGGGTTTATAAATCAGTGAGTTCATTCCTCACGTATTGCACTATCTGGGTATACCGTTCTAAGAGTGTAGTCGTGCCGACATCATGTCCGAAATCAACCTCGACCATCTTCAAACCTTCATCGACTCTGGAAGAATTGATTCTTCGAAACTGATCACCCCGAAGGAGCTTATTCAATCGGGAATTGTTGGGCGGGTACGCGATGGTATAAAAATATTAGCACGAGGGAAAGACCAATTGCGGACACCAATCAATTTGTTGGTGTCCCGGGCCTCAGCCGGTGCTATTGAAGCCATTGAAGCTGCTGGTGGCAAAATCACGACACGCTACTTTACAAAACAGTCTATTAAATGGCTTCTACAAGGGAAGTGCACTGTTTCAAGCTCACCGTTACCAAGAGGTTCGGAGCATGTCGAGGCAGAATTGGAAAAGTTACGGATGGCCCCGCACGTTCGCAGGTTGCCGGATCCAATAAGCCGCTGGGATATCGAGTATTACAGAGATCCGGCCCATAGGGGCTATCTGAGCCAGTCTCTGCAGCCCGGAGAGTCACCTAGTCTCTATTTCAAAGTTCCTGGCGAACGGCGCATTGTTCGGACCGGAAAAAAGGTGGCTATGCTGAAAAAAGAAGACAGTGCTCTTTTCTGAAACGGAAAACTTAATAGCAGCTAGATGAAAGAAACACTACACTATGAGGAAAGCAATATCTGATTTCTATTTACCGAGTGGGGGAGGTGTGCTATCCTGTTAAACATTGTACTCCATACTTTGTAAGACACATACAGAGTAATCTGTAATACTCCGTATAACTAAATAGCCTAAACAGGCAGGGTGGCTTTTAACGTGGGTTTTTGTTAATATCCATTTTCAGTTAGCTCCCAACCTTTTTGTTTTGGAGCTTTTTGGTTCAACACTCAAAGACGGCATCAACAAATTGCAAAATCATCCCGCAACGCGACGACCTTTCGACAATATTTCATCATCTTCAGCCACACCAGATACTACCATCCCATCCAGGTATAGCTGCTGATTTTGCGCAATTATTGGGCGTCTGGTTTTAGCACCTCATTAGCCACACGGACAACGACCTGTGGCTGATTTGACCTCGTCTTTGCAGTGACGCCTGTAATGCTCGCCGTGTTTCCCGTGCTCATCGAACGCAATTTTGGACACCGCATCAACCATTACGTTCAGTTTACAAGCAATTAAGCCCAAGTCGACTCTCCGCAGGATTCCAATCCGATCTCTAATATCTTCCGTTATCATGTCTCTTTTTGGCAATGTATCTCCAGAAGACGAGCCGCCAACGAGTCCACTTGCACGATCTCGAAACCAGCTGTTCGAAAATGAGCCAAATTCACGACCTGGCCACAATAGCTTATTTGACGACGAATCAATGTCCCCGTGGGATATCCCTACACGGAAGCTAAAAAGTCGGCCAGAACTTCTACGAACCCTTCTTTCGAGTACAGCCGTGCCAGACACATATATCAGGTCTTTTGAGTCAATAACTAAGACCCATGGCGCTGACCGGACCATTGTTTCGGTCGATGATCTGTCTCTAATTTTAGCAGCGTCGAAACTTGGTGTCGATGACCAAACAAAAATCATGGCCATAATTGCTCCAAATGGTAGTGACAACGTCGCACTAAACCAGGATGAGTTCAATGTCTTTCTGGCGTTGATCGGATTGGCTCAAGAGGGAGAAACTGTCGGCTTGGATGGTGTGGATGAACGCAGAAATAGTGAGTACTAATTTTTACTATACCCTTTGGCACAACCGTCTTTCTTTCCTCTTGCTTATTCTTGCTTTCCTGTCTTTGTTTGTCGCGTTGGATTCGCGTTTTCGGCTACAAACTAACACCATGAAAGACCTTCCGCATATAAACCTCCCAGGGCTTGTGACCGCTGCATCAACCGAATTTACAAACAGTGCTAAAGCGACCAAAGATTCAACCAACAATCCACCAATACCTTCACCGACAACCTCTCACCCCCTGCCTATCACCAAGGTCTCCGTGAACTACACACCAGATGACCCGTGGAACACACCTGAAATACACAATAACCATCGGCATGCGAGTGCTGCCTCCAATGTAGTGTCTCTTTCGAAGCCCAGTAATGAACCGGGGAGCGCGACTTTTGATGCTGCTTCTGTGAGAACGATATCAAACTTAACAACACCAGAGACCACCGTAATTGACGTTGATGAAGATGGGCGGCAACAGAGCACCATTGCCAATGTGGACGAACAAGGCACCTCCAGCATGGACTGGGATACATACGACAGGGTTGGCAATACTGTACTTAGCTCCAGCCTGTTTGTGGGAGTTGGAACCGCCAGCCAGAGCTTGGACGACGACAATAACGACTCGGCTCATCTGCCTGCCGTACAACAGACATCTAGGACTATCGGGAGCGGGCGGACTGGCACCGCCGTTGAGGAAAATATTGTGGTCTCCTTATTACCTGAGAAAGAGGGCCTATTTATGTTCCAGCACCACAACTACGAAGTGACAAGCACGCGGAGAGGGAGCAAAGTCATTCGAAGGTACAGTGATTTCGTATGGCTGCTGGAGTGCCTACACAAACGCTATCCCTTCCGAGTGCTACCTTTGCTCCCCCCAAAACGAGTTGCTGGTATGTTATCATTTTTCCGAAAAAGGCAATTGCTCAATTTTCAAGATTTTAACAGTTAAATTGAAGTCAATGGTAACCATCTTTCCAATGATGGGGCCTTCATTGAGAAACGCAGGCGAGGTTTGGCTCGCTTTCTCAATGCTGTGACACGGCATCCAGTTCTAAGCGCTGAACAACTTGTTGTCATGTTTCTGACGGTTCCAACGGTAGGCATTTCAGTACTAAGCCCTTTAATCGAGCATGTCGGACATGGCACTAATACACAGTGAGCTTTTCTGCCTTTGGGTGGTCTTCTAGGAGCTTTCTGTTTGGCGCAAACAAGCAACAATTTCTGTACAAGACGAATTTAGTAGTCGTCTTCTACCACCTGGATTAGAGGAATCGCTATCACCGCAGCTCGAAAACCTCTTTGACAAAACGCGCACCGGCGTTCGACGTTCTACAGATCTTTATATAACCGTATGCAATGTCATGGACCGACTGGTAAAGCGCAGCGAGGGTGTTGCCAATGACCATGCGCGTCTAGCAGTATCACTCCAGTCGATCACGGAAGCGAACTTTGATACATATGCAACCGACACCAACGATGTCCCGCTCTTGAACGATGGGCTTGTAGCAATGGGCAAGCGCCTACGTACTGGACAGACTCTGATGGAAGACGAGGCAAAGGCGTGGGACGAAGGTGTTCTGGAAGACCTGAAGAGGCAGCGGGATGCCCTGGTGGGATTGCGGGATCTCTTCGACAGAAAGGATCGCCTGGACCGAGACAACATTCCACATCTTGAACGACGAATTCAGAGCAACGAAACAAAACTGGCTTCTTTACGTTCAAAGGCTCTAGAACAATTAAAGTCCGGCGAGATTGAAAAAGTCGAAGATAATATCATCAAGGTACGACTATAAATCGCATCCTGATTATGGCTTTCGTTTGCCCGGTTTACTGACTTTCTTCGTTTGCCCGGTTTACTGATTTTCGTAACAGGATAAAGAAGCAATTGTTAAGCAACAAAACCGATCCATTTTTGTCAAGGAATGCATACGCGATGAACTGGTATATTTCCAGACCACCCAATATCATGTTTCCCGCTGGAATCAGGACTGGGCTCAAGAGCGGGTGAAATATTCCGAGATGCTGGCGGACAATTGGCGTCGCCTGCTGGACGAGCTGGATGGCATGCCACTTGGAGATTAGCTGTCTCGCTGTTCTGGGCGTCTGGGCGTTTGGTGATTTTATTCCGGCTTTTTTTATTTATTTGCTCCCTCTGTTTCAGCCAGTGCCTGTTATTTAAACTTTCGCCACAGCTATCACTTTCCTCAATGTAACCATATATCGTAACATGTAGGTACTGATCTGCCATCATGTATGAACAAGCCTCAATTATTCTATTGTACACGTATTTTTTCAAAGAGATGTTATATCACGTGTCGTCACCCCACCCAAGAAAAGCGCTTAGAACCCCGCTTGTCGCGAATGGAAAAGCAGCATCTTAATCTCCTGGAGATCCTGACCTCGACCTTCTTCGACCGACGTACAGAGCAGACTCTGTCTTCCTATCCATCTATCAGACTATATACGATACTCTGAGCAACTTAATACTTTCGCATATGTTTTCACTTACCAGCAGTACATAGGTAGCGATTCCCTTTGACCATCTCTGCTCACCATCCGTTCTATGCAGATCTTGGCACAACACCATCCTCGATGTGTATTTTTGGGGGGTTCGCATTACTTCCTAGAACTTTTCTGACTTTTAACAGTGTGCGATTTCTGCATATTTCATCGAGCTTCCTATCGTACCTCGTCTAGAGGCAGTACCCCGCTATATATCATAGCACATCTGAAGGCTTTCCCAAAACTTCTGTTGAATAGCACACACTGCAAAAGCGGCGACTGGACACAACAAATCGATTTAGACTACAGTCTGACCCCCTAGCAGTCTGGCCCCCGGCTTCTGGCTGGTCGTCTTTTGCACTCTGAACTAACTTATCGTCAATTTCAAACAGATCTCCCGCGACAGTCTGGAAGCCTGTACATTGTACCGCAGCCTGCACTTTTCAAGCTGCACTTTTTTCCCCACCCTTCCGATAGACCGAATACACTTTCCGACGTGCAGGTGCTCGTCCTTTATCAATTGTTGGCGACGATGCCGCCCTTGAGTAATCAGCAGCGAGCGGTGATGCAGCAATTTATGCTGGCAACCGGGGCTGCTGAGAAAACAGCTTTGAAGGTTAGTACTGAAATCTAAGAATGAACAATGCATGATTAGCGTTTCGTATTGTGCTACTACGTCAATACGACGTCAATTAAGCACGGTATTACCTCGTCGCAAAAATGGCAGTGGTCTGCAACATATGACCAGATATCCGAGCCACGAGCCGGTACCGATCTATGGCCACAATTCTATCTCCATGGCGCTCAATTTAATATTGACTGCTATGGGTTGCGGATGCGTCAGGTTGCATATTGTTATTCGGCCCTATTTGGGCGGACCGCTCCGATTCTTTCTTCCCTTCCTTTTACCACTTTCTATTTGCCACTCATGCCGGAGTATAGAGGGCACGCCACAGCGCCCAAGGCCCCCCCAATACGTCAACGTTGCCTGTTTGCAGACTATTTCCCTGCGTGATTTTTACCAATTCATCGGTGTGCTGTGAGGGTATTTTCCGCTAACGGGCTTGTCGGTTATCCCAAATTCAGGTTCTGAAGAGCACCAACTTTAGACTGGAGCTAGCTGCCGATTCGTAAGTATTGGACTTCTATTTAGTTCCCATTTCATCTATCCTGGTCCCATACTCCTTTTCCACTGCTCTTTTGGCATTCCAAAACTCCGTCAGCAGATTCACCTAGCTGCTTTTTTCCCCATTTTCAAGATATTGCATTTCTTCCTTGTTACGGGCCAACGTCTTGGGGCGGGAACAATATTGATCGCCAACTTACTCTTGCAAACTCGAGCGCCCTTCTTTCCCCCCAAAGGGATCCCAAGGGGATTACCGGATATTGTTAAGGACATTCACAAGACACATTAAACTCAGAACGAGGCAACCCGTTTCCCAGTGGCAGTTTGTTGGCAAATTTTTTCAATTTATAAGTGATCTGGTTTCGATATGGAAACTCGGGTCCCTTAAAAACGACGTGTGGAAACTGCCAAATCGAGACCTCATCCTCCCTACCAATATCTCGGATGAGAGGTGTCCTACATAGCCAAATATTCTGTCAGTCTAGTGCCAGGCCCAACAAATGCGACTTACACAAGGAAAGACTCGGGGTCTCCTTATAAACTATGGTGTTCGACGTTAAGAAAATATTCCGCATCTCATTGGGCAAGACTGGCCGGGACTGGCATCAAACAGACACCAACTCGCCAAGTGAAGGCAGTCTTCAAACCCCAAGCAGTCGCAGCTCGGCTCTTAATCGGAATTCCTTCACCCCTTTACCAGTTCGGAGTTCCAAGCCTAAGGATTTGCAAGGCTCACGAGCAGAAGGGATTCGCAACTCAGCTTCCAGAACTCTCAGGCCGAGAGAGCCAAAATACTCTGGAGGGTATGCAACGTCGGATGCCGAATAGTGCTGTCGAGAGGGGGGCTCGGTCCTGTAGTTTCTTTTTCACGCGCTCCTTCTCTTGCTACAGAATGCGATACACTGCCCCAATCATACTTTTTACCTTTGGAAGAATCCCCTTTCCCCCCCTCTAATGATTTCTTTACAAGCTGTGTCTTTGAAATAGTCTTGGCTAACGCCGCAGTTACAGATATTTTAATGGCCTCTCTTCCTCGACAAGCAATATAGAAGCAAAGCTGGAACAATTGTTCGACGATTTGAGAGGTACTCCTCCCGTCTCCTTTATTCATTGGCATTATGCTATCGCTCACTCCGGGAACAATCTAGACCAAACAGAAGACGGAAAAGATTTAATGGGTGTTGAAGCTACAATGACCTACCTAACCTCGCTGGGATTAAACCCAGAAAGTGGGGAAATTTTCGTCGCATTGGAGCTGGTGCAAGCACCCAATTTTGGCGAGATCACCCGTAAGGGTTTTGTTGATGGATGGAAAGATACTGGGTAGGTTGTGCATTCTTAATTTGTGTTCCTAGAGCTAACCAGCACCCGTCCAGTGTAACTCCATCGACGGCTGACCATTCTAAATACATCACCAAGCTGGTGCGCCAGTTCTCAAGCGACCCTTCCTACTTTAAAAGAGTGTACAGATACACATTTGTTGCCGGAAAGGAGGCGGACCAACGGTCGATGAGCCTTGAAAATGCCATAGAGTTCTGGCGTGTTTTGTTTGCACCGCCAGGACGTCCGTGGCAATCATCGTCGCGCAATTGGCTGGATCTTTGGATCCCCTTTCTACAACAGAAATGGACGCGCTCTGTCAACCGGGACATGTGGAACCAGACGCTCGAATTTGCCACGAAAAGCATGGAGGACGACACATTAGGATTTTGGAATGCGGATGGTGCCTGGCCCAGCGTTATTGATGACTTTGTTGCTTGGTGCTGGACAAAAGGTATTGGACTCAAGGATGCTATGCAAACGGACTCATAACCGCCACACTAGTCAGTCACAGAGAGTACGAGTTGTTCACATAAAAGTGTCGTAGAAGCGACAGGATATGTACTGAGCCACGTCTAAATTGCTATGGAGCCTTAATCTTGGGCAGCTAACGTTGAGCAGCAGTATAGCATATGGGTGTAATGTGTTATAGGAGTGACGGGTTTTCATGCGTGAATCTTTCATAGCATCCAGAAAAAGCAGAGATATACAAAGTTAGCGCCAGAGGCGGCAATCTCCTTAAGGGTACTGGCGATTCCCCAGTCGACATTGCCCAATTTTATTCACTCCTGAAGAGCTCTATTCCATCCCTTCGTTTGTCTGCCGATTCTCCATCATCATTAAACGATAAACATGCCATTCAGTGGCTCTTATACGTATCAGCTCCGATCAAATGCCTGCGACCACAGCACTTCACCGAACCTCGACGTGTTTTCAAGCTTATTGTCGCCCAGACGCACGCAGGTCGCCCTCACTACTCGGGGATCTAGTGCAAGAGTAGACCGAACCGACTGTTGTGCAGTTGTGCTGCCATCGAATCGCATGACAAAATAATGACCACGTGTGTAACGAGCCTGATGCTTGGAGACTGGTCGTGGAAGAGCAAATACTCCCCAGTTCGCAATAGATCGCACGACGCCGCCGCCACGAAGCACGAGCTGGCCGCTGGTTAGGACAATTCTAGAATGAAACATCTATTAGCAGGTTACACTCCTCAAGGCCTGAAACGGTGCGATGTGCCTCTTACTCCTTGATTTCGGCGAGGTTGCCTGGCCGCACCTGGTCTCGTTGTTAGCTAATTAACGGACAAATGAACATCTGAGTACCTTCGTCAAACAAAGAAACTCACAATTCCTATTAGCTCATACAACATGACGGAAATAAGTCGTCTACCCTACACACCAAGTAGTTTGGTAGGCAAGGTGGTTGTTCAGTGGTTTGTGAATCTGAAGGCAATTTTGGCAGTCGGATGTTTTATTTTCCGGGCCCGAAACCCCTTCTGCCGAACTCTCTACTTCGTACTCGGAGCTTTTCATACTTGGCCTGTACTCCGCATGTAATATATATTGGTATAGTTAACAAAGTACATTGGTGCACTTGAGTCCAGTTGCAATAAATAATTTATTTCAGGGTTCTATCATGGCACACGCAGTAGTCGGTACATTGGCGGATCATTTCCCCCAAAAATCACAGTGGGAGCAAAGATGTATCTTAGCTAGCGAATTTTACTCAGCCCCTGACACAACTTCGTCAATCCGAATCACCTCCCGGCATGACTTCAGATTGCATGCGGTTCCATGTACCCTCGATAATATCACTGTTAAGAAGAGGTAAATCAAAGTCAGCGTATATCTTAGGAAAAAAAAGCCTCGAGAATTGGGGGTATACCCTTGTGTGCGAATCAACTCGACGCCTTTCTTCCGCATAAATGTGAGAAAACGTCGTTTGGTCCGATCGCGCTTAAATTGCGCAAGCACTTCATCACGCCACTCTACATTTTCCACCTGCCGAGTGTTGATAACAATTTTCTGGCTCTCGCGAGAGTAAGCAATGCTGGCAAGTTCACGGAGGCGCAGATGGAAGTCAATAGGCTCCTTGAATATCCCCCAGCTGGTAGAAGGTTCCATCTCCTTAAGCACCTGATGCTCAAACATGGGCTCACAGTCGTGGCACTTGTCCACCCAATGCCAATATTGTGTCGTACTTGGGTTAGATGTAAGGCGCATCGTTTTGACTTGATGCACACGCCAATCTTTCTTTACGACGGGGTCTCTTGTTAGCGAGTCAGTCGACGTGTATCCCGAACAGTCAAGATCCTCCTCATGCGCCCCTGCTCCAGAAGCATCAATTGTCGTATAGCCGGTGACGGTCAATGTAAGGTCTTGCAAGCTTCCTGCTGGCTGTTTTCCGTGAGTCTGTGGGTTTCGATTTTTACCCGATTGCTGGTTGGAAACTTCAAGTGACGATGACGACGAGGCTGAGCGTCGCTGCTTCTGCTGAACTTGACTGTGACGACGCTGCCTGTTATGCTTTTTTGAGCTCCTGCTTAACTGATCGCCTGATTCGATATGCGGACGCTTGGTAGGTGTTGATGCTACAGTCGGTGCGTCTTTACGTTTCTCCCCCGCCGGCTTCTTGGTGGTTGAAGGACGGCCAATGTTTCCAAACCCATTTCTCGATCGAAGATCAGCCAACTTGGGATCGTGGTACATTTTCGCCACTATTCGGTCCAACTTGAAGTCCTTTGGCCGGGCGGTATATATTTCATGCAGCCGTTGACGAAACCACTGTAGTGGTGTCACGTCCATTTTGAATTTTGCCAATTCATCTAGCGTGGCAACCATACGAAATAAAGTATCGTAGTGAACGAGGGAAGGGGTCACCCACTGCTTTCCAATGATTTGGAAAGGGTGAAAATCACCCTTTTGCAGGAATTTCAGAGAACTTCTGCCACGATTCACTTGCCGGCCAGCCTGAAATACAGACGTGCGGTCTTTTTCAGTTTGTAGGTGCTCAGGCATATTTTTAAGAGCAGCAAGCTTTTCCACCCACTCATCGAGTTTGCTGCGAATTGGTACTTCGACCCGCTTCCAGTCCGGCTCCCAATATGCATGCTCTGGCGTTATTTTGCGTATAGGAACGCCGCGCATGATTTCAGGCTCGAGAAATATCATACCGTCATCTTTTAGTTCAAGGCCGTCTTTTGTGATTTCTTTCAGCTCGGGAGTCGTAGGAGTCAAGCCCTCTTTTTCGGAAATGACTGTCTGCGGGGGTGTGATGGATGGCTTGCTTTTAGCACGAAAGTGACAAACGTGTTCTTCGGCGTCGACGTAGGCAGCGGCATTTCTCTCTGTTGGTATCCTCTTGTCTCCCGAACGCTCAGCCAAGTTAGGTGCCACGTCGGTTGATTGGTTGCTGTGCTGTTGACCCGAGAACTGGCTGTCAATAAGCAACTGCTTCGGCCGCTTTCCAGATCCCGAAGACTGGGCGGCTGCTCCATGGCAGCCTTGCTTGTTCCACTCGCAGTTTCCGCATCGAGGAAAGTCGCTGCCACCCACAATGATGCAGAGAGAATATAGGCCTTGGCCCTTGGCACAGGTATGGCAAGCACGTCCTTGTATCTCACCAGTCGCCTGTATCATGAAACTCAACCATTTCGATTTTTTGGGCTCCTTGCTTTCGTATATGTCGTCCAGGCTAACTTGTGTGAGCTTCCGACCCATTCGGATCTCAATGCTCCGTCGAATTGGAAGCTCTAAAAGCTTTTGAATCCAATGGTTGCCCGCACTGAGACGCCTCAAAGTGCCGACAACGATGCCGTTTGGGCCGACTACTTCAACACCAGGGACTTCACTGGACAAGCCCTGACCTGGCATGCGGTCCGTAGAGTCTGCATCTCTAAAGTCCCATTTATTTGCATCGATCGCTGAGGAGTCCTCTGGCGAAGATATCTCAAAAGGCAGCTCTTCAAATCGTGTGGCTGTTGCTTTGGATAGGACACGCTCTTCCATATCCGCATTTTTGTTCTGAATAGTGCGCTCGGAATAAACACCATGTCTGTCTTGTTCTGCGGTGCTCTGGTGTGGTTTTCTCGCTTTCCCGCAACTGGCAGCTCGAGCATCAGCAATCCACGCTTGAACCCTCAAGTCATCTGCTGTGCGCTTTTCTGCAACAGATTCTTTCCGCTTCTCAAACTGATCGTCAAGCCAGTCTAAATCTGCGTGCTTTTCGTCAACAAGCACACGGGCTTGCAGGAGTGCTTCAGTAAGGCGAGTATGCTGGGAAATGGCTTCGACGAGTTCTGCACGGAGAGCCGTAGCCCCCTCGCCGTATTCCCTTTGCATATCCTCATCTTCTTTGACTCGAGAAAGCGCAATTTGCTTCAGCCAATTGGTTTCAACTGCGTCCCAATCGGGCTGTTCATCAGCCTCCCAATTGGGTCGCAAATAACGATTTCTATCTGTCTCTTCATCATGCATCTTGACAGACGTTATTCATTTATCGGTTGGGCATGAAAGAACGAGCAAAGCAGTATAAAAAAAGGAAATGTGCGGCTGGAAGATGTGATTGATCTTATGTTATCAAGCGGAATATAAAGTCCACAAATGGCTTTTGCTTTTGTAGATATTTGATCTGCGAACAATGCGAGATGCAAATACGCCCTCGCGAAGGAAGGAAGCGGGCGAGTCTTGACTTGTTAAGCCGACTTGTGGAGACAAAAGGTTACCCGTAGCGACCGAGGGGTTTTGAGGACGACGAGTAATGAAAAGACGGGGAGAGAACGACCCAAGCATCAATTGCAGACGCTGTTTAACAGCAAGGGGTGTCGAGTATTAATCGAGGTAAGTGCGCAGAAATAGGTGGCAAGGCTGTCTAGGCATGTATAGTTGGTGATATGTGAAATACGGAATTTTTAAAGACAAATAAAACAAATACGAGACATAAATTTCGCGTGACTGGTGGGCAACGAAGGGGCACTAATATTGAAAACGAATGTTATTGGGCAACTGTCGTGCAATTGACCCACTTTCGATAGTCGAGGGATGCCAAAGGCCCCTATTATAGCTAAATCCATGTGTACGGGGCACGGAGGACCGTGCTAATAAAAGTTGTTGCCTACCCTGCCTTACCGCGTTTTCCGATACAGATGTAATGCCACAGTACTTATCAATTTAATAGACACTGTGTATATTACTAAGCTATTAGCACGTAACATTCTATAACTCTATTTTATACAGTATAGCTAGGGTTAGTATATTAATTTAGTATTAGTTTGGTAGTTACTTAGCTTATATTTTAGTTAATAGTAAGCCTTATATAGAGTAGTAGTAAGATATATTAAGTTCGCTACACTGTAGGCCTTCTAACCCACTTAGCAGTACTGCCCTATAATTGGTTAGAAGGGCTTTAAGTGGGGCCTAACACTAGTATTAAAATAAATCCCTAAAAAGGTTGCAATGTATCTATTTCTTCCCTAATATAATACAATTATCTACTTACACCTTACCTAATTTAGCCTTCCTACTCCTTACAGTGTATTACGTTATGTAACAGCTATATATAGCCTTTAGTAACCTTTATAGGTTATAAGTCTAGCTAGAGGACTAGAAGCTGAAACAAAAAAGTTATAATATGCTTTATATATTTAGTGCTTTAAAAAGAAGCACCAATTCCAGCGGATAAGAGAGCCTTATTAAGATTATTAAAGAGTTATATTTACAACCTTGCCTAGTTAAGACTAAACACCTAACGGTAGACTTAGTAAGAAGCTATTAATTATTAAATTAGATGCTAGGTTAAACTTCAAATTAAGCATTAAAAGCAGCATTCACGTAGCTGTATTAAAGCTAGGCTAAAGCAGTATCTATTGTAAGGATCCAGCCTAATGGGAGAAATCACTGTTAGGTGAATCAAACTAGTTAAAAACTAAGCTAAAGAAGAAGAAAGATACCTACGCAAACAAGCCTGCTTCCTTCCTTCTTAAATAACTCCATGTAATAACTACATCACATGGCAAGCGGAAGAAGAAGCAGAACCACTCCACACGGCAGAATGCACACAGACCAATGGGAGCACAGGCGGTCTAAAGATCACGTAACAAGAAGAATAACCCCACACAGGGTTACTAAGAAGTAATCTAAACCACGTAACTAAACGATAACGGATAAGGATCATTAGGATCATCTAATAATCCAAATAATCCAAGGCTAGGATTACCAGGATCATCTAATAATCCAAGTAATCCAAGGAAGAGATGGAAGAAGCACTCGTATATATAAGACTACAGTCCCTACCACCTAGATAGTACTCTCCTTCTTACAGCTCTTTAGCAATCAATCTAAGTATTTAGTCTTAACACTTGAATAGGCCTCGCCGCCTTATGCTACATTGAAAGAACGACAACAACGCACAACAGAGATCTGCCTACACGTATTGTACACGAAGCGGCCTTGACCTGCCTACTTATATAAACCCCTTAACACTACCAGGTTTATTACTGAGGAAATAGTGTGGTTTATAACACTCCATCCTTCCCTTCGTAATCCACTAGGTCCTATCTTACTAGCTCCTGCTTCTTGCCCGTATAAGTTACCGGCGGGCATAGGGTGGGGTAGTCCGTAGCTAAGAGGTAGGGGTCTAGGGGGGGTAGGAGTCTTTAGTTTCTGCGTTAATCGGGGTGTTGCGTTATAGGCTCTCGTGGGATATGTTATGTGGTGGGTTACGTGACACGGCCGACTGGTTGTTTCGAGCCGAGGGCGGAGCCGAGGACTTACACCGGGCTATAGCCTGTTATAAGATTCGGGTTTATAAAGATCGAGTTTATATAAGCTAAAAAGTAGTCTTAAGTTACGGTTTTTACCGTATATTTCTTCTACAAATAAGGCTACTAAGAGGGCGGCTTTTAGGTTAAGGCGAGTAAAAAGGTAAGCAAACTAAGAGGCAAGGAGTTTAATAGCTTAACCGTCAATTTAAATCTTACTCCTAGCGCTAAGGGACTAAGCTCTATAATCTCTTCGATTACTAGAAAAGCAAAGGATATTTAAGAGAGTCTTCTTTAGGCGGAAGTTAGCTGCGGTAGCGAAGGCAGGTGCGGTGGTAAAGGCAAAGGCAAAGATAAAGGCAAAGGCAAAGGAGGTGTTTAAGCTAAGTGTAGTATGCAAAGAACCTAGGGTTATTAAGGCAAAGTGTTTAAGGCCAGCTAGGCAGGCCGCTAGCTCTTAGTTTTAGTGTACTAGCTATTGCAGTATTGCTTATAGGTTAAAGGCTAGCAGCGGTGTAGGGGTTTAATCAAAGGGAGGGTTTATAGTAGGTTAAGATAAGGAGTAATCTTTTCCTCCTAATAGGTCTAAAATTGCCTTAATCCTAAGCAGGATTAGCATACAAAATAGCTAAAAATAAGGGCTTTTAGGATCGTAATTTCCAAGGTTAGTGCCGACGAAATTTGTGCGTTAAAAATTAAAAGGAGCAAAACAAAAGCTTAAAGTTTAAGATTTAAAAGATTGCTTTTAAAAAGAGCAAAGGGTTTAAGGGAGTTTAAAGGGTTTAAAGAGTTTAAGGGTTTATAGGTTTTAAAAAGTAAGCTTAGTTTTATGTAAGGATCCAGCCGAATAGAAGAAATTACTGTTAAGTAAATTAAACTAGTTAAAAACTAAGCTAAAGAGGAAGAAAGATATCTACACAAACAGGCCTGCTTCCTTCCTTCTTATATAGCTTCCTCCTTCTCTTCCTAGTTTACAAGATCCCCCCTTACTAGCCCCTGCTCTCTGCTTGTATAAGTTACTGTTAAGCACCAAGTGGGGCAGACTATAGCTGAGAGGTGGAGGTTTGGAAAGGGCTTGCAGGCAGCGCGCAGCGCGTACGCAGGGAGACCGCAAGATAGGCGCAATGTGCTAATTAGCGTGCGCCCAATTGGGTTTGGTCGGATCGCGCGGCAGGCCACGTAACACGGCCGACTGGTTGTTCCAAGCCGAGAGCGGGGCCGAGGACTTACACCGGGCTATAGCCCGTTACAGCTTTTACGTAAACATTTATTAAACACTTTTTCCTCTTATATAAAGAAAGAAAAAGGAATTAACTTATTAGTTTAAAAAGTAAACTATATCTTTAAATTTAACAAATCTAACCTAAAAGCTTTATATAGTCTTTAAGTAAGCAATAGAAACTGTGCTTTGTTTATTAAAGACTAAAAAACTTATCTTAAAAAGCGCTTAAAGAAACGTTAAAGTAGACTGTAAAAGGCTTAGTAAAGCTAGAAAACGTTACTAAAAACACTATACTAATATATACCTTATTTAAATTTAGTAAGCCTAAGTACTTTTAAAGTTAAAAATAAATAAGATATTTATACTAAGCGAGTAACTACTTAAATAATCTCTATAATGTTTAATATAATAATATATATATCAGTATTATAAGCGTCTTTAATAAAACCTAACTATTTTTTTATCTTAGTTACTATAATACTAACTTTTAACTTACTAATACTATATTATAAAGGCTTATTATAAAGATCTAGCCTAATAGAAGAAGTCACTATTAGGTAAATAAAACTGGCTAAAAACTAAGCTAAAGAAGGAGAAGAGATATCCGTTTAAACAAGCTTGCTTCCATCCTCCTTAAATACCTCCTCTCTCTCTCTCTACTCTACTAAGTCCTCCTTACTAGCTCCTACTTCTTGCCTGTATAGGTTACCGACGGCTACGTATCGTGCTTCCTTAGGTTAAGGATAGGCCTTAAAAAGGGGTGCTTTATAGGCCTGCGTAAAAAGCTAATACGCTGCATATCTAGTCTTGTAACCGGTCTTAGTCATTTTAAGCCGAGGGCAGAGCCAAGGCATTATACCGGGCCATGGCCCGCCACACTTATTATTATAGTAATAATTACTTAGTAATAAGTCGTTTACTTATACTACTATAATATGTATTAAAGCTAATAAATATTATATAAAGTGTATTTATTGCTTTATAATAGTAGGCTATTTAAAGTTAAATTATTTAAAAAGATTTATCAAGAATTTAATTTTAATTTAATAAATAGAGTTAAAGTGATTATAAATTTTATACTCTAAGTATAGCTACCTTATATCAATATAAAATGCAGTATAAGAGCGTTATTTACATTCAATAATTTATAAGGTTTTTATATAATAATCGCTTTATAGTTAAATATTACTTCTTACTAAAAAAGGTAAAGAATATAAAGGTTTAAGCTTATTTATTACATTACATCTATATTATGAAAAGCGGCAATGTAGGGTAGTACGGCTTTTAGTAGGAACCTTTATATTCTGTATGAAGTACTTTATACAGAGTACTCTACTGTATCTTATGTATTATATATAAAAGGATCCTCTACAGAGTATATAAATCTATATACAGAGTATAGAGTAGCCTTAATTTATATCTTATGTTTAAGTGTACTAAAGTAATATCTTGCTGTTAAACCCTTCAAGCGTTCGGGGACAAATCTTGTATGGATATTAAACCTATCTCTGGAATACCAGCGGAATGGGGAAGAAACTAGAGCCACTCTTGGGCCATAATTCCTCATCCTCTAAAAAGAGGCTTTTTAAAAAACGAAATGTAAAACAGTTACTCCGATCCAAAGTAAATGGCGTAGGCTCCCCCTAAAACGCCTACTGCGTAGCTCTATAGTTTCGTGGGCCATATACAGAGGTTAATTATACGTCAAACCAGCAGGTAGCGAGCGACCCGGGCCTATCATCCACGTGTTTCTAGCTTGCGCTCTAGAGTATCTAAGAAGGACGGCGGACTTAAGACACATAAGCTGTTGGTTAAATCAAGTATTTCGAGTACCGATTCGCCGTTAGCGAATAAGGATGATCAAAAGAGCTTGATTGCCCGTACGGGTCTTCTGTATATATTGTGCCTCGCTGCTCCTCTTCTGGCAGAAGCTCTTTGACTTCCCAGTTGTTCATCCGGGTGCCTACAGAAAATTCCAGATCCTCTTTCGTAATCGAGTCCCAATACTATCCCGCAGATTTTGTTAGTATCATTAATACTCAAATAGATAGATGGCATGCGCCAACATGCCTTGTAGACCATCATCACTGCCAAGAGGTTGCAGACTGTTGCGAAAAAGAGACCGTCGAGATAGTGGCCGATGGCTGCACAAATCCGCGAGCTAAAGGCATAGAGAAGAATTTGGCCGGCAATAAAGAAGAACAGCCCAAATGCGATATTACCGAGAGGCCATCGATCTTGCAATGTGCGGGCTACCAACAGAATCTGCAACACCACATACACAAACAGTTGTATGGCATTCAGCATGTACAGCACAACGAAGAGGCCAACGGTATTTGTGGGCCCAAGCCCAGCCCATGATTTGAAGGTGGCTAGAGAGACGAGGAAAGAAATAACGAAAGCGGCAACGAAACAGAGTCGCATCATCCAGAGCGAAAGCGGTGTGCCATCTTCGTATAATTGGAAACCCACAAACCCGTTGATCAGGAGACATGTAATGAGGGCTGAAGAGAGTCCATTCTGTATAGAAACAAAATAAGGATACGGACTTGAGCCCGGGGGGACAACGCCGGCATCGACACAGAGGGATATGAATGTGAGGAGCATATATATATAGAAGAAGGATGTGATCTCCTTTCGGCCTGAGTGTCAACAAGTCAGTACAAGACCCCATCTCTCTGTAGGTGGTGCGACAAACACAATGACGTTTTAATAGGGGTAACATTGGGGGCATGGACCTACCAACGGCAGTGAACTTCCCACGGATGTGAAGAATCATCGCCACGGTCATCAGAAGGGCGAGAATATGCATGGCGCTGGCTGCTCCCTGAAAAATTATGGTATTCGCCACCTCAATATTTCGGGCAAAGCAGTTTGGTTCAATGCCCACGCCGGATGATATGGACGCGATGGGCCCAACAGACAGGCACAGAGGCAGCGGCGCCGTGTGGCAAAGGTTTGTGAAATCGCCGAAACCCATTTTGCAGTTGTGTCGATGCAGTCTAGGAAATGGGAAGGAGGCTGCGGCTTCGCTGGCTTGATCTCGTGTCGGAAGGTGATGAGGATCGATAGAGACGCGGCAGAGCCGGTGATATAACGAGATTGGAATATTCTTCAAGAATTCGTAGCCGTTAAATTTTAAACGAAGGATAAGATATCTTACAATGTTGAGAGATTCGAGAGATGCGATGATTACAGACAGGCAAGCCGGGGTGAGTAGAGCCTGGAACCAAGCGCCACATCTGATTCGACACGGTGGCAAATTAACTTTTAGGGGCACGTGCGAATAAACCAGGCTAAAATGGGTGGGGTCTGCACCTTTGTGCCGTGCGATGGATAGATACATATACTGTATGGCGTAGGGCGCTATTCAGGGTGTAATTCCGAGTTTTTAAGTACGCTTTTTAGTATAGTATACTAGAGTTAGGAAATTAATTCATTAATCTAGTATATATTAAAAAAAAGTAATTAATATTTTTCTATACTAGAATCAATTAAAACCAATTAAAATACTAAAACTAAAACTAAAACTAATTAATATTAATAAACATTAACAGCTTTAAAATAATAACTACGCTTAGAATAACGTAGAAGGAATAGAATATTTAAATTTAGCAACTAATTCAGGATTGAAAAGCAACTACTGCTAAGCTTACTAAAGCTAGTAAAACGGAATTTAAACGATATATATAGCGGAAGTTAAAAAACCTAAAGAATAAATTAATAAAATTATAGTAGTAAGAAAAAAAACTATAAAATAAATTTACTAACTCTTTATACTAAAACTAAAGGTATTCTTAAAGGATTTATTATAAAATGCAAGACTTACTATCGATACTATAATAACTAGTTTTTAAAAAATAAGGGAAAGATTATCTTTACCTTTTAACATATAATAGAAAACCTTTTTAGCTAAATAAAACTTATTATTTACAACTATATAGATAATAATAAAGCTAATAAGGATAATAATACTAAGAAAGTGTTTAAAAGCTTTAACGGCCTTAAATAAGCCTTAAAGGATATCTTTAAAGATTTAAATAAAGACTTAATACCGCTTAATGGAATAATAATTTAAAAACCTAAAGGATAAAAACTTTTAAACGCTATAATTGCCGGAAAATAAGATACTATAAGCGCAACTATAAACAACTTAAAAAAAAGCAAACTAAAGAGCAACTAGTCTTTAAAAATAACGGATAAAAAAGGTTAATATAGTATAAAAAGTTACTATAAGCAATAACCTTATAATAATTAAAAAAGACTAAGACTACCCTTAATACAAACTTTAATACTAGTTTAAATGCTATAATAAACTTTATTAACTATATAACGCAAATAAAGCTATTAGCGGATAGTACTTTAAGGCACTTAAAAGTAAGAAAACCTTATTAATAAAGAAATAATTAAACTATTATAGAAAAAACTTAAATAATATTTAAAAAAGAAGAAACTTAAAAAGCATAATTAAAAAAACTTTAAATAACAAAAACCCTTAATACTTATTAAAGAAGATTATTAAGAAATAAGTATCGGCACTTATAAATATGCATAAATTGTATAGTTTAGCTATATTACCGATTATTGCTACTTTTATAAGGGAATATAGAAACTAAACGACTTTTACTTTAAATAGCATAGAAACAATTTTATTATAATACTACTATTTAAGATAAACTTTAAATACTAGGAAATAACAGCATATAACTATAATAAATACTACGCAGTTATAAGATTAAACTTAAAGTACCTTATTAAATGCTTAAGAATAATAAAAATATAAGAAGACTATAAACCTATTTTTTATAAAGTATATAAGGAAAATAAGCTACTTAATTAGCATTATAACCAAAATTTTATAATAAAAGGCAAGAAAGATAATATTTTAAACAATAGTAATAAAATAAAAAACAAAAATAGCTACTATTAAAGCAGCAATAGTGGGCTATAATATATAATAGCAAACATTCAAAGGAAATAACAAAGAAATAAAGTAAAGCATTATCTGAAGTTTTATATAATTTAACAAAATTACAACTATAGCTACAATTAATTATAAAGCTTAAAGGAACTATATAGCTATATTATTTATTAGTAAGTATAAAATACTATAGCATTAAAAAAAGGAACTTAATTAACTTAATACTTTTAAAGAAGATGCTATATTATATAATAACAAAATGGTTAATGGAAAGATTAATTACCTATCTATCTTAATTTAAAAAAAACTCAAATTAAAAATAAAACTATTAAAACATAGCATTTAAACCTATGAAATACTATTAAAAAAAAACAAATCTTAGATTCAATTAAATTTATAAGCTAAACGAAAAATAGCTTAAAGCACTTAAAGAATACTTTATAAAAACCATTAATAAAGAACATGTTAAAATATTTACGTTACTAGCAAGATACTTACTTTTATTTATACTAAAAAAGGATAAGAAGCTAAGACTATATATAGACTAAACAGCTTAACAATATTACTATTAAAACCGCTACTTATTACCACATATTAAAAAGTTATATAAAAAACTTTAAAAAGCAAAATAGTTTATAGTATTAAATCTTAAGAAAGCCTATAATCTTATGAAAAAAAAGGAAAAGAATAAAAAACAGCGTTTAAAGCATGCTATAAACACTATAAGTACTTAGTAATACATTTTAAACTAATAAACGCACTATAATTATTTTAAAATATAGTTAATTAAGCATTATATAAAACTTAAACTGTAAGAATCCAGCCTAATAGGAGAAATCACTGTTAAGTAAATCAAACTAGTTAAAAACTAAGCTAAAGAAGAAAAGAGATATCCGTACAAACAAGCTTACTTCCTTCCTCCTGAAGTACCTCCTCTCTCTTCCTCTACCCCACCAAGTCCTCCTTACTAGCTCCTACTTCTTGCCTGTATAGGTTACCGGCGGCTACGTATCGTGTTTCCTTAGGTTAAGGATAGGCCTTAAAAGAAGAGTGCTTTGTAAGCCTACATAGAAAGCTACCACGCTGCGTGCCTAGTCCCGTAACCGGTCTTAGTTATTCTGAGTCTACGGCAGAGCCAATGCATTATACCGGGCCATAGCCCGTTACATAAACAACTTTATAATTAAAGAATAACTAAAATAATAAAACGAGAATAAAAAGCTATACTTTATAGCCTTTTTTAAGAAAGCTTAATAAACTCAAACTTAACTACTTAATTTATAATATAAAACTTATTACGATTATTTATGCATTTTAAAACTAGCAATACTACTTAATTAAAGTAAAACAAAAAAATAAAGTTATATAAACTATAAGAATATAATATAGCTTACAGCTTCTAAGGTTTTAAATAAAAGATAAACTAGATAAGCAGCATTCTTATTATAATTTAATTTTTTTTAAATTATATACCGAAAATAATTAGAAAATAGCAAGTCTAACACACTTAGTAAACGCGTAAACTATTAGTAAGATATACTGCTAAAATAATAGATAATACTTTAAACTATAGTAAAAAAAGATCTAACTATAAAAACTAAGCTTTTAATAGTATACTGAATACTGGCAAACTATAAATAGTTAAAGACCTTAAATAGTTATAACGGAATATAATATAAGAAGAATAAAACTAAATAAGAAAGGAAATAAACAATAAACTTCAAAAGTATAATTATAAAACTTATATATTATAAGCACTTTAAAAAACTTTAATTTAGCAAATTTATATTAGGGCATTAAAGCAATAATAAACAAGACTAAACAAGCCTATAACTTCTTTAAAAATTAAAATTAAAATTAAATAAATACTAGTAAAATATAATACGTATAAGAAAACTAAAATAAAAAAGATATGAACCTTTTAAACTATTAAAACTACTACTGATTTTAATATTAGCCCAAGGATTTATTAGCTTAAACGTTATTACTAAGCTACTACTATTAAAAAAAACCTTTGACTAAAACTTTATATATATAATAGTATACTAATAATAGTAAACAAACTTACAAAGTATTTATACTTTATTCTATATAAAAAAGCTAGTAACGCAGAAAAACTTACGTAATACTTCTACAAAAAATTATTAGCTAATATAGTTTAAAAAAAATAGTATTAAACAAAAACAAGATATTTATATTAAACCTTTAAAAGTTACTTATAGTATAATTTAAAATGAAACATAGGTTATTTATAGCTTACTACTTATAAACAAATAAATAAATAAAACAACTTAACTAAATACTAAAAGAATACCTTTAATACTAGATTAACTAACTATAAAAAGATTACGTTAAATAGCTACCGTTAGCATAGTTTACATATAACAATATAACTACTAGTACTATAAATATATTACTATTCTATGAAAATTATAAGTATAAACTAAAAGCCTATAAATAAAAGAATAAGGAAACTAAAGCATTAAAAGCAATATAATAAGTAGATAAGATTTAAATTTTTTGGAAACAACTATAAATAAACCTTAAATTTATAAGAAAAAAAATAACGCATTATATAAACAAGTTAATGTGAGGATCCAGCCCAATGGGAGAAATCACTGTTGGGTGAATCAAACTGGTTAAAAACTAAACAAAAGAAGAAGAAAGATATCTACGCAAACAGGCCTGCTTCCTTCCTTCTTAAATAACCCCCTCCCTCCCTTCGTAATCCACTAGGTCCTATCTTACTAGCCCCTGCCTCTTGCCCGTATAAGTTACCGGCGGGCATAGGGTGGGGTAGTCCGTAGCCAAGAGGTAGGGGTCTAGGGGGGGGTAGGAGTCTTTGGGTTTCTGCGTTAATCGGGGTGTTGCGTCATAGGCTCTCGCGGGATGTGTCACGTGGTGGGTCGCGTGACACGGCCGACTGGTTGTTCCGAGCCGAGGGCGGAGCCGAGGACTTACACCGGGCTATAGCCCGTCATAGTTAAAGATTAAAGGACTAATCTTAAAGGAGGGAAATAAAGTGTATCTTTTTAAAGAAATTTAAAAATGAAATAACTAAGTTAAAAACTTAATTATAAGAAAATCGGACTATTGTAAATTAAAGAAAAACTGTTAAATACTAACTTTAAGTTAACACTGCTAATAGACATATAAATACGCCCGGTATTTTGTATATCGCTACTAAAACCAGCATACTTAAATACTTAATTAAAAACAATATATAAAGTAAATAATTAAATAGTCTTACTTTAGCGTTACTGCTTACGCAGCGAGTAGTAGCGGCGGTGTAGTTAAAATATTATAAGTGGCTAGTAAAAAGATAAATCTTTTTCTTTTTCTTTACCGCCATCGCTATTATTATTTTAGTACTGCTACGTATAGTGTAAAAGATTACTATAGGCGCGTTAGGTTAAGTGCTAAAAATACCGAAGAGGTTAAAGAGGAGGCAGTGAGCTGTAAATGCAGTTAAGATACTTATTGTTTATGTTTGCTTAGATATTACAGTTACTCTAGCGCTAGTATAACCTTTGTTAAAATTGTTAAAGAGCTTAAACGTAGCTATTATAAGTATTTATTAGTAATAGTAGTATATAGTTATTATTATTACGTATATAAAGAAGCTATTATCAATAGTATGCTAAAGGGTATATATCTGTTAATTCCCATGTTTCTGTTATATTTCTAATCATTGCAGGTGCTTG
Organism: Grosmannia huntii; assembly: GCA_019925595.1. Taxonomy (NCBI): domain Eukaryota; kingdom Fungi; phylum Ascomycota; class Sordariomycetes; order Ophiostomatales; family Ophiostomataceae; genus Grosmannia; species Grosmannia huntii. Next base: position 40,452 of record JADHKJ010000092.1, read on the forward strand.
TCTGCAACCATCATTGCCAATTTTTTATCTACTAGAACGGCTACCAATGTATCTGCCGTCCCCTCTAAGATCTTCGATGTCTGGACACCAACAAGCGGTTCGACAGAAATCATTAAAGTCAGAAAATCGACATGTACTCCCGCGCAATGGATTGCGCTCGATGTAAATGGGATATTCGGACTAGTTACAGGCTCTTTTTCGATCGATAGCCATCCAATGTATGTTTATGCCGTGGATGGCTCCTACATTGAGCCACAACTTGTAAACGCCATTACAATAACAAACGGAGACCGGTTCTCTGTCCTAGTCAGAATTAACACCCCCGGTAACTACACTATAAGAATGGCATCTACAGCAGCGGCACAAATGCTTGCCGGTTACGGTATACTGTCAGTTAACACAGACAGTATTAGCACCAGCTCCGAGGCTTAAATCAACGATGTTGGTTCGAATACCACAGCTAGCGTTGCCTTCGACCAATCGGCCATGAAAGCATATCCTCCGGATAATGTCAGTCCGACTGCTAACGAGACATTCAAAATGGAAATTCAAGTTACGGGGACAAGCTATAATTGGGCACTCAATCGCACGATCTACCCAATGGAGATGGACAATGAGTACCCTCTTCTTTTTCATCCCGTACCCTACCCTCCATAACAACGTCACAATTACTACGCGTTATGGTGATTGGGTAGATCTTATTTTTATGACTGCTACATTCCCTATGCCTCCTCATCCAATACACAAGCATTCGACGAAAATATGGTTGATCAGCTCGGGTGTAGGAGACTTCAACTATTCGAGTGTTTCTGAGGCAATGGAGCATATCCCTGAAAGCTTCAACCTCGTCAACCCGCCGAAACGAGACACAATGGCTACACCAGTGGCAGCAACTGATCCTGTATGGATGGCGATTCGATACCATGTCACCAATCCGGGGGCGTGGCTTTTACATTGCCACATTCAAAGCCATCAGATTGGAGGTATTATTATGGCTATTCAAGACGGTATTGACAAATGGCCGTCAGTTCCGGCAGAATATCTGAATTACCAGGAGTGGCCGGATTGCTGGCAATCCAATACCAGCTGTGTTTATATTTTATACAAAGTATGTGTCTTACACTGCACACCGTACCGTCTTCAAGCTATTGTTTGATATAATAAATACGGAGTACATGTACTTATGACCCAACTGGGCTTGCATCAGGAGTATCTGTCTAAGGGTATTTATCTTTCTAGTCTTCTCGAAAGCTACTTGCTAAGATACATCTTATCCAATAAATGCACTATAATTACATACGGGCTCACGCCCTGCCCGTTTCCTACCCCCCTCTTCGCGTCCTTTTTTTCCTTCCTTCCTTCTTTCTTTCCTCCTTTCCCTCTTTCTTCTACCTACATAGATCCCACCTACTTTTCACTTTCGCTAAATAGTTTTTTTCCCCAGAGGGTTCTATTATAACATCAGACCGGTATAGTCAGGAGTGACTTCGTTGTCTAGGTTTTATGTATATATACTAGATAATAGCGGAATAAACAACAACATTCACACACTCGCCAGTAAAAAGTGCTTTACTTACAGTATTTCTAATCAATAGAGTAAAGGCCGGTATACAAGTTAAGACCATATCATCTTGATTAAAAAAACGTTTTGCCAACGTACGTATCTTTAGTTTTCGTTCCGTGGTGCCCTTTTGACAAGCGCCATAATAATACTGTCTCAGAATCGCCTTTGTAACTCTCCCAGTCATAACTATGCCAGATAGAATACTTCTTTTAAGGGCTAGGTGCATTGTGCCTTTAGGGGTGAAGCCTGCTGAAACCCCGAATCTGAAAGATAGTCCGACTCGCATCCCATTTTAGATTCTCGTACGGTTTTTTTGCCGGCCATAGTGAGTAGAAGTATGGGATGTCTTTAACGATGAAAAGAATGTATCTCACGAAATGCGGTGTGCAGAGTAACTCTCTCTTCAATTGCTCTCCTGACTTCACTTTTTCGGAACGTGTTTACATCGGGTGCTTTAAGAGACGATCGTAAGAGGGGGTCATGCTTTACCCCGCCCAAATTGCCACCACCCCTTATTAAGGACAAAAGAAACCGGAAATCTACACTGGATTCTCACGTTCCTCTGAACTTGAATACCAACCCAAAAATGGCCGACGACATTCTCAACAATATATCCCATCGCCGCTTCAATCCCTTGACTGGCGCATGGCTGCTCGTCTCCCCCCACAGGACCAAACGTCCTTGGCAGTCAGTGCCCCTCTTGTGAAGTATTCTAGCTACATGCACTGACAAGTTGGCAATCTAAAATTTTCAAGAGGTCAGCAGGAAGTTGCCATGAAAAACACACTGCCAGAGTATGACTCCAAGTGCTACCTCTGTCCTGGGAATACTAGAGCACAGGGAAATCCCAACCCCACTTACGACAGCACCTTTGCCTTTGTAAATGACTACAGCGCGGTGAAGGAGGAACAGGAGGACTACAAGCTCAAAGCTGAGAATAGTACGCCTTCCGATCACGCTCCAATCCTCCAGAGCTAGCTGACAATGGGCAAGATCTTGAGACCTTGTTGCTGCGCGCAGAATCGACGACAGGCAGATGCTATGTTCTTACGTTTTCCCCAAAGCATAATTTGACCCTGGCAGATATGCCCGCCGAAGCCATCGTGCCCATCGTTCTCGCCTGGTCGCAGATCTATGCGAGCCATATTTCGCCTTCCAGTCCCATTTCCCAGGCCGCAGATAAGTTTTTAAAATCGTCCCCCTCGTTCGAATATGGCGGAATGCCCCCTCCGCAGACTCAGCTTCGATACATGCAAATCTTCGAAAATAAGGGCAGTGCTATGGGCTGCTCCAATCCGCATCCGCATTGCCAAGTGTGGGCGACGTCTAGTCTGCCCCAGGAACCGGAAAAGGAACTTTTCCAGATGCGCAAGTACCGTGCTACAAATGGCGGTCGGCACCTACTCAGCGATTACGTCCTGCTAGAGCTGGAAAAAGGTGAACGCGTTGTGTTTAAAAACGATGCATTTCTCGTTGTTTGCCCTTGGTGGGCCATATGGCCATTTGAAATCATGATCATTGCCACGAGGCATGTCCGAGCGATTGTCGATCTAAATACCGAGGAGCGTCTGTTGTTTGCAGAAGCGATTCAGGAAGTTTCTAGACGATACGACAATCTTTTCGAGACAAGCTTCCCTTATAGTAAGCTACCCAGTACCATTAATGAGATGAGTGCTAAAACATACCGATAGGCTCTGGCATCCACCAAGCTCCGCTGGAATGTTCTGATGAAGAAGCAGAAAGTAGTTGGTTTCACATGCACTTCTACCCCCCACTTCTTCGGTCCGCCACAGTTCGCAAGTTTCTTGTCGGATACGAGTTGTTGGCTGAGCCACAACGGGATATTACTCCTGAACAGGCTGCAGCGCGCCTGAGGGACTGTGGAGGACAGCTTTATCGCCAGGTTCTATGAGAATTATTATGAAATATTCCGTACATGGCAGACATACGGAGTACATCATCACCTTTCGAATCCCCAATATTGTTTTGGCTACAATGCTTTCGCAAAACTAGTTAAAGACATAGTGGCTATACTGAACCGTCATCCAAATTGTACCTCCAAAGCCAGCCATTAGGGGGAAAAACTGGGGGCCTGTCAACTTCAGCGTCTTGAAAACGAGCAGCTCGCTGCTGAAGTGTATGGCCGCTACCACGTGTGTGATGAGACTTAGCTCGTACAAAGCCCGATTGTGAACGTCCCGCGCTGTGTATATGCGGATGATTCCAGCTAGTATCGTCCAAACCCCAAACACTCTCGCTGCCAGTGGCGTTACTTGGTCCTGTGATTTGTCGATGTTCTTCGCCGTGCCCGATGCGGGAATGAGCTTGTTAACACTGTCTGCGTAGTCGATAACGCTTGATCGTTGTGCCAACGATGGATTCGGGATAAATCTGCCGTTATATATTCTTCGGGTGTAGTGGAGTGTTACGAGATTTTGTATAGAGTTTCCAACCGAGACAACGCCCACCTGCCCATTGATTAATTATCAGACGAACATGCTGGTTATTTAGCATATATAACGACTAACGACTAACGTACCAAAAAAAGGTAGTAGGGCAAAATACCCTGGTCCGCAAGAAGGAGATAGGAAAACATATCACTTATTTGGAGGTGGCGTTTCAGTTGACAAAAAGTTTTGTTGTTTAAGAGGTTTTGGATGAGGAAAACTTCTTATAAAGTATTACGAACTGCGGAGTATTACGGAGGAGGCGTACGAGTACTCCGTATACGCCCCACTATATAATTTTGCGTAAAACGCGCACCATACTCTGTACGGAGTACTCTGTACGGAGTAGATAGTGTTAAGCAAACTTTTAATCAGACATATTTTTAATTACTCTCCAGCATCGTCGCCACGAAGAAAATTCATAACTAATTAAAGCAAAAAGATATAATGACGCCGATAAAAGAGGCACGTCGAGTGCAACTAGATAGACAATTAGCTGCTACTAAAAAACGCCTAGTGTATTAGTGCGCTAGGTAGCGAAAGAATATAGTGTTTTAAATTCTATATTATTGCTATACCTTTAGCTAAAAAATAGTATACTATAATAATATATAGGTGTACTAGCTTGAAAAAGACGGCAACTTATTAATATTAAGCATTTAAAAGTTATTAATCTTGCTGTTTAAAAGTAATTTATTACTAATTAATACTTTATACTAAATATGCCTTTACTAGTAATATATAGACTTTATGCTATTATAAAGGTATAAGTTTACTTATTGTAAGGATCTAGCCTAATAAGAGAAGTTACTATTAAGTAAATTAAACTAGTTAAAAACTAAGCTAAAAAAAAGAAAGATATTTACACAAACAGGCCTACTTCCTTCCTTCTTATATATAACCCCCTCTCTCTCTTCTTAGTTTACAAGATCCCCCCTTACTAGCCCCTACTCTTTGCCTGTACAAGTTACCGGCGAGCATCGAGTAAAGCAGACTATAGCCGAAAGGTAGAGGCTTGAAAAGAAGGTTGCAGGCAGCGCGCAGGGCGCGCGCAGAGAGATTACAAGATAGGTTTGGTTAGGTTACGCGGCAGGCTACGTAATACGGCCGACTAGTTGTTCCGAGCTAAGAGCAGGGCTAAGGACTTATACTGGGCTATAGCCCGTTATAATAGCCCCCTTCCTTACTTATTTACAGAGGGGGTATAGGGAGGCTTTCTTTAAAGGCTTTATATGCTGCTATATTAAGGAGATTTAATAACGGCTTTTAGTTAAAGCTAGGGTAGCCAATTTACTTCACTAAAACTTAGTAGCTACGGCCGCGCTTTTTAAATTAAAAGATTAATTTAACTAAGTATTCTTTTGCGCTATAGTCTGCACTAGCAGCTAGGGGCAGAATAAAGGAGGGGGTAGAGTTAAAGGTAGTTTAAAAGGGGAAAGGGTTTTTAAGGACGCGGCAAAGCAGGTTAACGTAAAATACTAGGTAAATCTTAAGAGGAGTATTAAGTTTAACTGTATAAGACTTAATTAATCCGATAACCTTGAACGGCAAACTAACCTAGTTTAGCTTTTTTAAGGGGCAGGCTATCTTTACGATTTTTAAATATAAGAAAACCTTATCCCTTACTTAGTAAGATTTAAAAGCGTGTTATAACTTATTAGCGTAGCGCTTTTAAGTTTCTTAAGCGTTAGCTATAGCTACTTAAGCAAAGTTAAAATGGGGTTTTTATTTTGTTAGCTAAAAACGCCGTTACTTTGCCGGAAAGAGAGGGGAGCTATAGCATAGATTTAAAGGTAAAAAAAGGACGAAGAAGTAGTAGCTATAAGTAAGAAAAATGGAAACAAGCCGCTAAATAATAACGTTTAAGAATTTAATGCTATTATAGCGTTAAAAAGGAAGAAGGCCTAGTTATCTTTAAAAAAGAAGGTATAAATGCGTGAAAATACCTTTACTTTTTAGTTAGCCCTTTTTATAGCACTGTTAGTTTAAGGGTAAAAAGCAGTTGAGAGTTTGCGTATAATATATAGTTTTTTATAAATCTTTCCTTAAAGCAATAAAATAAACTAAGAGCCTTATCTTCCCTATTAAAACTAAAAAAATAAACTTTAAAAGGCGGTTTATAATTACTAAAAGGTTTTTATAAGGCGTGCCTTAAAGAGAGGTTAAAGAAGGCAGTTTTATAACAAAATTAGTAAATGATTTAGCCTACAGCCGATTTAAAATAAGAGCGGCTTAGAGAGTCCTTTTTTTACTTCTTCTTATACCTTTACTTTACTGTATACATTATAGTTCCTAACTATCCTTTATACGTTTACTAAAAGACCTAGCTAAGTGTATTCTTTAAAGATAAGGTTTTTAAAGTAGCTAGATAAGGAGGAGTTATAAATCTTTTAAACTAAGGCTGTATAAAAAGGTTTAAAGTAAGGTATTTAAATTCGGTCTTTTTAGCGTAAACAGTGTTAAAGATTTACCGGGTATTTTATAATTGTAACGGGTAAGCCGAAAGACTTTAAAAACTAACAGGCACCTTTTTAAACTACCTTTTTTAGCTTAAAGTATTAAGAGTTAGCAGCTAAGCCTTATTGCTATAAGGCGAACAAGGTGTTATCATTAAAGAAGGGTTTTAAAGCTAGTATCTATGCTAAACTAGCTTTAAGGTTTATAAGTTTTTTGTTTAGAGTGCCTTTATTACTGTAGGCAATATAGCTAAGCTTTACTCTAAGAAAGCCGTCGGCTTAAAAGGAGAAAAGGGTGCAGTCTCTTAAAAATCCTTGCGTCTTTTACTTTTACAAAAAGGTTTTGCTCTTTTAAAACAATGCATTAAAGACTACCTAAAGGGCTTTAAGGCAATGCACGATAAAGAAGTTAAAGTTAGAGAGTTTATATGCAAAACATGCCTACCTTTTAGCTAAGTGTTGCTTTATTTTAAAGTACCCTAGGTTTTAATAATTAAAGTAAACCTTAAACGGTCTTCCTACTAGTTTTAGCCTTTACTCTTGCAAGCAGCTTACTACGGCTAGTATTTCCTTATTGTAAATAGGGTAGTTAACCTTAGTAAAAGTGAGCTTTTAAAAGTAGTATTTAATAAGGTATTAAAAGGCGTCTTGCAGGTTTAGCTAAAAAAAAACTCTACTTAATACGTACCCTAAAGCATTAGCCTTAACCTTAGTTTTGCGGTTAAGGTGCTAGGCGGCAAGCAAAGGTGCTAACATTAGTGCTTTTTTAAAGAATTAAAGAAAGCTTAATATTTAAGAGTTTAAGAAAAGGCGCGGTCTTTTTTAGTAAGCAAGGTTAGCGCAGCGGCTAGTTTAAAGAAGTTTTTTATAAAAATGCGGTAGTAATTTAAAAAGCTAAGGAAGCTGTAAACGCCTTTTATGTTACAAGGCTCTCTTTACGCTTAAATCGTAAATATCTTTTCTAAGTCTACCTTAAGTCCTCTTCTAAGGACTATAAAGTACTTAAAAAACCGTGTCTTTTTTACTTAAAGCGGGACTTAAACTAGTTAAGCTACAAGCCTGCCTTTAACAGCTTAGTAACTATACTTAAAACTTTTAGCTAGTAGTTTTCCTAAAAGCCATTAAAGTAAATAACTACGTTATCGATGTAAGCGGCTACTTACCGGCTAAGAGATTTACAAAGCACGTAGTTTATATATCGATAAAAGCTAGTAAAAGCTTTTTAAAGGCTAAAGAGAGTAACTAACTATTTAAACGATCTAAACCTTATTTAAAATACATTCTTCTATTAATTACTAGGCTTAATTTAAAGTCGGTAAAAAGTAAAAATAACGTTAAGTTTTAAAATTTAGCGGTAAAGGGCAATTTTATAAAAAGTATTAGCAATTAATAGTAAAGGATATACGTCTTTAATCGTTATTGCATTTAGCCCTTAATAATCTACGTAAAAGCGCAGCCTAGGTTTCTTAATAAAAAGGACGGGTATAGCAGCAAATAAAAATAAGGGACGAATAAAGCCTTATTCCTTTAATTTAAAAAGGGACTTTTAAAAGCACTAAGAGCTTTTTCCGTAATATTAAATAAAGCGGCTAGGCTAGCACTACGGCGCTATCTTAAAGATTAATCTTATAGTTATAGCCTAGGCGGGTTAAAGGGAGCTTTTTTGCTTTTTTTTAGTTAAAAGTGGCTGCGCTAAGACTAGCTAGTTTAAGGCTTTTAAGGCAGGGTTAAGATAGAGTTTTTCTTAAAGAGCGGCTTATACGTTGTTTAAAGTAATAGCGTACAGTTTTAAAGTCTTAGTAAGAAGGTGCTTTCTTGTTTACTTAAATGCCCTTTAATGTTACTTAAAAAGGCTTTCACAAAACAATTTAATCCCGTGCAAAGCAAAGGGAGGCATCGTGCTTAACAAGCTAGTTAATACTAAAAATTACATAATCTATTTAACTAAGGATAATGTAAGCCGTAGTCTTTTATATAAATCCTCTAATATTTAGCGAAAAAGGTAGCTACCCTATCGATTATTAGAGGGGTTTTTTAGTATACTACTTGTTTAAAGGAGTAGGGTGCAATAAAGGTAGTTGTAGAGTAAAAGCATTTATCTAGCTGCTTAAAGACGGTAGAATAGTAAAGGCATTTAAAGTTTATAAACGAGCGTATATTTGTCTCTTCTATAAAGGCGTCTATATACATACTGTAGCCAGATTCTATTTCTTTTACCTGCTTCGTCTTTAGTAGCTTTTAGGCAAGACTTAGCGTAAAAGCAGCTAGTTTTCTAACTCCGGCTTAAATCTAGATGTTTCTAAGGTTTTTAAAGACTTAGGCGAGGTAAGGGTAGGTTTCTTTAAAGATGATTGCTTAACCTTTATAGGGTAAAGGCGTAAAGAAGCAGATTTTAGCTTAAGGTAGTCGGCTTTTAAATAGCTAGCATTACTGCAATAATGTAATAACCACATCACACGGCAAGCGGAAGAAGAAGCAGAACCACTCTATACGACAGAATGTACACGGACCAATAGGAGCACAGGCGGTCTAAGAGATTACGTAACAAGGACAATAATCCCGCATAGGATTACTAAGGGAGATACGATCACGTAATCAAACGATAACCAGATAAAGATCGAAAACTCAAAGTGCGATCCCTCAAGGATCGAAAACCCAAAGTGCGATCCCTTAAGCCAGAAAGAGATGGAAGAAGCACTTGTGTATATAAGACTATAGTCCCTACCACCTAGATAGCACTCTCCTTCTTACAGCTCTTCAGCAATCAATCTAAGTATTCAGTCTTAATACTTGAATAAGCCTCGCCGCCTTATAACACACAGGAAAGAACAACAGCAATGCATAACAGAGATCTGCCTACACGTATTGTATACGAAGCGGCCTTAACCTGCCTACTTATATAAACCCCTTAACACCACTAGGTTTATCACTGAGGAAATAGTGTGGTTTATAATAGCTGCCTAAGGTTTTGCATTTTTTAGCCTAGTTTAATTAGCGATGTTTAAAGAGTTAAAGTAGAAGCTAACTATAAAAAGCCAATGCACGTATCCTTAGTAGTTAACAAGGATTTAAGCAGTAACTAAAGCGCGGCAAAGGTTTAAAGAGAGAGCCCCTTTTAAGTATTCCTTCTTTACTAGTTTAAAAGTAAAGGCTAGTCTTGCTTTAGCAAGAAAACGTTTAAAACAAAGCAAGAATAAAGCAAAGGATTTAGTAAGGCGCTATTTTAGCGTATAAAGTTAGTTTAAAGAGCAAAAGGCAAAATTAAAGTCTACAAAAATCAAGTTTAAGTAAGCTAAAAAGTAGTCTAGGTTATAGTTTTTACCGTATGTTGCTTCTACAAATAGGGCTATTAAAAGGTCGGCTTTTAGGTTAAGGCGAGCAAATAAGTAAAGCAAACTAAAATATAACGGGCTATGGCCCAGTGTAAGTCCTCGGCCCCGCCCTCGGCTCGGAACAACCAGTCGGCCGTGTCACGTGGCCTGCCGCGCGATCCGACCAAACTAATTAGGCGCACGCCAATTAGCACATTGCGCCCATCTTGCGGTCTCCCTGCGTACGCGCTGCGCGCCGCCTGCAAACCCCCTCTCTAAGCCTTTACCTCTCGGCTATAGTCTGCTTTACTTAATGCTTAACGGTAACTTACATAAGCAGAGAGCAAGGGCTAGTAAGGGGGGATTTTGTAGACTAGAAAGATAAGGAGGAAGCTATATAAGAAGGAAGGAAGCAGGCTTGTTTATATAGATATCTTTCTTCTTCTTTAGCTTAGTTTTTAACCAGTTTGATTTACTTAACAGTGATTTTTCCCATTAAGCCGGATCCTTACATAAAAAGTAAAGGGTTTAATAGCTTAACTGTAGATTTAAATCTTGCTTTTAGCGTTAAGAAACTAAGCATAGTAATCCTTTCGGTTACTAAAAAAGCAGGGAATGCTTAGAAGAGTCTTCTTAAGATGAAGAGCCAGGGTAGGGGCGATGATAAAGGCAGGAGTAAAGGTAGAAAGAGTCTCCAGACTAAGGGTTTTAGGCAAGAGTTTTAAAAAGGTTAAGGCAGGGTGTTTGATAGGCTGCTAGTGCTTAGTTCTAGGCTTACATCTTTTAGTTTTAATGTAAAAGCTGCTAAAAAGCAGCTTGTATATTAAAGACCGGCGGATGTACGGTGGTTTAATTTAACGAGAGGTTATAGTAAGTTAAGGTAAAGAGTCTTCTTTTTCCTTTAGTAGGTTTAAAAATGCCTTAATTTAATGTGGGATTAGCATATAAGATAGTTAAAAGTAAGGGCTTTTAGGATTGTAAGTTTTAAGGTCGGTGCCGACGAAATTTAGGGTTAAAATTCAAAAGAAAGCAAAATAAAAGCTTTTAAGGTTAAAATTTAAAAGGTTGCTTTAAAAGCATAAGGGGTTTAAATAGGTTTAAAGGGAAAGTGTTCAAAGGAAAGAGCTTAGTTTTATATAAGGATCTAGCCTAATAGAAAAAGTTACTGTTAAGTAAATTAAACTGGTTAAAAACTAAGCTAAAGAAGAAAAGAAGAAATATCCATATAAATAAGCTTGCTTTCTTCCTCCTTAAGTACCTCTTCTCTCTCTCTCTCTCTACTCTACCAAATCCTCCTTAGCTTCTACTTCTTGCCCGTATAGGTTACCGGCGTCTACGTGCTTTCTTAGGTTAAGGATAGGCCTTAGGAGGGTGTGCTTTGTAGGCCTGCATAGGAAGCTAATACGCTGTATGCCTAGTTCCCTAACCGGTCTTAATTATTCTAAGCTGAGGGTAGAGCAAAGGCATTATACCAGGCTATGGCCTGTTACATTTATATTCGTTATTAAAGAGTACTCTTGTAAAGTTTTTAAATAATAGTATAATCTTTATTAAAGCCTTTAAGTTAACTTTAAAGTTGTTTTAACTATTTAAATTCAAAATACTTTCAATCTTCCTTTTAGGTTAATCTACGTTTATTTCTACTAAGTTTTTTTGAGCTTTTACCTCCTTTAAAAATAATATACAGTTTTTTTATAATTTTTTTATAGTAAGAATAAAGGTTTAAAGGTACTAGTTTTATAGATTTATACTTTGTAAAAAAACCTTTAAATAGTTTTTTAAAGCTTCTTTTCAATATAAATATTAAAATATAACTTGTTTTTTTAAAAATTAGTGTAAAGTAAGGCAAGCTTATAACTATTAAATTATAAAAACCTAATAAAAGTACATATATTGTTATTATAAGGTACTTCCTAAGTATGCCGACGTGCATAAAATCCCATATTAAATAACGCCCTACGCCACACAGTACATGTATCTATCCATTACACGGTACAACGCCGCACCTCTTCCATTTCGGGTCTGCTCTATTCGACAGTATCCCCACAAACACGGCACCTCCGAAACCTAGGTGACGGCATACAGCAACGAAATCGTCATAACCAGATAATAACCGCGACTGTGTCTTGGTCGATCTGATGAGCAGAGAATGCTCTTCAACTTATACAATAGCGTGGCGGTGCTTTTCTTTAGGTGTGACGCTTAAAGTAACACTCTCCCATGGCATCCTGCTTGATGAATAATAATAGCAAGGCAGCTAACCGTTTCCCACCAGAAGGCTCAGTACCGTCTGTTTTGTCCCACACCCATTCGTCTTATGATTCTGCGCGACCTATTCTTGTTGGGGCTTATCTAGCAGGAACTCAAGCCAGCCTTCAATGTGGCTTGTAACATAGCAAGCCGCATCCGATTACCCACAACATACTGTTGTCCGTTCATGCTTCGGCGCCTCTGCTATCGCACCCATGGCCTCCTCAAAGGCCGAGTTTCACGTGCCAGGCGCATACCACTTCGATAACCCGCCCTGGCCAATTTCCGCTTTGGGTGCAAACGTCTACCTTCCTCCCACGTCGCCATCGGTGTCGAATTCTGGGCTAAACATGGACAAGTCCACTACCAGCCTTTACTCTGATATATCGGTAAAGAATGGCGTGGAAATCTCGACTCCTGTTCAAGCAAAGCGGAAACGACCTGTGGACTTTTTCAGGGAATCAACACCACTAGCTGATTGGCAAAGCATGAGCATGGAGACAACAAGCGATTTGGCCCTGCCCTCAGAAACTAAAGAACAATTATACGAGAGGTTGCACAAAGGCAAGACCGGAGGGCCTGTTCAGTATACACTTGCAGGCCAGATAGATATTTCTGACACGTCGGTACCCGGAGCCCTAGAGGGTAGCACCTACTCAGATATCGAATATCGAAGAGCTCTAGGCCCTACGCGGTTACACGAAACAAACGAAGGGACAGACCGGTCCGGAACATATGCTAATTCCAAGTCCCCAGCCTTGGAACACTGGGCCATTCTGCATGCTCTTGGAAGTGTCGTTGGCAGGGTTTGGGATTTCTGCAGAGGGAGTGGATTCCGCGGGTTTCATGCTGGCGGTGGTGTAGGCTATGACTGGAACACAGGAAAGCCAGTGGAACAGGGCGATCTTCACACATGTGGGAATGACGGCTCGCACACCGATCTGCAATCAGTTACAGGGTGGTCCGAAACGGACGAAAGCAGACAGAGCCGTGCGCCTAGTGATTTCCCCCAGCCTGCTTGGAGCCTCCAGGCCAGCAAAGAAATTCAAAAGACGGAAGAGACTCAAGATTTCAAAAACCGACGCGCCGTGAAGAGACGGCAAGTTGGCGTGGCAGGCGAAGAACTTGGGCGCAACTGGGTCGTTGTGGAGACCGATCGAGTACGGGACAACGAACGACCTGCTGTTGGCACATCTCCATACTGGTGTACAGCGGCTACCGACGTCATGCCATCTCAGAGGATGAGCATGACAAAGGCCCATACGTGTGATACTGCACGGCGCCGAATAAGCACACCTGTATCACGGCTTGGTACTCCAGTACAGTCAACTACAATAGGGAATGGACGTATCGCCCATACTGGCAGTCCGAGGATGGCGCCACGTGAGCCGGCTAGTCTCACCTCTTCACGGTGGTCTCCTCCGGTGCAGCTAAGTTTTGATCGTGGCGCATATGGCCAACCCACCAGTCGCATCCCAATTCCGTTTTCGGGTGGCCGCACGACCAACCCCTTTGCACGCACGGCCTCACCGGTGCCTGGACACAGAACGAGGAGCCGGAATGGGACGGCACCTACCTCGCCGACACTTTCTGTAGGCCGACCGAACGGCGCTCAAAAGTTACGTCGACGGGGTCACAGCTTGTCGGCTGTGGCGTCTGTTTCTCGAAAGGGCTTCGGACAGGAAGCGTTGGGAGGCGCTATCGATGGAAGCCCGCGCTTGGACGAAGAGGCAAAGCACTTAGCTGCTCGTAGGGCTGTCGCTGAATTGGATGCCGACGCCAAGATGGAAGCTTTCAATTTGAAATTGCAGGCTATGATTCGCCAAGGTAAAGAAGCTCTTGGAACGGCGTTTGAAATTGACGGTGATGGCGACCAAGAAGGCTGGATGGATGATGACTAATATCACCACTGCGCCTCTTTCCCGTCTGCGGTTAGTAAACCGACTGGTCTACTTTGTCACCACGAGCATGTTCACTTGCAAGTTTAAGTATGATTTTGGCCGGGCCATCTCTCCTATTTATGAGTTCCTATTGGGTCCCTATTGGGGATCTCCTTGCCCATAACTCGAGTTATTTCTTGAGATGAAACAAATTGCTTAATAAGATACAATGAGGTAAAACTACAGAAAGAAGAAAGCAGATCATAACTTCCAAATTGATTTGACGTTCTCGCCTCGCCCTCATCACATTTGCGTCCTGTTTGCAAAGCCGAGTGCCATTGTGCTGCGTTGTGCACGAAAGCCGTAACATGCCAGTCGTGTCTGCCAACCAGCTATCGCATCCAAAGGTCTGCCCCTTTCCGATCCCAGAGCAATTCCAGAGCAATTCCAGTCTTCGCGCGGGCCATAGCTAGGACCCGAGTTACTTGAATCTCATAGTGGTTTGGGGCCCCGGTCGGACATTGCTGTCCACTTGGCCTGTAATCATTCTGGTCTCGTTAAGAACATCCTCCAGTTCTTGTTTTAGCTTGACATCACGCACAGAGGCCAACATGTCGAGAACAGCGCGCTCAGCACGACCCATAAGGTCAACAACCCAATGTGCCATGCTTGCATCCCCTTTCGCACCCTGAAGGCCGCTTACTTCGAGCTCGTGACACCAGATGCTCACAATTGTATTGATCCATTCCACGACAGCCTTTCTCCGTCGTCCAGTGAAAGGTACCTCCTGCGTATCTAGGATTCGCTCCAAAACCCGGACAACCATGGCATGAGACACCCGCAACTGCAGAAAAAGCAGGACAGGCCATGCAGGATTCGCACCAATAGAAATGTCTTGCTGTTTGGTCAGCGCATATTCGCACACAATCGTTAGCAGAACGTCGATTGGGAAAATGAGCGAGCCCAATGATGTGCGGTGCGCAATTGTTTGAATTTGCATGGATACGGCTTCATATGGCAATGGCGGAGGCCCAGTCGCGTTGATACTGTTGACGCCCACTCTGTGCCCATTACGAGACTCCTCGTACGCAGCAAGGCGCTCTTCGACATCTTCGTGTGTGCTATTAATAAGCTGCTTCCAGGTGTCCGCGATAACACGGGGATTGTGGTAATCCGCAGCATTGAATATCAAGAGGCAAAGATCGTAGTAGCCAGCCTGGTCGGCATACCCGTTAAACAACTTGGACAATGTTAGCTCGATAATCGACCCTGACAGTCCGGGCAAAAACTGTAACATACCTCTGATAAGCCAAGCACCGGCCCATCAAGATCCCTTTGGATCTCGGTTTTCCGAGCAGCAGGTATACGGCTATCTGAAAGCAATCTCTCAAGCAGGTCATCTTGGACATGGGCAATATCGAGCAGTTCTGTCACTTCGTGGTTGAGCTGTTGTTGCTTTTGCCCACTGATGCCTGCAGTGGACACACTGGCATTGGCTTTTGCTCGACTGAGAAGCGTGATGCGGTCCTTGATGCTGACATCAAAGTTGGATGCGGCAAGATTGTATTGAACGTTGGCGGCATCGAAAAATCTGCTGCGATGTGTATAGAAGCGACACAAGAGGTCTGCGTGGCTGGCATCAACTGAGGCAAGGCGCTCAAGGAACGTGACAATGTGTGGCGAATCAATTGCAAGAAGACGATCCGTTAGACCTTGCTCAATATACCACTCGTACAAGTCGAAATGAAAGACTTCATCGTCGGAGTCGTTGACGACACTATACGCTTCCATTCGTTTGGTTGCGGCGAGCGTGAGCCGACCATCGATAAGCTCAGGTTCCGCAGTCGAGTCAATATCAAGCTGGCCAAGCACGGTGTGAATGAGGTCATAGCAACGCTTTCGGCTCTCCCATTTACTTTTCCTTGGATCGCTTTCTGGCTTTCCATCATTAATCCACGCTGCGGCTGAGTTACCTCGGTCTGTCTCCCTTGCCACAACAAGACATAACTGAATTGCACCTGCGTAGTACTTCAGCTGCACGTACTGCTTGACGGCAGCATGCAGATTCGGAAATGACAAACTCCCAGCAACACGTTCAAAGAGACGGAGACTCTCATTCAAAATATTGCGTGCGACACTAGGTGAGTCGGCCTGCTCTAGAGCTCTCTGCAACTGTTCTTGCGCTTTGAAGATCACAACGTCGTCAGGACTGCAGAAGCTACCACAGCGGCGACGGAGAGCGTCAGCTACCGTTTCGACGTTGGAGCCACTTTCAATATTGCGATTGACAATAACCTTCACAAGCAACTTGGCTAGTTGCTTTCCCTCCGGCTTGGAGAAGAGACTTTCGTAGGTCAAAGAGCGCAGTTCCTGGCGGGTGGAGTCATCCATCCTGACGTATATGTCGGATACACGCTCATCGAAAAGCATTAGGACGAAAGAAATGCCCTCGGAAATGCTTTCCATTAGCTGCTGCAAGGCATGTAACGCCTGATGCTCGGCCTGGAGGGCAATTTCTTCATGTCTCGTGGCGCGGCGCAGGTCTGCAGGTCCTGACAGTCCCTGTATAGAGCCTGCATTGACCTTCAAAAAAGTGCGCAGCCGCTCAAGATTCTCTTGGACAATTGTGAGCTCGCTGGTCGGTACCGTGGATTTGACTACAACGCCGGCAGGAGAAAAGTCTCTAGAGATAACTCTGGCGCCCCACAAAGTTCGAATCAATCTCGTGAGGTATAGCACTAGGGCGTCGTGGCGAGAGGAGAGCTTGACTGATTCCATAGTTATAGTGTTGCTGTCTGTCTCGGAGACTGTTGGCTGGCCACCGTAGTTAACAAAGGCAGCCTTCGCTCGATCCTCTGTAGCCTGGTCAACAGCACGGCTGGTACCTGCTCGAAGATCGCTTCCCTGACCGCATGCGACTGCAAGGGTAGTAGAAATAGTTTCGACGCGCCCGTACAACTGGATGAATTTTCGAATTTCTTTGTCAAACATGTCGTCACTGCCAAAAGCTCGAATGACAGTGGCGAATATATCGACAAGACGCCGTCTTCGGATGATATGAATTCCATCGTTCGTCATAATAGCAAACTCGCTAGGCGGATGGTCGAACTGTACAGCCAGCTCATTACCAAAACCCAAGGGTTGCTTTGCTGCTGCAAATGGCTTTGTCACAAGGCCAACATCTAAAGCGTCTTGTGCTCCTCTTCCGAGCGAAATCCAATTCCCATGCTCGTAATATTTCAAAGCGGAAGCGGGAGTTGTCATCTGTATTTTTCCAGTTTCCGGTGCTGAGACAAATAGCCGTACCTCCTGCCCACCGACGAAGTCAAAGAAAAATCCTGGCGCAAACCGACAACCTTTTATTGTAGGGTCCAGGGCACGAGATTGAAGGTCTACCACAGCATCTGCAGATCCACCGAGATGCGACAGTGCGCCAGCCGCGGCTGACTGATCCCTAGGAGGAAATTTCACGAACTGAACTTGCATTGACTGAGGCGCCGT
Organism: Grosmannia huntii; assembly: GCA_019925595.1. Classification (NCBI taxonomy): domain Eukaryota; kingdom Fungi; phylum Ascomycota; class Sordariomycetes; order Ophiostomatales; family Ophiostomataceae; genus Grosmannia; species Grosmannia huntii. The sequence goes on from JADHKJ010000092.1 coordinate 57,861, forward strand.
GTTCGAGGAATTCATGATGTAAGATGCCGAGCTTGTCGCACTGAGGAAAAGGCGACAACCGGTGCTCGTCAGCGCCATCAGGTGAAGCTTCGAAGCTTCTTGTGCAGATATGGGACTTATACCGATGATGGAAACGCGGTCTGTCAAAAGCGGGGACGAGTTGATCATATGGGTGATGTCTCGGAGACAGTGATTTTTTTCTTTCTCGATAACCTTCGTGAGCTTGTCCGGACCCTCAATGTGGTATGTGCGTATGGTGGATTTAGTAGAAAGCGTGTACAACAGATTTCGCGAATCATCAACGGCCATCTGTACGAGAGACTCCGAGTTTCTTTGCGACCAAAAGTCAAGGTTGACAGGTAACACCGGGACAACCGAAGACCAACCCGGATGGCTGTGGTTGCATCTTCCCACGCGGTTAGAAAACCATTTTTCTTCCTGCTGGTAGTAGATTTCATGCACGTCGGTATCGTTCCGGCCACCAAGGAAAATGCGACCAGACGAAGTGCCCACAATGAAAGCCACATTGGCGCCGCCACGGTGTATGGACATCTTCGTCTGGTATAGTGAGACCGCCTTTGAGCCCGAAGGGGTATTGGTAGTCTCAACACCAAGCAGAATGATATCAACCTCCGTGGCAACTACCAGTATGTAACTGATATCTTTGACAAAGACGCCTGGCTTAGGACGCACAAGACCGACTGCTGTAATAGCGTGTGGCTGATCCTCGAAGCCAATCAGCTCGGGATTGGGTTGCGTAAAGTCCCACAGGAAGAGGCTGCTGTCTATGCAGGCATAGGCATGATTTATTTCTGGGAAGAGTCCCATGATTGTGACAAGCTGAGATATGTTGTATCGTTCGAAGATTTGTTCGGGGATGGGAAATGTCTGCACTTTGAGGAAGGGTGCCCGCGGCGATTCAGCGCCGTGGATGTCATATTCCGACGATGCGCCAGCTAATGTTCATATAATTATATTAGCTTCCTTGCGTTATAACCCCTCCCCGTAATGGAACTCGCAGATGTAGGGGTAAAATGCACGGCAAAGGCAGAACAATGACTTACGTCGACAGTACGAATCAAGGTCGGGGTAGCTCTCGTCAAGCTGTAGAACCATGTTAACCGACCCTGCAGCCTTAAGAATAGGAGAGAGCGATGCATGAGCAGGAAAAACTGCGACATGGTCTATTTGATTTTGATCGGGCAGTTGGTTGTGCATCCGATGCGAAGTAGAGCTGTTGATGTCTGGTGTAGGTATCGCGTCAAAGAATGAGCGTCCGGCGTCGACGTTGTTTGTTTTGGCGGGGGTTGCGAAAAACGCACCCGGAATGGGACGCCCCGGAGTTGCTGCCATCCTGACACGCAGTACTCTGAGGAAATATCGGGCGCAGAGTCAAGCCGCTGTTCCTTAAATAGCAAAAAGCCGTCTGTCCAAAGCAGTTGGCAGGGAGACTCGAGCGGAAATGCTGCTAGACCCCCGAAAAGTGTAGTTCTAATGAAGTAGAAGGCTTCAGAGACGCGACCTGCGATGCAAAAACAGACGGGCGTGCCTGAGGATTCTTTTCCAGAAACGCGTGTGGTGGTCTGGTTCTGCAGTTACCGAAAATTTAAAGCATGAAGGTTTGAACATTTTGAGCTTGAACGCGACGTTGTCGCGCAAACACGCTAGTCCAAAATAATGTACCTTCTGTTTTTAAGTGGGTCTCCCAATTCCCAGGCTTGATGCAAGCCTTTTTTATATCAAGCTCAATGAGAAGTACAATTTGGCATCAATACCCCCAATTGCTATAGAATAACTGTCCGGTAATGCTACTGGGAAAAGCGGTATGCCTCGCTACAGTCCAAAATGGTACCTCTCTGACTCTTGATGTCTTGTAACAAGCTCCTTATCCCCCCCACAAGGAATGATAATTGGTTTCCATTTCATTGGACCTTCTTGGCCTCACGGGATTGCTTCCGAAGAGCCCTGTTGCGGATGTCTTTGTGCATCTTCAAGTTGTACCAGATGCCAACACTATTTCCCACACCTATAGTATTCTCTACAACCCATTGCATAACCGCATGAGTCCAGAATGGCGTGTATGTGTATGCAAATGCTTGTGACCCACAGCCAATTTTCCCTAGCGCGGACCGCACAAATGCATCGGGCTTGGGGATCAGCAAACTCGTACGGCGGACCTTGCTCATTGCTGACACGACTAGGTAGCTCAGAACGAGGTATGCATCGACACCACTCGGCTTGAGCTCGGCGGCCAACGACGAGTTCCACTGTTGTAAAAAAGCTTTGCTGCCACTGTATGTTGCAAGATAGGGTGTCGGCATCCAGCCTCCAAACGATCCCATAGTTAGGATCAGCCCGCGTTTGCGCTGTACCATTCCCGGAGAGACGATCCTTGTTGTTTTCAACGTGCCCAAGCAGTTGATTGTCACAATGTCCTGAATTTCGTCTTTGGCGGTTTCAAGAAATGGAACGGGAATACTGTGACTCTGCCCAACATTGTTGACCAGTATAGAAATGTCAAGGCCACCGACAAGCCGGGCTAGTTTATCGTAGTCTGCGTCGTCGTCTTTAGAAAAATCCATGGCTAAAACCTTTGTCTGTATGCCAGACGAGGCATACTTCTTCTGTAGTTGCTCTGCGAGGGTATCGAGCTTGGATTGGGTGCGGGAAACTAGGACGATATTGAAGCCCTTAGACGCTAGCTGTGTAGCAAACTCCTTCCCCAGGCCATCCGAAGCACCTGTAACAACAGCCCAGGTACCCTTTCCTCCATATTTCCGTAGCTAGGAGTCGCATTTGTTAGTTGATTGACAAAATACACCAGGGACGATCGATTTGCGCTGATTTCTGGGCATCTCACATCGGTTCCACTAAGTATGAGCAGGTTGAAGAAGAAAACCAAGCTCGCGAAGAGCTTGCTCCCTAAAAAGACAACACCGACAAGTGCAAATGCACCTTGCACGGGTCGAGGAATCGTGCCAATAAACGCTTCAAAACCCTCCATCTTTACGGCGCGGTTATTGAGATACTGGGATGCTGTAATTGCTCGAATAAGGGAGTGAGTTGTTTTAACAAGAATCGGGATAGTGAGGGGTTATTAAGGCTCGATTATGTAACCATATGCGGACCCTATAAATCTGGTAAAACTAAGGGACTGCTTATGGCCCCGCATGGTTTTGCTTATCGCTCCCCACGGCTAACCCAAAAGAAATCGGTGTACACCGTACAATAACAACAAAAAAGTACAAAAGGTACATTGAAATACAAAGAACTCCTTTGTAAAAGCGGGTACTTCGCAGACTCTACCATTGCTGCGCTACATTTAGCTAAAAACCCCGAAGTAACTTCTTTTCTGCTAATGCCTTTATACGCTCTTAATCCTCTATATCTAGCATTATATTTAGATTACACCTAAAACGAGCATTAATTTAATTATTTATTAAGCCTTTAAGATTATTCTTTAATACCTGTATATACCTGCAGTATAACTGTTAATAATATAGATATTTTAGCTTTAAAAAAGAGGGCGCTTTTAAAGTACTACTAATGCCTTAGTTCTTTTAATAGCCCGGTGTAAATGTTTTAATATTTTTTTAAGCGTCTTTTTTTATGTATCAGTATTAGGTTTATAAATATTTAGTTAATTTAATGTATTACTATAAGTTTGTTAGTTATTTTTTCGGTACTATTACTAATATAGGCAAATTTCAAAGAGTTAAGTAAACGTATACTTTTAAAGATAATAATATAAAGTATATTTATATAGTAAATTGTAATAACCGCATCACACGGCAAGCGGAAGAAGAAGCCAAACAAGCTCTACACAGCAGAAAGCACACGGACCAATAGGAGCACAGGCGGTCTAGAGATCACGTAACAAGGATAGCGATCCCGCACAGGATTACTAAGAGTAATCCCAACCACATAACGATACGGATAAGGATCACAGGATCGCAAGAAACGATGAGCGATCTAGCGATTTAAGGAAGAGATGGAAGAAGCACTTGTATATATAAGACTACAGTCCTTACTACCTAGATAGCAATCTCCTTCTTATAGCTCTTTAGCAATTGATCTAAGTATTTAGTCTTAACACCTAAATAGGCCTTGCTGCCTTATACTACATTAAAAGAACGATAATAACGTATAATAGAGATTTGCCTATACGTATTGTACACGAAAACGGCCTTAACCTGCCTACTTATATAAACCCTTTAATACTACTAGGTTTATTACTAAGGAAATAGTGTGGTTTATAACATTTTAATTGCTTTTGTATAGTAAGGTTAACGCTACCTACTGTATAATACGAAGGCTACGTAATAGCTACTTTAAGACTATCTACTAAGATAACTGCGCCTAATATAACGTAAGAGGAATAGAACATTTGGATTTAATAACTAATTAAAGATTAGAAGGCAACAATCGCTAAGCTAACTAAAGCTAGCAAGACGGAATTTAAACGATATGTAATAAAAGTTAAGGAACTTAAGGAACAGATTAACAAAACTTATAGTATAAAGAAAAAGGACTATAAAATAAATCTGCTAACACTATACAATAGGACTAAGGGTATACTTAAAGGATTTATTACTAAATACAAGACCTACTATCGATACTATAACGAATAATTTCTAAAAGACGAAGAAAATATCCTTTTTGCCTCTTAATGCATAATAAGAGACCTACTTAACTAGATAGAACCTATTATTCGTAACTACTTAGATAACGACTAAGATAATAAAGATAATAATACCTAAAAGGTATTTAAAGACTTTAATAGCTTTAAACAATCCTTAAAGGACATCTTTAAAGATTTAGATAAAGACTAAACAAAAAAAAGAGAACTTATAAGATGTAAATAGAAGATATTTATATCAAAGTATGCTGCAACCTTTAGGCAAATATTATTATAGCTAGGCTAGAATAATAAACCCTTAATAAACTAGTTTTATATAAGACTTAAAGAAGAAGTAAAGGATAAACTTGCTAAATTGGAAAGATTAAACGAACTGTTAGCATTTATTACTATAGCGATAATTAACTATTTAAACAATAAATAAAGAGAAAGAAAAACAATAACAGTAACAACTAGCAAAGCACTTGTTGTAAACTACACTATTTCCTTAGTAATAAACCTAGTAGTGTTAAGGGGTTTATGTAAGTAGGCAGGTTAAGGCCGTTTTCGTGTACAATACGTGTAGGCAGATCTTTGTTATGCATTGTTATCGTTCTTTCAATGTAGCATAAGGCAGCAAGGCCTATTCAGGTGTTAAGACTGAATACTTAGATTGATTGCTAAAGAGCTGTAAGAAGGAGAGTGCTATCTAGGTGGTAGGGACTGTAGTCTTATATACACAAGTGCTTCTTCCATCTCTTCCTTGGCTTGAGGGATCGCACTTCGAGTCTTTAATCCTTATCTGCTTATCGTCTGATCACGTGATCTGGATTACTCTTAGATCCTGTGCGGGATTACTCTTCTTGTCACGTGATCTTCAGACCGCCTGTGCTCTTATTGGTTCGTGTGCTTTCTGCCGTATGGGGCTTGTTTAGCTTCTTCTTTCGTTGCTGTGTAATGTGGTTATTACAGCACTCTTACTTACGAAGCCAACACTAAGAAGAAGGTATACTACCCTAAGGCTATAGCGTATAACACTACACCTAAACCTATAAAACTTAATACAGCTTAATGAAAAAACAAACCAAGGATATAAAAGACAAGGACCTTTAAATGCTACAATTGCGGCAAAATAAGGCACTATGCGCGCAACTACAAACAACCTAAGAGGAAGCAGCTCAAATAGCAACCCGTACCTAGAAACAAAGGACAGAAAGAGGTTAACGCAGCATAAAAAGTTACTTTAAACAACAACCTAGTAATAATTAAAAAGGATTAGGACTACCCTTAGCATAAGCTGCAGCATTAGTCTAGCTGTTACAACGAACTCTATTAACTGCATAACGCAGAAAAAGCCATTAGTAGATAGTATCCTAAGGCACCTAGCGGCAAAAAGACCCTAGCTGTAAAGGAGCGATTAAAACTATTAAAAGAAGAACGCAAACAACACCTAGGAGTAGAGAAACTCTAAACTACAACAAAACACACGATTTAGACAAAGGAGTCTAAACTTTAACTTAGAACCCGAATTCTAGTACCTGCGCAATTAAAGGACTCTAACATGTATACGGAAAACGAAGTAGCGCTAGCGTCTAACACCGATTAAACCAGCCTTGCAATTATAGGACTTAGGGGCTATAAAAAAAAGAGGTTTTAGCAACAAGACCCTTTAACACCGGTTAAAGGAAACTATTAAATAATTAGCATTAGCACTAACGAGCACGCATAGTTAGCATAGTTCGGCTACATTACCGACCACTGCTATTTACATAAAAGAATAAAACAAGCAAACGACTTTTACCTAAAACGGTACGGAAACAATCCTATTACAACACCCTTATTTAAGGCAAACCTTAAACACTAAGAGATAGCAGCATACAACTACAATAAACGCTACGCAGTTATAGGATTAAGTCTAAACTACCCCGTTAAATGCCTACAAACGATAAAGGCATAGGAAAATTGCAAACCTTTACAGATAGTTAAATAGAACTACGCAAGCGAATTTAACAGATAACTTTATATAACAAGGAGAGAGATTTAGCTAACGGAGAGGAGCTAAGTAAAAGCTTCGCGCGTAAATTAAAGGAACACGGCAGAAATTTAGCCTTTATAGATAGTTAGACAAAACTATGCAAGCGAATTTAACAGATATCTCTACACAACAAGGAGAGAGATTTAGCTAACGGAGAGGAGCTAAGCAAAAACCCTGCGCGCAAATTAAAGGAATATAAAGGCACGTAAAAACAAGCACTAAAAGCCTATTAAACACGGAAACAAAACAAGGATAACCCTAAGACGGAAAGATATAAACCTTATAGATTACTTAAACTACTATTAATTTTAACACAAGCATAAAGATTGATTAGTCTTAACTTTATTACCAAGCTAAAACTATTAAAGGAACTTTTAACTAAAACCTCTTACAACAGCATACTAGTAATAGTAGACAGACTTATAAAGTATTTATACTTTATTCCGTATAAAGAAGCTAGCAACGCCAAAAAACTTGCGTATACATTTCTACAAAACATTATTAGTTAACACAGTCTACTAAACGAAATAGTATTAAATAAAGACAAGCTATTTATATTAAACTTTTAGAAATTACTTACAGCACAACTTAGAACAAAACACAAACTATCTACAGCTTACTACCCACAAACAAATAAACAGACAGAACGACTTAATTAAATACTAGAACAATACCTTTAATGCTATGTTAACTAACTATAAGACGATTAGGTTAAATAGCTACCGTTAGCACAGTTTGCTTATAACAGCGCAACTACTAGTACTACAAAGATATTACCATTCTATGCAAACTACGGTTACAAACTAAAAGCCTACAAATAAGAAAACAAAGAAACTAAAGCACTAAAGGCAATTTAACGAGTAGATAGAATTTAGAAACTTTAAGAACAACTATAAACAAACCTTAAATTCGTATAAAAACGTATAACGCACTATGCAAACAAGTTAAGGATTAAAGGACTAACCTTAAAGGAGGGAGATAAAGTGTATCTTCTTTAAAGAAACCTAAAAACAAAAAGACTAAGCGAAAAACTTGACTATAAGAAAATCGGACTATTTTAAATCGAAAAGAAACTGTTAAACACTAACTTTAAGTTAGCACTACTAACTAATATACGAATACATCTAGTGTTCTATATATCGCTACTAAAACTAGCACACCTAAACACTCGATTAGAAACAATATATAAAGCAGACAATACTAAAGAATACAAAGTTAAAGAAATTAGGAACAAACGAGTTAAAGGCAAACAAAAAGAATATTTAGTAAAATAAAAGAACTACCTAAAAGCAGAAAACATATAAGAGCTAGTTACAAACTTAATAAACGCTTAACAGATCCTTTAAGATTACTACTAACAACGCCCTAACCTAACACCCTAAAAATTACACTAAAAAACGATTTAAAAGCTAGCAAGGCATCCTAGTTAACCTTAAAAGCCACCGAAACAGCGGCAGGCATAGCAACCTCGACAGCTGTAGCGTTATTACACTCTTAGCGCTTTAACCTATCCAACTCCTTAAGCGTCTAAACGCCACGCTCTACCATTTAAGCAATATGCTTAGCCTACACCTAACGCTAACAACGAAGACGAATAACCTTTTGTTGCTAGGCAACTAAGGCCTCCTCCGCCTCTAACAACTTATCGTTAACCTAACGAAAATTGCAAGTAGCCACGGCTACCTGCAACCTGGAAATTCCCGCAACATTACAACTACCCTAGTTATAGGACACGCAGGCCTTACAACGAAAGGAGTCCACCAAGGAAGCACGGCAAGGAATCTTCCGCTAAACACAACGGAAACAAAGGAGCATCTTTACAAAATGAAGAGAAATAGCGGAAAGTAAAAAATCGCGCTGTTAGGTTTTATGCAAACGATAAACATAACCGCTAAAAACACGGTTAGACATTGTTACAAGAAGAAAAGAGGATGTAGGAAGAAAAACTTACTTTAAGGACAAAGTATAAGAGGAGAGAGGTAATGTAATAACTGCATTATACAGCAAGCGGAAAAAGAAGCTAAACAAGCTTTATACAGCAAAAAGCATACGGACTAATAAGAGCATAAGCGGTCTAGAGATTACGTAACAAGGATAGCGATCCTGCACAAAATTACTAAGAGTAATCCTAACCACGTAACGATACGGATAAGGATCGCAGTGTGACGGGCTATGGCCCGGTATAAGTCCTCGGCTCCGCCCTCGGCTCGGAACAACCAGTCGGCCGTGTCACACGACCCACTACGTGACACATCCCGCGAGAGCCTATGACGCAACACCCTGATTAACGCAGAAACCCAAAGACTCCTACCCCCCCCCTAGACCCCTACCTCTTGGCTACGGACTACCCTACCCTATGCCCGCCGGTAACTTATACGGGCAAGAGGCAGGGGCTAGTAAGATAGGACCTAGCGGATTACGAAGGGAGGGAGGGAGTTATTTAAGAAGGAAGGAAGCAGGCCTGTTTGCGTAGATATCTTTCTTCTTCTTTAGCTTAGTTTTCAACCAGTTTAATTTACCCAACAGCGACTTCTCCCATTGGGCTGGATCCTTACACGCAGGATTGCAAGAAACGACGACGATTTAGCGATCTAGCGATTTAAGATTGCAGGATCGCAAGAAACGATAAGCGATCTAGCGATCTAAGGAAGAGATGGAAGAAGCACTCGTGTATATAAGACTACAGTCCTTACTACTTAGATAGCACTCTCCTTTTTATAGCTTTTTAGTAATTAATCTAAGTATTTAGTCTTAATACTTAAATAGGCCTTGCTGCCTTATGCTATATTAAAAGAACGATAATAACGCATAATAAAGATTTGCCTATATGTATTGTATACGAAAACGGCCTTAACCTGCTTACTTATATAAATCCTTTAATACTACTAGGTTTATTACTAAGGAAATAGTGTGGTTTATAATACAAATGATTTAAGGGCAGGATTATTAGGATTATTTAATAATTTAAATAATCTAAGGGCAGGATTATTAGGATTATCTAATAATCTAAATGATTTAAGGGCAGGATTACTAAGATTACCAGGATTATCTAATAATCTAAATGAGCTAAGAAAGAGATAGTAGAAGCATTCGTGTATATAAGAAGGGAGGAAGCAGGCCTGTTTGTATAAATATCTTTCTTCTTCTTTAGCTTAGTTTTTAACCAGTTTAATTCACCTAACAGTGATTTCTTCTATTGGGCTAGATCCTTACAATATTTTATAAATCTTTAAAACCGTCTTTTCTAAAGGAATAGGATTTAAATACTTTACTTTAAGCTTTTTTACACTGCTATAATAAACTACACTACTTCCTTAGTAATAAACCGGTAGTATTAAAAGGTTTATATAAGTAGACAGATTAAGGCCGCTGTTCGCGTACGGCGTTACAGGCACCGGCAAGACGCATACAATGCAAGGTGGACTAAAGCTGGCCGATTGCGGCGTAATCCTACGGCTACTTAGCCATGTCTTCCGGCGCGCTAAGAAGATTAACAAGGATGCTGACGGATCGGCCATCGTTACAGTGGCGCTATCTTACTACAAGATCTACAACGATAAGGTGTACAACCTGCTAGAGCCGCCGGAAAAACGCGCGCCGTCGAGGCTGCCGCTGCGGGAAAAGGATACCGGACATTTGTAGTCGGCCTGTTAGAACAGTCGTGTGCTAACCTGCGCAACTTTAAGCGCCTATACATTGCGGCTAACCAAAACCGCGTAACGGCGGCGACGAAGCTTAATGCCTATAGTAGCCGCAGCTACGCGATCTTGCAAGTTAAGGTAACTTAGACGACTTTAGACTACGACGGACGGTGATGATGGTGCGTAAGAGCACTGCCTTGGCTATCGACCTAGCCGGCTTTAAGGATAACCGACGCACTGAAAATAACCGGTAGCGCTTAGTTAAGTTAGCGGCTATTAATAAGAGCCTTTTTGTGTTAAGTTAGTGCGTTAACGCTATTAGCCGCGGCGAGAAACGCATTCTTTAATGCGAATTTAAAATAACCTGCATCTTTTTGCTTAGCTAAAATAACGGCATTACGGTTATAATCTTTAACTTAGCCTTTATTTGCAGCTACTACCTTAATACCTTAAGCAGCCTTAATGTTAGCTTGCATGCTAAGCGTATTAAGGTTTGTAAGATTAAAAATAAAGTCGTCTTTAAGTAGCCGCTATAATTTATGTTTAATTTAACCTTTTTTACCTTCTTTTCCCTTTTATTTATATCTTTTACAGCAAAGCTTATAAGATAGCCGCTTTATACCTTTACTAGCAACGCCTATAACATTTAAACTAGTATTGCCGCTGCAGCTAAGGTAACGGCTAAAAAGCCTAATAAGCCTATTAAGGCCTTTTTCGTTTATACTAACCGTTAATTAGCCGCAGTCTTATGCATAAGGCCGCTATAGTCCCTAACCCTAACCCTACAACTGCCCAGCTTAAACAACACTAACGGCAGCAACAAACAAACAGCTAATGCAGCAAAACACCGGCCGTCTAAACTAGCACGGCCCACCGTCTACGCCTATTCGGCCGCAAGTCTTGCTCGTATAATAGTACAGCCGCCTACAGCGACACTAGCAGCTCCGGTTATATTAGCCGAAAACATTGTAAAAATTGTCGAGTATAAGGTAATAAAGGCGCTAGCCGCATAGGCATAAAAAGAAGCGTAAATCCTTGTATAAAAGCAGCCGGCCGTTAAATAAAAGAAGGCAAAAGAGGCACTAAAGACGCAGCAATACGCAGATGCTAGTAAGTCGATATAAAAACGGCTCGACGCACTAAAGCGGCGCATTAACAGCAGCACCTGCGACGGAGACGAGCGGACGAAGGGTCTGCAGTATTTGCTATTAGTACGGCAGCATAGTAAGGCAGGCAATAACGCAGCAACGTTGCGCTGCTACGAATAAGCGTTGCCCTTCTTCCTAAGACAGGCAAAACTGCTAGGCAAAATAGAGAAGCTGCGAGCGAAGATGGCTATTCTTTTAGGCGCGAGCGACGGCTTGTTTGCCTTGTCACCTTAGAAAGGCCGACGCTTGTTGTATAATAACAATGTATAGGCAGATCTTTGTTGTGCATTATGCTGTTGTTCTTTAATGTGTTTATTAGGCTGTAAGGCCTATTTAAGTGTTAAGACTAAATACTAGAGATTAATTTCTAAAAAGCTGTATAGGAGAGTGCTATCTAGGTAGTAGGGACTATAGTTTTATATATAAAAGCGCTTCTTTCTATCTCTTCTTAGCTTACTTAGATTATTAGATAATCCTGGTAATCCTAGCCTTAAATTATTTGGATTATCAAATAATCCTAATAATCCTTATCCGTATCGTTTAATTACGTAATTTAGATTACTTCTTAGTAATTCTATACAGGATTACTTCTTCTTATTACGTAATCTCTAAACCGCCTATGCTCTCATTAGTCCGTATACATTCTGCCGTATAAAGTAGTTCTGCTTCTTCTTCTGCTTACCGTATAATATAGTTAT
>JADHKJ010000093.1:0-70768 GCA_019925595.1 Grosmannia huntii
AAGAGAGGAAGCAGGCCTGTTTGTATTGATATCTTTCTTCTTCTTCAGCTTAGTTTTCAACCAGTTTGATTCACCCAACAGCGACTTCTCCCATTGGGCTGGATCCTTACAGGATGGGCCTTAGGAGGGGGTGCCTTATAGGCCTGCGTAGGAAGCTAACATGCCCAGTGCCTAGTACCGTAACCGGTCTTAGTTATTCTAAGCCAAGGGCAGAGCCAAGGCATTATACCGGGCCATGGCCCGTTACATTCTGCGCTTACCGCTATTTGGGTTATTTTTAAGGTTAACGAAGATGCCTTGCAAGCTTTTAAGTTGTTTTTAGTATAATTTCTAAGGTGTTAGGTTAAGGCATTATTAGTAGTATTCTTAAGGGGCCTATTAAGCGTTTGTTAAATGCGTAACTAGCTCTTATATGTTTTTTACATTTAAGTGGTTTTTTTTTATTTTCCTAAATATTCTTTTTATTTACCTTTAATTTTTTAATTTTTTAATTTTTTAACTTCATATTCTTTAATATTGTTTACTTTATATATTGTTTTTAATTAAGTGTTTAAGTATGCTAGTTTTAGTAGTAATATATAAAATACTAGATGTATTTATATGTTTATTAATGCTAACTTTAAGTTAGTGTATAATGGCTTTTTTTTAATTTAAAATAGTTTAATTTTCTTATAGTTAAGTTTTTTACTCAGTTGTTTTTTACTCAGTTGTTTTTTTTGAAGTTTTTTTTTTAAAAAAAGATATACTTTATCTCCCTCTTTCAAAGTTAGTCTACGGGCCATGGCCCGATATAATGCCTTGGCTCTGCCCTCGGCTTAGAATAACTAAGACCGGTTACGGGACTAGGCACGCAGCATGTTAGCTTCCCACGCAGGACCACAAAGCATCCTCCCCCCCTCAAGGCCCATCCTTAACCAAAGGAAGCATAACATCGTAGCCGCCGGTAACCCATCCGGGAAAGAAGTAGGAGCCAGTAAGGAGGACTTAGTGGAGTAAAGAAAGAGAGAGAGAAAGAGAGAGGAGGTACTTAAGGAGGAAGGAAGCAAGTTTGTTTGTACGAATATCTCTTCTTTTTCTTTAGCTTAGTTTCTAACCAGTTTGATTAACCTAACAGTGACTTCTCCTATTAGGATGGAACCTTATATTGTCCTTTAATCTTTAAATTGTTTATATAGTGCGTTATTTACTTTCTTATAAATTCGAGGTTTGTTTATAGTTGTTTTTAAAGTCTTTAAATTTTATTTACTTATTATATTGCTTTTAATGCTTTAGTTTCCTTATTTTCTTATTTATAGGCTTTTAGTATATAACTGTAGTTTGCGTAAAATAGTAGTATCTTTATAATACTAGTAGTTATGCTATTATAAGCAAACTATGCTAACAGTAGCTATTTAACCTAATCGTTTTATAGTTAATTAACGTAGAATTAAAGGTATTATTTTAGTATTTAATTAAGTCGTTTTGTTTATCTATTTATTTATAGGTAGTAAGCTGAAAGTAACTTATGTTTTATTCTAAGTTATGCTATAGGTAACTTTTAAAAGTTTAATGTAAGTAGTTTCTCTTTATCCGATACTATTTTGTTTAGTAAACCATGTTAACTAATAATATTTTATAGAAATATATACGCAAGTTCTTTTGCGTTGCTAGCTTTTTAATACAGAATAAAGTATAAATACTTTTTAGGTTTATCTACTATTACTAGTATGCTATTATAAAAGGTTTAGTTAAAAGTTCCTTTAATAGTAGTAGCTTAGTAATAAAGTTTAAGCTAAGAAATCTCTATGATTATATTAAGAATAGTAGTAGTTATAGTAATTTATTTTTCCGTCTTAGGTTTTTTACACATATTGCATTTTGCTAGTATTTATTCGATTTTCTTTCTGAAGAAGTTATAGGTTCGTTTAATTCTATTTATTATTGCTTTAATTCTTTAATGTCTGTAGGCTAATGCTTTATAAAGTTATTAAATTAGCCTTTCTTAAAGTACCTTTAGTATATAGGTTTTATTATTATACTTTTAAAGTCTATCGTTTATTTCCTTTATTGTTTAGTTTTATTTTTCCGTTATTATATTGTTTAAAGTCTTTTAGCTATTTATTATCTGCTAGTATTTAGTATACTGCTAAAAGTTTCTTTTCTATAGTAAGATTTCCTTTTACTATAATTTAAAGTATTATTTATGCTTTTAGTAGTAATCTTACTAATAGTTTACACGTTTACTAAGTGCGTTAGCCTTGCTGTTTTTTAATATAATAGGCTATAGCCCGGTGTAAGTCCTTAGCCCCGCCCTCGGCATGGAACAACCAGTCGGCCATGTTACATAGCCTGCCGCGTAATCCGACTAAACCTAATTAAGCGCATGCTAATATGCAACACTTGCGCAAGAAGGCGCGGTCTCCTTGCGCGCTGCTTGTAACCCCCTTTCCAAGCCTTTACCTCTTGGCTATAGTCTGCTCCACTTAATGCCCGATGGTGGTTTACGCAGGCAGAGAGCAGGGGCTAGTAAGGAGGGATCTTGTAGACTAGGAAGCTATATAAGAAGGAAGGAAGTAGGTCTGTTTGTGTAGATATCTTTCTTCTTCTTTAGCTTAGTTTTTAACTAGTTTGATTTACTTAACAGTAACTTCTCTTATTGGGCTGGATCCTTGCATTTAATCCTTTTTAGTACGTAATATAAAAATTAAATTGTAATAAGAATTCCGCCTATTTAGTTTATCTTTTATTAAGAACCTTAGTAGTTATAAACTGTATTAAATTCTTATAGTTTGTATATACTTTAATCTTGTGTTTTACTTCGATTAAGTAGTGCTGCTAGTTTTAAAATGCGTAGATAATTGCTATAAGTTCTTTACTATATATTAAATAGTTAAGTTTAAGTTTATTAAGTTTTTTTAAAAAGAAGACTATAAGGTATAGCTTTTTGTTCCTACCTTTTTAGCTAAACTATCCTTTAATTGCAAAGTTAGATTTATTTCGATTGGGCTATGGCCTGGTGTAAGTCCTCGGCTCCGCCCTCGGCTCGGAATAACCAATCGGCCGTGTCACGTGGCCTGCCGCGCGATCTGACCAAACCCATCTTGTAGTCCCCCTGCGCATGCGCTGCGCGCCGCCTGCGAACCCCTTTTCCAAGCCTCCACCTTTCGGCTATAGTCTGCTCCACTTGATGCGTGACGGTGACTCACGCAAGCAGAAGAGCAGGGGCTAGTAAGAGGGGATCTTGTAGACTAGGAAGATAAGGAGGAAGCTATATAAGAAGGAAGGAAGAAGGCCTGTGTGTGTAGATATCTTTCTTCCTCTTTAGCTTAGTTTTCAACCAGTTTGATTCACCCAACAGTGATTTCTCCCATTGGGCTGGATCCTTATATCGATTGTATATTCCTTTTACAGATTTGCCTTTATTAATACAGGTTTTTTTATAATAAGGTTTTTAATTTTATTAAAAGCTATGTATTCTTTATTCGTTTATTTAAAAATCTTGTTTTTTTCTGTAAGTTTTATATATAGTCTTACAATATTGCTATAACTTTTAATAAATTGTATAGAAAAGTTAGTATTATCTAACTTTTATAATACTTATAAGTATAGGCTAAGTCTTAATAGCTTTAATCTTTGATTTTTATATGTAAATTTATTCTAGTATAATTGTAAATCCTATGTAGTCGACTTTTTAAGCATAAAATCTGCTTTTCTTTAAATTAAAATGTTTGCATTTTGCAGCTTTTACAGTATCTTTGCTATATACTTTTTATGTTTTTTAAAGGTTTCTAAGAAAATTAATATATTATTAATGTATAAAATTATAAAATCGTATAAGGGTTTACGTAATACCTAATTAATTATATCTTAAAATAATTCCGGTACGTTTATTAGTTTAAAAGGCAATACTAAATACTAGTATTTATAGCGTATTTTAAACGCTATCTTTTATTCTTTCCCCTTTTTTATTTATATAAGATTATAAGCTTCTTTAAGATTTAATGATATAAACTATTTTAACTTTTAAAGTATTTTGCGTAGCTCTTTAATATGTAGTAATAGGTAATAATTCTTTATAGTAATATTGTTAAGTTGTTTATAGTTTATGCATAGTTTTGTAACGGGCTATGGCCTGGTGTAAGTCCTCGGCTCCGCCCTCGGCACGGAACAACTAGCTGGCCACGTCACGTAACCCACCACGTGACACATCCTGCGAGAGCCTATGACGCAACACCCTGATTAACGCAGAAACCCAAAGACTCCTACCCCCCCTAGACCCCTACCTCTTGGCTACGGACTACCCTACCCTATGCCCGCCGGTAACTTATACGGGCAAGAAGCAGGAGCTAGTGAGATAGGACCTAGTGGATTACAAAGGTAGGGAGGGAGTTATTTAAGAAGGAAGGAAGCAGGCCTGTTTGCGTAGATATCTTTCTTCTTTTTTAGCTTAGTTTTTAACCAGTTTGATTTACCCAACAATGATTTCTCCCATTGGGCTGGATCCTTACAAGTTTTAGCTTTCCGTTCTTTTTTAGTATAAATAAAAGTAAATATCCTACTAGTAGCGTAGATTTTTTAATATATTCTTTATTAAGAGTTTCTGCAAAGTACTCTTTAAATACCGTAAGCTATTCTTTGTTTAGCTTATAAATCCGATTAAATTTAAGATTATTTCCTTTTTTAATAGTATTTTATAGTCTTAAATGCTATGTTTTAGTAGCCTTGTTTCTAACTTATTTTAAAACAGTTTACTAAATTTTTTATATTTCAGTAAGATGTTTGTCAAGTCTTTGCTGTTTTTTTAGTAGCGTTTTCTACTATTCTAACGTAGACTAAAGGTTTGTCCTTATCTCGTTTCCGTGTTTAATAGGCTTTTAGTGCTTATTCTTACATGCCTTTATATTTCTTTAATTTGCGCATAAGGCTTTTACTTAGCTTCTCTTCGTTAGCTAAATATCTTTCTCCGTTGTATAAAATTATTTGTTAAATTCGCTTATAGTGCTGTCTAATTAGCTAGTAGTCTAGTTTATCTAAGGGTTAGTTCTTCTTAACTAAGGTATGCCTAAGATTAGCTTATATATCGCTAAACCTGTATCATTACATAACCCCTGGTCTCGTAATCTCCTTAAGCCATCCTATGCTCCCATTAGTTCATGTGTATCCTGCCATGTAGGGCTGCTTCGGCTTCTTCTCCGGCTTGCCGTATGATGTAGTTATTATACTTACCTTTAAATGCCTTAAAGTACTATACGCTAATAGCTTTTTCTGTATTATACAGTTGGCAAAGTTTATTATAGCAGCCGGACTAATATTAATTTATGCTAAGGGTAGTCTTAATCTTTTTTAATTATTACTAGGTTGTTATTTAAGATAAATTTTATACTATGTTAACCTCTTTTTATCCGTTGCTTTTAAGTATAGGTTGCTGTTTAAGTTGCTTCCTTTTAGGCTATTTACAGTTACGCGCATAGTGCTTTATCTTTTAAGTTTCTAAATTATTCTTTTATTAAGCTGTATTAAGTTTTATAGGTCTTAGTGTAGTATTATACGCGGCAGCCCTAGGGTAGTGCACCTTTTTTTCAGTGTTAGCTTTATAAGTAAAAGTAGTTCGCTAATTATTATTGTTTTTTTTTTCTTTTCATCCATTATTTAAATAGTCGGTTATTAATGCGTATAGCTATAGTAATAAATGTTAACAATTTGTCTAGTTTTTTTTAATTTAGCAAGTCTATCCTTTACTATTTCCTTAAGTTTTATATAATACTAGTTTATTAAGGGTTTATTATTTTAGCCCAGCTATAATAATATTTGCTTAAAGGTTGTAGCATACTTTAATATAAATGTTTTTTACTTGTATTTTATAAGTTTTCTTTCCTTTATTTAGTTTTTATTTAAATCTTTAAAGATATCCTTTAAGGATTGTTTAAAGCTATTAAAGTTTTTAAATACTTTCTTAGTATTACCGTCTTTATTAACTTAGTTATTTATTAAGTAGTTACGAATAATAAGTTTTATCTAGTTAAAAATGTCTTTTATTATACACTAAAAGGTAAAAAGGATCTTTTCTATCATAAACCGCCATAACAGCCTAAGGCTCCCACCTGCTCGGTGCCATTTTTCCATCCTATAAGGAGCGGCTACGCAAGCGCCTACTTAAGGCTCCCACTTAGGACCCACTCCTAGAATACTGCCACTGCACACCGCTCTGGTAAATATATATCCACAAAGAATCCTGCATCCAAAACGTAGCTCCTTAAGCTACGTCTTCGTCAACAACCTAACCCTGGCTACACCTTTGTAAAAGACTAGCCATTCTAAATATACCTTTTTGTCCCGAATCCCGGCCCCGCCTACCTGTCTGCCTGCCCGTCCGTAACACTACGTAGCTCCTTCCTACAGGCGCCGCCAAGATGCCTAAACCGCTTTCCCCTTTAATTATACCCTTAAGCGTCGACGAGTACGCTTGCTACTTTGCAGACTACCTGGATAAATGGTTTAAATACTTTAGCGTAATATACACCCGAATTTAGGTGTAGGGAAAGGAATTAGCTTCCTTTTACGCCTAAAGTTAAAAGTAAAGAGATAATCTAACTGCTGTTTACAGGCAAGCTATACTCTTGCAGACGCAGCTTAGCTAGTCTTAGGCTAAAGCTATAAAGGCTAAGATTAAAGCTGCCGTGGCAACTCGGCTTGCTATACTCTTTATACCGACCTCGTCCTTTGCCCGATCGATTCCTTCCGTTATATATACCTCGGAAGACTCGGTACAGATTTTAGACCTTGCCGCTACCCTTAAACGCCTTCTAACTTGCCTTTCTAAACGATTGCTAAACCCCGATAAGTTTAATAGAACCGCCTTTAACCTTCGCCGCTTTACGACTTAAATTCGACGAAAACTAACTGTAAACTGCAACTGTTACTTAACGCTTGCTGCCTGCGTAGCTTATATCTCTAACCGCTTGAAAGGCGTTGCTTACGCCTAAGTACTGCCGTACCTTAAAGACCTAACCTGTATAACGGACTTTAAACAAATCTTAACGCTTTTAGATAAAGCGTATAAAGATTTTAACCATATTAACCGGGCTTAGAGAGACTTATACCGACTACGGCAAAATAATAAGGACTTTAGCGCTTACCTAGCCGAGTTTTAACGTTTAGTCTCTCTTCCTTTTTAAAAAACAGCCTGTTTTAGAAGCTTTAGAATATACTCCTTTACAACATCTTGTCGTCCTTTAAATTCGCCGCGTTTGCTTCCTTCTTATAGAACTTAGATAGCTGCTAACGCCGATACAACGCCTAGACTATAAGGCGTAGCCCGCGCCTTAAACTCTCCGCTAGCCGGTTGCCGGCATAAAGCCTAACTTTGAATTAAACTAATGCCGCCGCACCCCTCCGTAACCCTAACGCTATAAACCTATCCTACTAGCGCCGTACTAACCGTCGAGCGAATAAAGAATGTTTCCGTTATAAATTTAAGGATTACTTAGCCGCTTAATGCCCTTACCCTAATACTCGCTAACTCCGTTTTCCCTATCCCGCTCTTCCTGCTTTTATCGCCGCTACCGCTTACCTTCTTCGTCCCGGTCTAACCACTCTAGCCGCTCGTTTAAAAAAAAGAGCCTACTTAGATTAAGTTGTGTTTAGGGGGAATCCTTTTATATAATTACAACTACACGCCTTTGCATCTTTGCCACCGCCGCTTATAAACTCCCTATTAAGGAGGAATATAACTAGCGCTTAAATCTTATAATCCTTCTTGCTAAGCTGTCTTTAAGGGACCGCCTGTTTCTTACGTACGCCTTTGCCGACTATAGTGCTAAGAGTAAGGCCTTTATCGACTTTGCTTAGGCGTTTTAATACTAACTACTAACGTACCTGCTTTATTCCTCGTTTAAAATTAAGGGTTTTAACGGAAGGCTTGCTAAGGCCGGCTAATGCATGCACTACGTCTGTGCCCGCCTTTACATTAACGACCACTACTAAAAAAACGTCCTGTTTTTTGTTACACAACTAGCTTACTACCCGATTGTGTTAGGTATGCCGTAGCTAAAGCAATATAACCTAACCGTCCGTTTTGCCGAGCACTTTATTATCTTTAATAGCAAATATTGCCGCTACTACTATAACGTCCTAGGACGGCTAGAGAAGCTTTAGGCCCTCTACAACATCCCTTATAGAGACCGACCCTGTAACCTACCGGCCTAACCCGTAGCACTTTGCTATATAAACGTCACCCTAATCTTAAAGAAAGGCGCCGCAGCCTACGCCCGCCGCGCTAACTGCCGTCTGTTTATCTTTACATTAGAATAGATTAACCGCGTTTTAAACTCGCCTAAAATAACTAAGGCCTACCTTGTGCGCCTGCCGGCCAAGTTAGCTAACTTCGCTAACGTCTTTTTGCTGTATAAAGCTAAGAATCTGCCTGTAATAACTACATTACACGGTAAGCAGAAGAAGAAGCTAAACAAGCTCTACACGGCAGAAAGCACACGGACCAATAGAAGCACAGGCGGTCTAGAGATTATGTAACAAGGATAGCGATCCCGCACAGGATTACTAAGAGTAATCCCAATTACGTAACGATACGGATAAGGATCGCAGGATCGTAAAAAACAACGACGATCCAGTGATCTAGCGATCCAGGATCGCAGGATCGCAAGAAACGATAAGCGATCCAGCGATCCAAGGAAGAGATGGAAGAAGCACTCATGTATATAAGACTACAGTCCTTACTACCTAGATAGCACTCTCCTTTTTACAGCTCTTTAGCAATTAATTTAAGTATTTAGTCTTAACACCTAAATAGGCCTCGCTGCCTTATGCTACATTAAAAGAACAATAACAACGTATAATAGAGATTTGCCTATACGTATTGCATATAAAGCGGCCTTAACCTGCCTACTTACATAAACCCCTTAACACTACCAGGTTTATTACTAAGGAAATAGTGTAGTTTATAACATTTTAATTGCTCTTATATAGTAAGGTTAACGCTACCTACTGTGTAATAACGAAGGCTACGCAATAACTACTTTAAGACTATCTACTAAGATAACTGCGCTTAATATAACGTAAGAAAAATGAAATATTTGGATTTAACAACTAATCGAAGATTAGAAGGCAATAATTACTAAGCTGACTAAAGCTAGCAAGACGGAATTTAAACGATATGTAATAGAAGTTAAGGAACTTAAGGAACAGATTAATAAAACTTATAATGTTAAGAAAAAGGACTATAAAATAAATCTGCTAGCACTATACGATAGGACTAAGGGCACACTTAAAGGATTTATTACTAAATGCAAGACCTACTATTAATACTATAACGAACAGTTTTTAGGACGAGGAAAAGATCCTCTTTGCCTTTTAATGCATAATAGGAGACCTACTTAACTAGATAAAACCTATTATTCGTAACTACCTAGATAACGATTAAGATAATAGGGACGATAATACCTAAAAAGTATTTAAAGACTTTAATAGCTTTAAAACAATCCTTAAAGGATATTTTTGGAGATTTAAATAAAGACTAAACGAAAGAAAGAGAGCTTATAAGATGTAAACAACAGATATTTACATTAGAGTATGCCGCAACCTTTAAGCAAATATTATTACAGCTAGGCTAGGATAATAAACCCTTAATAAACTAGTTTTACATAAGACTTAAGAAAGAAGTAAAGGATAAACTTGCTAAATTAAAAAGACTAAACAAACTGTTAACATTTATTACTATAGCTGTAAGAATCCAGCCCAATGGAAGAAATCACTGTTGGGTAAATCAAACTAGTTAAAAGCTTAGCTAAAGAAGAAGAAAGATCTTTACACAAACAGGCCTGCTTTCTCCCTTCTTATATACACAAGTGCTTCTTCTATCTCTTCCTTTAATTACTGTTAATCACCGTAATCACCGTAATCACCCTTAATCACCGTGGTTATAGTAATCACTCCTAATCACTCCCGATCGTAGTAATCACTCCCAATCTCCGTAATCACCCTTGGTTACCGTAATCGTAGTAATCACTCCCGATCATCGTGATTACCCTTGATTATCGTGATCGTAGTGATCACTCCTGATCACCGTAATCACCGTTCTTGTCACGTGATCTCCAGACCGCCTGTGCTCCCATTGGTCCTTGGGCTTGGAAAAGGGGTTCGCAGGCGGCACGCAGCGCGTGCGCAAGACAGGCCACGTGATTCGGCCGACTGGTTGTTCCGAGCCGAGGGCGGAGCCGAGCACTTACACCGGGCTATAGCCCGTTATAATAGCCGTACGCATCGATAATCGACTATTTAAACGACGGATAAAGAGAAAGAAAAATAATAATAGTAATAATTAGCAAAGCACTCTTACTTACAAAGCTAACACTAAGAAAAAGGTATACTACCCTAAGGCTACAGCGTACAACACTACACCTAAACCTATAAAACTTAATATAGCTTAACGAAAGAATAAACCAGGGTGTGACGGGCTATGGCCCGGTGTAAGTCCTCGGCCCTGCCCTCGGCTCGGAACAACCAGTAGGCCGTGTCACGTGGCCTGCCGCGCGACCCGACCAAACCTAATTGGGCGCACGCCAATCGGCACATTGCGCCCATCTTGCGCACGCGCTGCCACGGACCAATGGGAGCACGAGCGGTCTGGAGATCACGTGACAAGGACAAGCGATCCCACACAGGATTACTAAGAGTGATCCCGATCACATAACCAGGAGTGATTACGGTAATCACTGTGATTACGGTGATTAGGAGTGATTACTATTACTACGGTGATTACTGTGATTACGGTGATTAGGAGTGATTACTATTACCACGGTAATTAAGGGTGATTAGAAGTAATTACGGTGATTACTGTGATTACGGTGATTAAAGGTGATCTAAGGAAGAGATGGAAGAAGCACTTATGTATATAAGAAGAGAGGAAGCAGGCCTGTTTGTATAGATATCTTTCTTCTTCTTTAGCTTAGTTTTCAACCAGTTTGATTCACCCAACAGCGACTTCTCCCATTGGGCTGAATCCTTACACAGGGATTTAAAAGATAAGGACCTTTAAATGCTACAATTGCGGCAAGACAGGGCACTATGCGCGCAACTGCAAACAACCTAAGAGGAAGCAACTCGAATGACAACCTGTACCTAGAAATAAAGGATAGAAAGAGGTTAACGCAGCACGAAAAGTTACTTTAGATAACGACCTAGTAATGATTGGAAAGGATTAAGACTGCCCTTAGCACAAGCTGCAGCATTAGTCTGGCTGTTACGACGAACTCTATTAACTGCACAACGTAGAAGAAGCTATTAGCGGATAGTATCTTAAAGCACCTAGCGGCAAGAAGACCCTAGCTGTAGAGGAGCGATTAAAACTGTTAAAAGAAGAATGCAGATAACACTTAGGAGTAAAGGAACTTTAAACTATAACAGAATATACGATTTAAAAAAAGGAACTTAAACTTTAACTTAAAACCTAAATTTTAGTACCTGCGCAACTAGAGGACTTTAATATGTATATAGGAAACGAAGTAGCGTTAGCGCTTAATACCGATTAAACTAGCCTTACGATTATAGAACTTAGGGGCTATAAAAGAAAAAGGTTTTAGTAATAGGATCCTTTAGCACCGGTTAAAGAAAACTATTAAATAATTAGCATTAGCATTAACGAGCATGCATAGTTAGCATAGTTCGGCTGCATTACTAACTATTACTATTTACACGAAAGAATAAAGCGAGCAAACGACTTTTACCTAAAACGGTACGGAAACAATCCTATTACAATACTCTTATTTAAGGCGGACCTTAAACACTAGGAGATAGCAGCATACAACTACGATAAACGCTACGCAGTTATAGTATTAAGTTTAAACTACCCCGTTAAATGCTTACAAACGATAAAGGCATGGGAAAATTGCGAACACCCTTTTTACAAGGTGCATAAAGAAAACAAGCTACTTGATTAGCACTATAACTAAGACCTTAAAAGATAAGGCAAAGAAGAAGAAATCCTAAACGATAACGACGAGATAAAAAACGGAAACAGCTACTGTTAAAGGAGCAATAGTAGGCTATAGCAAACAATAACAAACTCTTAAGGGAAATAACAAAAGAATAAAATAAATTATTATTCGAAGTCTCTGTACGATTTAACGGAATCACGACTATAGCTATAATCGATAGCAGAGCCTAAGGGAACTACGTAGCCGCATTATTTATTAACAAGCACAAGATACTATAGCATAGGAAAGAGGAACTATATCGACTTAACACCTTTAAAGGAGACGCTGTATCTTACAACGACGGAATAGTTAATAGGGAGACTAATTATCTACCTATCCTAATCTAAGAAAGACTTAAACTAGTATCTCTTAATATTACAAAGATGTTACTATTTTACGCTAACTATAGTTACAAACTAAAAGCTTACAAATAAAAAAACAAAAAAACCAAAGCATTAAAGCCAATTTAACGAGTAGATAAGATCTAGAAACTTTAAGAACAACTATAAAAAAACCTTAAATTTGTATAAAAACGCATAACGCACTATGCAACAAGTTAAAGATTAAAAGACCAACCTTAAAGGAGAGAGATAAAGTGTATCTTCTTTAAAGAAATCTAAAAACAAAACAACTAAGCGAAAAACTCGACTATAAAAAAATCGAACTATTTTAAATTAAAAAGAAGCTATTAAACACTAACTTTAATTTAGCACTACTAACTAATATATAGATATATCTAGTGTTCTACATATTGCTACTAAAACCAACACACCTAAACACTCGATTAAAAACAACATACGAAGCAAACAATATTAAAGAATATAAAGTCGAAGAAATTAAGAATAAACGAGTTAAAGGTAAACAAAAAAAATATTTAGTAAAATAGAAAAACTACTTAAAAGCAAAAAACACATAAGAGCTAGTTACAAACTTAAAAAACGCTTAACAAATCCTTTAGGATTACTACCAACAACGCTTTAACCCAACACCTTAAAAATTACACTAAAAAACAACTTAAAAGTTAGCAAGGCATCCTAGTCAACCTTAGAAGCCACTAAAACAGCGGCAGGCACGGCAACCTCGATAGCCGCAGCGTCCTCGCGCTCTTAGCGCTCCAACTTATCTAACTTCTTAAGCGTCTAAACACTACGCTCCACCATTTAAGCAATACGCTCAGCCTACACCCGACGCTAACGACGAAGACGAATAACCTTTTATTGCTAGGCAACTAAGGCCTCCTCCGCCTTTAACAACTTATCGTTAACCTAATAAAAATTGCAAGTAGCTATAGCCACCTACGCCCCGGAAATTCCCGCAACATTACAACCACCTCGGTTGTAGGATATGCAGGCCTTACAACGAAAGAAGTTTACTAGGAAAGCACGGCAGGGAATCTTCCGCTAAATATAACGAGAACAAGGGGGCATCTTTATAAAACGAAAAGAAATAGCGGAAAGCAAAAAATCGCGCTGTTAGGTTTTGCGCAAACGATAAACACGACCGCTAAACACACGGTTAGACATTATTACAAGAAGAAAAGAGGATGCAGGAGGAAAAACTTACTTTAAGGACAAAGTATAGGAGGAGGAAGGTAATATAATAACTATATTACATAGTAAGTGGAAGAAGAAGCTAAACAAGCTTTATACAGCAAAAAGCATACGGACTAATAAGAGTATAGACGGTTTAGAGATTATGTAACAAGGATAGCGATCCCGCATAGGATTACTAAGAGTAATCCTAATTACGTAACAATACGGATAAGGATTGCAAAATCGTAAGAAATAACGATAATTTAACGATCTAGCGATTTAAGATTGCAGGATTGTAAGAAACGATAAGCGATCTAGCAATCTAAGGAAGAGATGGAAGAAGCACTTGTGTATATAAGACTATAGTCCTTACTACCTAGATAGCACTCTCCTTTTTACAGCTTTTTAGTAATTAATCTAAGTATTTAGTCTTAACACTTAAATAGGCTTTGCTGCCTTATGCTATATTAAAAGAACGATAATAACGTATAATAAAGATTTGCTTACACGTATTGCATACGAAGCGGCCTTAACCTGCCTACTTATATAAACCCCTTAACACTACTAGGTTTATTACTAAGGAAATAGTGTGGTTTATAACACTGCCTTTATACCGACCTATAAACTACTACATTCTTCTAATAAAAGACGCCGCTTTACCCTTTAGCCCGCTATACTCTATATTCCGCAATAAGCTTTAAGCACTTTAGGAGTAGCTTAATAAAAACCTTTAAAAAGGATTTATCCGCCTTAGCTCGTCCCTTATTGCTTCCCCTATTTTATTTGTTAAGAAGTCCGACGGCGGACTCCGATTCTGCGGTAACTACCGTGCTTTAAACGCTGTTACTATTAAGGACCGATACCTGCTTCCGCTAATTAAGGAGACCCTAAACAACCTATCTAGAATGCGCTACTTCTTAAAGATCAATATTGTCTTAGTATTTAACAACCTTTGTATAATGGAAGGAGAGGAGTACTTAACTGCCTTCCGTACCTGCTTTAAACTCTTTAAGAGTTTAGTAATGCCGTTTGGCTTAATAAGGGCCCTGTCTTTATTTTAGCGGTATATTAATTCTTCCCTCCAAGAATACTTAGACCTATTTTATACTGCCTTTTTAGACGATATTCTAATTTACAGCCGTACTTAAGAAGAATATACCGAACATATCCGCGCTATACTTAAACGCCTTTGCTAAGCTAACCTGTATGTAAAAGCCTTAAAATGCGAATTTTACTACACTAAAATAAAGTTTCTTACCCTAATTATCGGCCGCAACAGTATTTGCATAAACCTTGCAAAGGTTGCTACCGTCCGCTAATAGCCAACCCTCGACTGCTTAACTAATATGCAAGCCTTCCTTAGCTTTAGCAACTTTTACCGCCGCCTTATCCGCAACTTCTCAGGCTTAGTGGCCTCCCTAACCTGCCTTACAAAGAAAAATGTTTTGTTTTTTTAGAACTCTACCTACAAGTCCGCCTTTTAAACCTTAAAAGACTACTTCTCTACTACCTCGGTACTAGCCTATTTTAACTAGGATAAGGATATAATCCTTAAAACTAATGCTTCTAACTACGTCTTTACCGGTATTATATCTTAGTACAATAATAATAGCATCCTTTATTTTATTACCTTTTACTTAAAAAAACACTTTACAGCTAAATGTAATTATAAGATTTACAATAAAGAACTTTTAGCTATTATTAAATGTTTTAAAAAATAGCGCCCTAAGCTTAAAAAAGAACCCTTGCCTATTAAAGTTATTACTAACTACTGCAACCTAGAATACTTTATATTAACGAAGCAGTTAAACCGTTGTTAAGCTCGCTAGTTTAAATTCTTGTCCCGTTTTAACTTCCGAATTTTCTACCGTCCCGGCAAAAAAAGCGGCAAGCTAAATACCCTTACACAAAGTTAAAAAACCTTCTTAAGGAGGAGGATAAAAGACTCTTATATTAAAGCTAGACCGTCCTAAAGTTATAAAACCTGCCACTTAAAAAAAAGCTACTAAAACTCTAGTTTAACCAGATTATACTTCCGCTAACTCTATAAGAACTATTCTGCCTTGCATATAAATCTAACCCAGTTTTGCACGCTGCTTTAGCCGCTATATATAGCGCCGACTCTAACAACCCCGTCTACTAACTACCGATACTTACCCTTGCCGAGTGTTTAGATTGCAAAGGATACTTGTATATTTAGGACCGCATGTATATCCTTAACTATAATACTTTGAAGGCCAAGCTTCTCCGCCTTTACTATAACTCCTTTATCTTTAGCTATCCTGGCAAATCTAAGATATATAATCTTTTATCCCGGGAATACTACTAGCCGGGTATGGCTAGTTATATCGCCCGCTAGGTCTGTAAGTACTATATGTGCTAAAGGGCTACTTCGTTCTATAACGGCTAAAATAGCCTACTCCGCCCTTTACCAATCCTCGACCGAGCTTAGCGTAATATTTCTATAGACTTTATTACGCAGCTACTAAAGAGTTATAGCTATAATGCAATTATAGTCATAGTTAACCGCTTAACGAAAATGCGTTACTTAATCCCTTGCTATAAAACCTGCAGTGCCGAGGATGCGGCCCGCCTATATTTAAAGCATGTTTAAAAGCTATACAGTTTGCTATCTTTTATAGTCTTTAATAAAGGGCTGCAATTTATTGCTAAGCTTTAGCAAAGCCTCGCCCAAATCCTAAAGATTAATTCTGCTTTATCCTTTGCTTACTACCCTAAAACTAACGGCTAAACTATAAGAATAAACTTTATTCTAAAACAGTACTTGCGCGCCTATATAGCGTATCTACAAAATAATTAAAATAAGTAGTTACTCCTCGCTAAGTTTGTTAGCAACGCTTATTACTTTAAAACTACTAGCATATTCCGTTCTTTGCTAACTACGGCTTTTAACCCTAAATAGGCTTTAAGCCCGTCTCTAATCTGCCTTACACTGCACAGTCCCGAAATACCGCCGCTTTCGCCGCTAAGATATAAGAGATCTTAAACTTAACCGCAACAAGCTAGCAATAGCCTAAAACCTACACAAAGAATAAGCCAACCGACACTAACGCCCGCCTTAACAGTTTAAACTAAACGACATAGTGTGGTTAGACGCCCAAACGATCCGCACTGCCCGTCCACAAAAAAAGCTTAACTAGAAGAACCTTAGCCCCTTCCGCATTTCTAAGGTAGTTAGCTCGCATGCTTACAAACTTAACCTGCCTACCTTTATAAGGATTTACCCTGTCTTCCATGTCTCCCGCCTTTGTTTTGCAGATACCTCTAACCTAATCCCTAGACAAATCCGCTAGCCGCCACCACACGTCGAGGTAGCTAGCGAGACTAAATATAAAGTTAAAGAGATTTTAAACTCCTTTTAAGAGCGCCGCGGCCGTAGCCGCAACCCTTGCCTAAAATATGTCGTCCGCTAAACTAGATACAATGACCCGACTTAAGTACTTAACCTACTCGAAACAACTTGTAATAACTATATTATACAGCAAGCGGAAGAAGAAGCAAAACCACTCTATACGGCAGAATACACACGGACTAATAGGAGCATAGACGGGCTGGAGATTACGTAATAAGAAGAGTGATCCAGATTACGTAATTAGACGATACGGATAAGAATTATTAGGATTATCTAATAATCTAAATAATTTAAGGCTAGGATTACCAGGATTATCTAATAATCCAAGTTAGCTAAGGAAGAAATAGAAGAAGCACTCGTGTATATAAGACTACAGTCCCTACCACCTAGATAGCACTCTCCTTCTTACAGCTCTTCAGCAATCAATCTAAGTATTCAGTCTTAACACCTGAATAGGCCTCGCCGCCTTATAACACATTGAAAGAACAACAGCAACGCACAACAAAGATCTGCCTACACGTATTATACATGAAGCGGCCTTGACCTGCTTACTTACATAAACCCCTTAACACTACCAGGTTTATTACTGAGGAAATGGTGTGGTTTATAACATAACTCTTGGATAATTATCACCGCCGCTACCTTAATAAGCCTGGGCCCTAATCTGCACTAAATCCCAACCTTGCGGCATCGACAGAGCTTTGCCGTAGGAAGGGGGGTACTGTTACGGACCGCTATGGTGGACCCTTGCCCGACCCCTGCATATTACATAATACGTCGCCTAAGCATTCTGCCCGCTACACCGCCTGCGTTACATATACTCCGTAGAAGATCCTGCCTAATTGTAGCTTCTTAAGCTACGTCTTCGTTAACAACCTAACCCTGCCTGCACCTCCGTTGAAGACTAGCCATTCTGAATATACCTTTCCGTCCTGAATCCTGGCCCTGCCTACCTGTCTACCTGCCCGTCCGTGACAGCAAGGCCTATTTAAATGTTAAGACTAAATACTTAGATTAATTGCTAAAGAGCTGCAAAAAGGAGAGTGTAGGTGGTAGAGACTATAGTCTTGCTTCTTCCTATCTCTTCCCGGCTTACGTAGATTATTACATAATCCTAATAATACTAGCCTTGGATTCTAGATTACTAGATAATCCTTAATAATTCTTATCCGTATTATTACGTAACCCTTAGTCTTGTAATCTTCTTAAGCCCTCTTGCGCTCCTATTGGTTTGTATGCATTCTGCTATGTAGGGCCGATTTAGCTTCCTCTTTAGTTTACTGTGTAATATAGTTATTATATTAAGGTGCTAAATGGCAAGCAAAGGTGCTAATACTATTGCTTTTTTTAAAGAGATAAAAGATGCTTAACATTTAAAAGTTTAAGAAAAGGCGCAGTCTTTTTTAGTAAGCGTGATTAGCGTAGTGGGTAGTTTAAAAAGTTTTTTATAAAGACGCGGTAGTAATTTAAAAAGCTAAGGAAGCTGCAAACGCTTTTTACGTTATAGGGCTCCCTTTACGCTTAAATCGTAAAGATCTTTTTTAAGTCTACCTTAAGTCCTTTTCTAAGAACTATAAGGTACCTAAGAAACCGTGTCTTTTTTACTTTAAAGCAAGACTTAGACTAGTTAAGCTGTAAGCCTGCCTTTGCCAGCTTAATAACCATGCTTAAGACTTTCGTCCGGTAGTTTTCCTAAAAGCCGTTTAAATAACTAACTACGTTATCAATATAGGCAGCCACTTACTACCTAAAATATTTATAAAACACGTAGTTTATATATTATTAAAAGCTAGCGGGTGCTCTTTAAGGGCTAAAAGGAGTAATTAACTATTCGAAAGATTTAAGTTTTATTTAAATATAGTCTTTTATTTATGACCAGGCTTAATCTAAAGTTAGTAAAAGGCAAAGATAACGTTAAGCTTTAAGATTTAGCGATAAGAGGCAATTTCGTAAAGGGTTTTTGCAATTAGTAGTAAAAGATATGCGTCCTTAATTGTTATTGTATTTAATCTGCAATAATTTACATAAAAGCGCAGCCTACCGCTAGGTTTTTTAATTAAAAAGGACGGGTATATTAGCAAACGAAGATAAGGAAGGAATAAAGCCTTATTCCTTTAATTTAAAGAGGGTCTTTCTAAGCACTAAGAGCTCTTTTTGTAACATTAAATAAAGCGGCCGGGCTAGCACTACGGCGCCGTTTTAGAGATTAATCTTATAGTTATAGCTTAGGCGGATTAAATAAAGTTTTTTGCTCTTTCTCGATTAAAAGCGGCTAGCGTTAAAACTAGCTAGCTTAAGGCTTTAAAGGCAAGGTTAGGATAGATTTTTTTTAAAGGGCAGCTTATATGTCGTTTAAAGTAATATCGTACAGTTTTAAAGTCTTAGTGAAAAGGTGCTTTCTTATTTTTTAGTTAAATAGTAGTAGATGTTACTTTTATAAATAAGGCTACTAAAAGGGCGGCTTTTAAGTTAAAACAAGCAAAAAGGTAAGCAAACTAAAAGGTAAGGGGTTTAATAGCTTATTCATCGATTTAAATCTTACTCTTAGCACTAAAAGACTAAGCACGGTAATCCTTTCAGTTACTAAAAAAGTAGGTGTAACGGGCTATGGCCCGGTGTAAGTCCTCGGCTCCGCCCTCGGCTCGGAACAACCAGTAGGCCGTGTCACGTGGCCTGTCGCGCGACCCGACCAAACCCAATTGGGCGCACGCCAATTGGCACATTGCGCCCATCTTGCGCACGCGCTGCCACGGACCAATGGGAGCACAGGCGGTCTGGAAGTCTCGTGACGATACGGATAAGGATCGAAGGCTCGAAGCATCGAGCCATCGAGCCAGGATCGATAACTTAAAGCATCGAGCTATCGAGCTAGGATCGATGACTCGAAGCTTCGAGCCATCGAGCTAGGAAGAGATGGAAAAAGCACTTGTGTATATAAGAAGGGAGGAAGCAGGCCTGTTTGCGTAGATATCTTTCTTCTTTTTTAGCTTAGTTTTTAACTAGTTTGATTTACTTAACAGCGACTTCTCCTATTGGGCTGGATCCTTATATAAAACTAAGCTTATCCTATCTCTTAAACCGAACTTTGTGCTTTTTAAAGTAACCTTTTGAACCAAACTTTGTGCTTTTCGAAGCAATCTCTTAAATCGAACTCTGTGCTTTTTAAAGCAATCTTTTAAGTCGAACTTTGTGCTTTCCGAAGCAATCTCTTAAACCGAACTTTGTGCTTTTTAAAGCAATCTCTTAAATCGAACTCTGTGCTTTTCGAAGCAATCTTTTAAATCGAACTCTGTGCTTTTCGAAGCAATCTTTTAAATCGAACTTTGTGCTTTCCGAAGCAATCTCTTAAACCGAACTTTGTGCTTTTTAAAGCAATCTCTTAAATCGAACTCTGTGCTTTTCGAAGCAATCTCTTAAATCGAACTTTGTGCTTTTTAAAGCAATCTTTTGAATCGAACTTTGCGCTTTTCGAAGCAATCTCTTAGACTAAGCTTTGTGCTATTATAAGGCACTATGGACACTAATTAACCCTTGCCTCCTGCGCTAGCGCAGAGCTTCGATTTAGAAGCTGCGTTGCGTTATATTATCGCTCGCATTAAGGCCTTAAAAGTACCTGCACCTGTCCCCGCCCCTGCTCTTACTCTCGCTGTCGAAAAAGCGGCTACTACATCGGAACCAGCTCCTATAACCCCCGCTCCCGTAACTACGCGCTTAAAAAAGGTTCTCTTAGACATCCTCTGCTTTTTAGGTAACTAAAAGGACTATCGTGCGTGGTCCTTAAAAGCTAGAAGCAAGATTAGGACGGACGGACTAGCTATTGGGTTACCGGACGCCTAGTTTTCCTACCTGCTTTCCCGACTTAACCTAAAGGCTGCGTTGTTAATGGCCTCGTTTGTGGAAGCGGTATCCGACGCAAACCGCAATGCTAACCATTTCTTAGCCTACATAAACTCTATCTTCGTCGACTTAAATATGGCTGCCCGTTCTTTCGACCAACTTTAGACGTTAAAGTAGCGCCCTAACGAAACCTTTGCCCTTTTTTTGCCTCGTTTTAAACGTCTCCTTGCCGAAGCTGGTTTAGCTTCGGCTTTCGAACAAGTTAAGAAAAGTTACCTAAACAACTCTTTGTCTCGTAATCTTTGTCGAACTATGGTTACGGCACAAATCCTAGACGATTATTAAGGATTTGTGTATTTACTCTTTACAATTAGCTCCTGCCTTAACTCTTTAAAATACTTGGATTAGGCTAGACCTAAGAAACCTAGGCCCTTTTTGGCACACCCTAAAGCTATAGATCTAAACCTTCTAGTGCGCACCGCCGCTAGTCGTTTAACCGATAAGGAGAGGGATATCCGGCGGATAAAAGGGCTATGCTATTACTGCGGCAAGTCTGGGCACTTAAAATTCGTCTGCCTTAAGCTAAAATCCGCCCCCTTGCGCCCTCGCCCCACGAAAGTTAAGCAATCCTCTTCAAAGAAACCTGCCTTTGCTTCGTTTAAATGTATAGAGACCCCGGAAGTATCCGAATCCGAACCGGAGTCGGAAAACTAGCTGCTTTTAAGCTAAGTCTTGCCTAGGAGCTACTAAAGACGAAGTAGGTAAAGGAACTAAAATCGAGCCACGGCATATATGTAGACGCCTTTATAGAAGAAACGAATGTACGCCCGTTTATAGACTTTGGATGCCTTTGCTATGCTACCGTCTTTAAGCAGCTAGTTAAACGCCTTTACCTTGCAACTACCTCGATTGCGCCCCGCCCCTTTAAACAAGTGGCATACTAGAAAAACCCCCTAATTATCGATAAGGTGGCTACCTTTTTGCTGGATGTTGAAGGATTTATACGGAAGACTACGGCCTACGTTATCCCCGGTTAAATGGATCTTGTAATTCTTGGCATTGGCTGGCTTGTTAAGCACGATGCCTCTCTTCGCCCTGCTCGGGATTAGATTGTTTTGCAAAAGCCTTTTTAAGTAACGTTAAAAGGCACGATACCCTTAGCTACCGCTATTTCGACTAAGCAAACAAGGAAGCACCTTTTTACTAAGACTTTAAAACTTTACGCCGTTACTTTAGACGACGTGCAGGCCGCCCTCTAAGAAAAGATCCATCCCGATCCTGTCTCTAAAGCCTTAGACTGGCTAGTCCTTGCGCTGGCCGCGTTCGATTAAAAGGAAGCAAAGAAGCTCCCCCTAATCCGCCCGGGCTATAACCACAAGATTAATCTTTAGGATAGCGCCGTTGTGCTAGCCCGGCCGCTTTATTCAATGTTACGGGAAGAGCTCTTAGTGCTTAGGAAAACACTCTTTAAATTGGAGGAATAAGGCTTTATTCGTCCCTCGTCCTCGTTTGCTGCTGCACCCGTCCTTTTCGTTAAGAAACCCGGCGGTAGGCTGCGCTTCTGCGTAGACTATCGAGGGCTAAATGCAATAACGATTAAGGACGCATATCCTTTACCATTAATTGCTAAGACCCTTTGCGAAATTGCCTTTTGCCGCTGGATTTTTAAGCTTAACGTTATCTCTACCTTTTACCGACTTTGGATTAAGCCCGGTAATAAATGGAAGACTGCCTTTCGGACAAGGCTTGGGTCTTTTGAATGGCTAGTTACTCCCTTTGGCCTCTAAGGAGCACCCGCCAGCTTTTAACGATATATAAACTACGTGCTTCGCGAATCCCTTGGCCGGTGGGTAGCCGCCTACATCGATAACGTGGTTATTTATTCCAACGGCTCTCGGGAAGACTACCGGACGAAAGTCTTAAGCATAGTTACCAAGCTGTTAGAGGCGGGCTTGTAGCTTAACTAGTCTAAGTTCTGCTTTAAAGTAAAAGAGACACGCTTTCTTAGGTACCTTGTAGTCCCCGGAAAAGGACTTAAGGTAGACCCAAAAAAGATCTTTACGATTTAAGCGTAAAGGGAGCCTCGTAACGTAAAAGGCGTTTGCAGCTTCCTTAGCTTTTCGAATTACTACCGCGTCTTTGTAAAAAACTTTTTTAAACTAGCCGCTACGCTTACCTCGCTTACTAAGAAAGACCGTGCCTTCTCTTAGACTCTTAAATGTTAAGCCTCTTTTAACTCTTTAAAAGAAGCACTAGTATTAGCGCCTTTGCTTGCTGCCTAGCACCTTAACTGCAAAACTAAGGTTAAGGCTAATGCCTTAGGCTACGTATTAGGTAGAGTCCTCTCTTAGCTAAACCTGCAAGACGCTTTATAGCACCCCGTTAGTTACTACTCTCGAAAGCTTACTCCTACTAAGGCTAACTACCCCATCCATAATAAAGAAATGCTAGCCATAGTAAGCTGCTTACAAGAGTAGAGGCTAGAGCTAGTAGGCAGACCGTTTAAAGTGCACTCTAATTATTAAAACCTAGGTTACTTTAAGACAAAGCAAAACTTAGCTAAAAGGCAGGCCCGCTAGGCATACAAACTTTCCAACTTTAACTTCTTTATTGTACACCGCCTTAAAGCCCTCTAAGTAGTCTTTAACGCATTGTCTTAAAAGAAGCAAGACCTCCCTGCAAGAGCAAAAGACGAAAGAATTTCTAAGAGAGACCGCACCCTTCTCTCCTCCTAAGCCAACGGCTCTCTTAAAGTAAAGCTTAGCTACATTTCCCATAGTAACGAGGGCACGCTAGACGAAAAACTTACAGACCTTAAAGCTAGTCTAGCACAAACACTAGCCCCGAAATCCCCCTTTAACGACGAATCTTTAACCGCTTTATAGCAATAAGGCTTAGCTGCCAACCCGCGATACTTTAAGCTAAAAGAGGCCGTTTAAAAAGGTGCCCGTTAGTTCCCAAAACCCTTTAGCTTACCTATTACAATTACAAAATGCTCGGTAAATCCTTAACACCGTCTACGCTAGAAAGACCGAATTTAGATACCATACTTTAAACCCCTCCGCACGGCCTTAGTCTAGAAAATTTACGACTCCCCTTTATCTGGTTACCTAGGCCGAGAGGGAACTAGAGACCTAGTCTTTAGAGAATATACGTAGCCGGGCCTCTTAGCAAACGTGCAAAGGCTAGTTAGGAACTATAACGTATACGGCAAAGCAAAAGTGTAGAGAGAAGTAAAGAGAGGACTCCTTAGGCCGCTCTCTATTCCGGACCGGCCGTAGGCTAAATTATCTGTTAATTTCGTTACGGAATTGCCTCCTTTAACCCCTCCTTAAGGCACGCCCTGCAAGAACCTTTTGGTAGTAACAGACCGCCTTTCGAAGTCTATTGTTTTAGTTCTAATAGGGAAGATAGAGTCCGTCGACGTGGCCGAAGCCTTGGCCAGATTCGTCTTTGCTTACTATAGCCTGCCGAATTCTATCGTCTTCAACAAAGGTCCCTAGTATGTCTCAATGCTGTAGGGAGAGGTTTGCAAAAGGCTGCATATTGTGCGTAAACTCTTAACTGCTTTTTATCCCTAGACCGACGGCGCTACGGAAAGGGCTAACTAAGAAGTAGAGGTGTTTCTACGCATCTACACCTTCTTCTTTTAAGATAACTGGGCCTCCCTCCTTTTTAGCGCTATAATAGCACTAAATTCTTAAACGTCGTTATTTACCGGCTTGTCTTCCTTCTTCCTTACCTATAGCTACCACTTCCCCGTCCTTTCCTTACCCTCGGATCTACACTACGGCTCCCCCCTCTCCCCGGCAGAGTAGGGCCGTCTTTGGCTAGCGAAATGGAAAGACCTCTTTGATTTTGCTTAAGCAGCCATAGCTAACGCCTAAGAAACCTAGGAGCGCTATGCTAACAAGTTACGACAAGCTTCTAAATCTTACTAGGTAGGGGACAAGGTCTTCTTACGTCTAAAAAACGTTAAGACGGCCCGCCCCTTAAAAAAACTAGACTAGGTTAGTCTGCCGTTTAAGGTTATCGGCTTAGTTAGGTCTTATACAGTTAAGCTTAATACCCCCTCTAGGATTTACCCGGTATTCCACGTCGATCTGCTTCGCCGCGCCCCCAAGGACCCCTTCCCCTCTTAGACTACCCCTAACCATACCCCCCCCCCCATTCTGCCCCTAGCCGCCGATGCAAACCACGGCGCAGGAGAATACCTAGTCGAATCGATCCTTCGATTCAAAAAGCGCGGCCGCGGCTACCAAGTCCTAGTTAAGTGGATCGGCTACCCTAGCCCTACCTAGGAACTATTGTCAGACCTCCTCAACACAGCAGCATGTAAAGCCTTTAAGGAGAACCTCCCCACACCCCCCCCGTGGAGAAGGGAGGGGGCTATTGTGACGGGCTATAGCCCGGTGTAAGTCCTCGGCTCCGCCCTCGGCTCGGAACAACCAGTAGGCCGTGTCACGTGGCCTGTCGCGCGACCCGACCAAACCCAATTGGGCGCACGCCAATTGGCACATTGCGCCCATCTTGCGCACGCGCTGCCACGGACTAATAGGAGCACAGGCGGTCTGGAAGTCTCGTGACGATACGGATAAGGATTGAAGGCTCGAAGCATCGAGCCATCGAGCCAGGATCGATGACTCAAAGCATCGAGCCATCGAGCCAGGATCGATGACTCGAAGCTTCGAGCCATCGAGCTAGGAAGAGATGGAAAAAGCACTTGTGTATATAAGAAGGGAGGAAGCAGGCTTGTTTGTGTAGATATCTTTCTTCTTTTTTAGCTTAGTTTTTAACCAGTTTGATTCACCTAACAGCGACTTCTCTTATTGGGCTGGATCCTTACAGTAGGGGATATCTGGGAGAGTCTTTTTAAAACGAGGAGCTAAGGCAGAGGCAATAGCGAAGGTAGGAGTAAAGGCGGAAGGAGTCTTTAAACTAAGAGTTTTAAGCAAGGGTTTTAAAAAGGTTAAGGCAAAGTGTTTAAGGGCGGCTAGACAGGCTGCTAGTGCTTAGTTTTAAGCGTGCATCTTTTAGTTTTAATAAAAAAGCTGCTAAAAAGCTGTTTGTATATTAAAGACCGGCGAGGGTATGGTGGTTTAATTTAAGGGGGGGTTTATTGTAGGTTAAGGTAAAGAGTCTTCTTTTTCTTTTAGTAAGTCTAAAAATGCCTTAATCTAAAGTAAAATTAGTATATAAGATAGCTAAAACCAAGGGCTTTTAAGATCGTAGTTTTTAAGGTTAGTGCCAATACAATTTGTACGTTAAAAATTAAAATATAAAAGGTTATATGCAATATATAATCACGCAGGCTTATACTGGTTATATTGGTTATTATTAAGACTTTAACTTAACAAACTGTCGGAAACTGGTAGGCGATAGCCTACCGTCCCGTTATATATGTCTAGCTAAGAGTGACAACCCTATGCGCAGTAGCGCAGCCCTTGGTGCAGTGTGGCGCGCTATTGTGGCTTAGGTGCAGGTGGTGCACATGCTATTGACAGTTCGTAAGTTCGCCGCTTGGTAAGCGATAGGTTGCCGAACCGGTGCGTGGGTGCGTGTAGGAAATACCCTTATATGAAAGAAGCAAAATAAAAGCTTAAAGTTTAAGGTTTAAAGGATTGCTTTAAAAAGCGTAAAAGGTTTAAAGAGATTTAAAGGGTTTAGAGAATAAAGCTTAGTTTTATATAAGAATCTAGCCTAATAAAAAAAGTTACTATTAGGTGAACTAAACTAGTTAAAAATTAAGCCAGAGAAAAAAAGAGATATCTGTACAAATAAGCTTGCTTCCTTCCTCCTTAAGTACCTCCTCTCTCTCTCTGTCTCTTTACTCCACCAAGTCCTCCTTACTGGCTCTTACTTCTTGCCCGTGTAGATTACCGGCGGCTATGTATCGTGCTTTCTTTAGTTAAGGATAGGCCTTAGGAGGGGTGCTTCATAAACCTGCGTAGGAAGCTAACACGCTGCATGCCTAGTCCCTGTGATGACCACATCACACGGCAACGGAAGAAGAAGCCAAACAAGCCCCACACGGCAGAAAGCACACGAACCAATGAGAGCACAGGCGGTCTGAAGATTACGTAACAAGAAGAGTAATCCCGCACAGGATCTAAGAGTGATCCAGATCACGTGATTAGACGATAAGCAGATAAGGATCGAAGACTCGAAGTGCGATCCCTCGAGCCAGGATCGAAGACTCGAAGTGCGATCCCTCGAGCCAAGGAAGAGATGGAAGAAGCACTTGTGTATATAAGACTACAGTCCCTACCACCTAGATAGCACTCTCCTTCTTACAGCTCTTCAGCAATCAATCTAAGTATTTAGTCTTAACATCTGAATAGGCCTCGCTGCCTTATGCTACATTAAAAGAACGATAACAACGCACAATAAAGATTTGCCTACACGTATTATACACGAAGCGGCCTTAACCTGCCTACTTATATAAACCCCTTAACACTACCAGGTTTATTACTGAGGAAATAGTGTGGTTTATAACATTTTGATTGCTCTTGTATAGTAAGGTTAACGCTACCTACTGTATAATACGAAGGCTACGCAATGGCTACTTTAAGACTATCTACTAAGGCAACTGCGCCCAACATAACGCAAGAGGAATGGAACATTTGGATTTAATAACTAATCGAGGATTAGAAGGCAACAATCGTTAAGCTAACTAAAGCCAGCAAGACGGAATTCAAACGATATGTAATAGAAGTTAAGGAACTTAAGGAACAGGTTAACAAAACTTATAGTGTTAAGAAAAAGGACTATAAAATAAATCTGCTAACACTATACGATAGGACTAAGGGTATACTTAAAGGATTTATTACTAAATGCAAGACTTACTATCGACACTATAACGAACAGTTCCCGGAAGACGAGGAAAAGATCCTCTTCGCCTCTTAGTGTATAATAGGAGACCTTTTTAACTGGATAGAACCTATTATTCGTAACTACTTAGACAACGACTAAGACAATAGAGACGACAATACTTAAAAGGTATTTAAAGACTTTGATAGCTTTAAACAATCCTTAAAGGACATCTTTAGAGACCTAGATAAAGACCGAACGAAAGAAAGAAAACTTATAAGATGTAAATAAAAGACATTTACATTAGAGTATGCCGCAACCTTTAGGCAGATATTATTATAGCTAGGCTAGGATAATAAACCCTTAATAAACCAGTTTTATATAAGACTTAAGGAAGAAGTAAAGGATAAACTTGCTAAATTAAAAAGACCGGACGAACTGTTAGCATTTATTACTATAGCCGTACGCATTAACAATCGACTATTTAAACGACGAATAGAGAGAAAGAAAAACGATAATAGTAACAACTGGCGAAGCACTCTTACTTACGGAGCTAACACTAGGAAAAAGGTGTACTACCCTAAGGCTACAGCGTATAACACCACACCTAGACTTATAGAACTCGATACGGCTTAACGAAAGAACAAACTAGGGATGCAGAAGATAAGGACCTTTAAATGCTACAATTGCGGCAAGATAAGGCACTATGCGCGTAACTGCAAACAACCTAAGAGGAAGCAACTTAAATGGCAACCGGTACTTAGAAACAAAGGATAGAAAGAGGTTAACGCAGCATAAAAAATTACTCTAAATAACGACCTAGTAATAATTGGAAAAGATTAAGACTATCCTTAGCACAAGCTGCAGCATTAGTCTAGCTGTTACAATAAACTCTATTAACTGCATAATGCAAAAAAGGCTATTAGCGGATAGTATCCTAAGGCACCTAAAGGCAAGAAGACCCTAGCTGTAAAGGAGCGATTAAAACTGTTAAAAGAAAAACGCAGTTAACACCTAGGAGTAAAAGAACTCTAAACTACAATAAAACACACGATCTAGACAAAGGAGCTTAAACTTTAACTTAAAACCCGAATTCTAGTACCTGCGCAACTAAAGGACTCTAACATGTATACGGGAAACGAAGTAGCGCTGGCGCCTAACACCGATTAAACCAGCCTCGCGATTATAGGACTTAGGGGCTATAAAAGAAAGAGGTTTTAGCAACAAGACCCTTTAACACTAGTTAAAGGAGACTATCGAATAATTAGCATTGGCACCGACGAGCACGCATAGTTAGCATAGTTCGGCTACATTACTAACCACTACTATCTACACGAAAGGATAAAGCAAGCAAACGACTTTTACCTAAA
The DNA here is from genome assembly GCA_019925595.1 of Grosmannia huntii. Classification (NCBI taxonomy): domain Eukaryota; kingdom Fungi; phylum Ascomycota; class Sordariomycetes; order Ophiostomatales; family Ophiostomataceae; genus Grosmannia; species Grosmannia huntii. Next base: position 28,889 of record JADHKJ010000093.1, read on the forward strand.
ACGGTACGAAAACAATCCTATTACAATACCCTTATTCGAGGCGGACCTTAAACACTAGGAGATAGCAGCATACAACTACGATAAACGATACGCAGTTGTAGGATTAAGTTTAAACTATCCCGTTAAATGCCTATAAACAATAAAGGCATAGGAAGATTGCAAACACCCCTTTTGCAAGGTGCATAAAGAAAACAAGCTACTCGATTAACACTACAACCAAGACCTTTAGAGATAAGGCAAAGAAGAAGAAATCCTAAACGACTACAATAAGATAAAAAACGGGAACAGCTACTATTAAAGGAGCAACAGTAGGCTATAGCAAACGATAACAGACTCTTAAGGGAAATAACAAAGGAACAAAGTAAATTATTGTTTAAAGTCCCTATACGATTTAACGGAATTATAACTATGGCTATAATCGATAGCGAAGCCTAAGGAAACTACGTGGCCGCATTATTTATCAACAAGCACAAAATACTATAGCACAGGAAAGAGGAACTATATTAACTTAATACCTTTAAAGGAGACGCCGTATCTTACAACGACGGAATAGTTAACAAGGAGACTAATTATCTACCCATCTTAATACAAGAAAGACTTAAACTAATATCTCTTAACATTATAGGTTTAGCGACACATAAGCTAATTTTAGGAATACCTTGGTTAAGAAGAACCAACCCTCGAATAAACTAGACTACTAGCTAAATTTAATAGGAAAACGCCACCCTAATAAAGGAACAGAATATTAGAAACAAGACGAAAGCGTACAACAGAAATTTAGCCTCTACGGATAGTCAGACAAAACCACGCAAGCGAATTCAACAGATATCTCTACATAACGAGGAGAGAGATTTAGCTAACGAAGAGGAGCTAAGTAAAAGCCTTGCGCGTAAATTAAAGGAACATAACAGAAATTCAGCCTTTACGGATGGTTAAACAAAACTACGCAAGCGAATTTAACAGATATCTCTACACAACGAGGAGAGAGATTTAGCCAACAAAGAGAAGGCAAGCAAAAGCCTCGCGCGCAAATTAAAGGAACACAAAGGCACGCAAGAACAAGCACTAAAGGCCTATCGAACACGGAAATAAAACAAGGACAAACCCTTAGTCTACGTTAGGATGGTAGGAAACGCCACTAAAGAAAACAGCAAAGACTTAACGAACATCCTACTAGAATACAAGAAATTTAGCAAACTGTTTTAAGATAAGTTAAAAACAAGACTACTGGAACACAGCATTTAGGACTACAAGATACTATTAAAAGAAGGAACTAATCCTAAATTTAACCGAATCTACAAGCTAAACGAAAAACAGCTTAAGGCACTTAAGGAGTACCTTACAGAAAATCTCAACAAAGGATACATTTAAAGATCTACGTTACTAGCAAGATATCCACTCCTATTCGTACCTAAGAAGAACGAAAAGCTAAGACTATGCATAAACTATAGACAACTTAACAATATTACTATTAAGAATCGTTACCCATTACCCCTTATCCAAAAGCTGCGTAAAAGACTCTAAAAGGCAAAATAGTTTACAGCATTAAATCTTAAAGGAGCCTACAATCTTATACGAATAAAGGAAGGAGAAGAATAAAAGACAGCGTTTCGGACACGCTACGGACACTACGAGTACTTAGTTATGCTTTTCGGACTAACAAACGCGCCGGCATTATTCTAAGAAATAATTAATTAGGTATTGCGCGAACACTTAGACGATTTCGTAATTGCATACCTCGACGACATATTAATCTACTCGGAAACCCTTGAAAAGCACAAAGAGCATATAACGAAAATACTGCAAAAGCTGCAAGATGCAAACCTCTTAGTCGAACTAAAGAAAAGCAGGTTCTACACCTAAGAAGTCGACTATTTAGGATTTACAATTACACTAGGACAAATCTATATGCAGAAATTAAAGATTGAAGCTATTAAAACTTAGCCTACACCTATAAGTACTACGGAAGTTAAAGGATTTCTAAGATTTACTAACTTTTACAGACAATTTATTAGAAGCTATAGCAACATTGCAAGACTACTTACGAAACTTACGGAAAAGGACAAGACATTTAAATAGACTAATAAAGAACAAACAGCTTTTAATAAAATTAAAGACCTTATTATATAAGAACCAGTATTAATAGAGGCAAACCTAGAAAAGGAATACGAAATTAAAATAAATGCATTAAACTTTGCAATTAGAGGATAGTTAGGCTAAAGAGATAGGAACGGAAAGCTGCACCTAGTAGCCTTCTTCTTAAAAAAACTCACCAAACTTAAACTTAACTACCTAATCCACAACAAAGAACTTATAGCAATTATCTACGCATTCTAAGACTGGCAGCACCACTTAATCGGAGCAAGACACGAGATTAAAGTGTATACAGACTACAAGAATCTAACACAGTTTACAACCACTAAGGTCCTTAACAAAAAACAGACTAAATGGGCGGAATTCTTGTCGCAGTTCAACTTTTACATTACGTACCGAAAAGGATCGGAAAATAGCAGGGCTAACGCACTTAGCAAACGCGTAGACCATTAACAAGACGTACTACTAAAAGCACAGACGATACTCTAAGTTATAGCAGAAGGAGATCTTACTATGGGAAAGAAACTTTTAGCAGTATACCGAACACTAGCAGACAACGAATGGCTAAAAGACCTTGCAAAGGCACAACGAAACATAACAACGGAAGAATAAAATTAAACAACACAGAATACAGACGATAAACTCCGAAAGTATAACAACAAAACCTACGTACTACGGGCACTTTAGGAAAGGCTAATTCAGCAACTCTATAAAGCCCTAGCCTACGGATATTAGGGAATTAGAGCAACGATGAATAGGATTAAACGAACCTACGACTTTCCTGGAATTAAAAAGAAAATCGAACAGACACTAGCAAAATGCAACACGTGTAAGAAAACTAAGACGGAAAGATATAAACCTTATAGATTACTTAAACCACTACTAATTCCAACACAAGCATAGGGATCGATTAGTCTTAACTTTATTACTAAGCTACTACTATTAAAGAAACCTTTAACTAAGACCTCTTACGATAGTATACTAGTAATAGTAGATAGACTTACGAAGTATTTATACTTTATTCCGTATAAGAAAGCTAGCAACGCAAAAAAACTTGCGTATACATTTCTACAAAACATTATTAATTAACACGGTCTACCAAACGAAATAGTATTAGATAAAGACAAGCTATTTACATTAAACTTTTAGAAATTACTTACAGCACAACTTAAAACAAAACACAGATTATCTACGGCTTACTACTTATAAATAAATGGACAAACAAAACGACTTAACTAAATACTAGAATAATACCTTCGATGCTACGTTAACTAACTACAAGACGATTGGGTTAAATAGCTACCGCTAGCACAGTTTGCTTACAACAGCGCAACTACTAGTACTACAAAGATGTTACCATTCTACGCAAACTACGGTTACAAACCAAAAGCCTACAAATAAGAAAACAAAGAAACTAAAGCACTAAAGGCAATTTAACGAGTGGACAAGATTTAGAAACTTTAAGAACAACTATAAACAAACCTTAAATTCGTACGAAAACGTATAACGCACTATGCAAACAAGTTAAGGATTAAGGGACCAACCTTAAAGGAGGGAGATAAAGTGTATCTTCTCTAAAGAAACCTAAAAACGAAACGACTAAGCGAAAAACTCGACTATAAGAAAATCGGACCATTCCAGATCGAAAAAAAGCTGTTAAACACTAACTTTAAGCTAGCACTACTAACTAACATGCGGATACACCTAGTGTTCCACATATCGCTACTAAAACCAGCACACCCAAACACCCGATTAAAAACAACATACGAAGCAAACGATACCGAAGAATACAAAGTCGAAGAAATTAGGAACGAACGAGTTAAAGGCAGACAGAAAGAATATCTAGTAAAATAAAAGAACTATCTAAAAGCAGAAAACACATAGGAGCCAGTTACAAACTTAACAAACGCTTAACAAATCCTTTAGGATTACCACTAACAACGCCCTAACTTAATACCTTAAAAATTACACCAGAAAACAACTCGGAAGCTAGCAAGGCATCCTAGTTAACCTCGGGAACAACTGGAACAGCGGTAGGCGCAGCAGGCTTAACAGCTGCAGCGGCCTCGCGCTCCTAGCGCTCTAACTCATCCAACTCCTTAAGCGTCTAAATGCCACGCTTAAGCATTCGAGAAACGCGCTTAGAAAACTCCTTCTTCTAACGAAACAAACGAAAGACCTTCGCCTGCCACTTCATCGACTCTTCCAAAGCCTCGGTTAACTCAGCCTCCACCCTTTAGTTAGCTTTTACCAAACGGTCGACCTAAACTAAAGAAAGACCAAAGACATCGCAACCACCCTGGTTGGCGGCCACACACGCCTTACAACGGGTTGAGTTAACCACGGAAGCACGACACGCAGTTTTTCGACGCTTACAACGAGTACAAGGCGGCATGTCTACCGCACAAGCAGAAACAAAAGAAAGAAGGTTCGCACGCTGTTAAACCTTCTAAGAACGAAGAATGCGACCGCTAGACACACGGTTAGACATCGTCACAAAAGGAAAAGAGGATGCAAGAGGAAAGACTTACTTTAAGGACAAAGTATAGAAGGAGGGAGGTAATGTAATAACTACATTACACGGCAACGAAAGAAGAAGCCAAACAAGCTCTACACGGCAAAAAGCACACGAACCAATAAGAGCACAGGCGGTTTAAAGATTACGTAACAAGAAGAGTAATCCCGCACAGGATTTAAGAGTGATCCAGATTACGTAATCAGACGATAAGCAGATAAGGATCGAAGACTCGAAGTGCGATCCCTCGAGCCAGGATCGAAGACTTAAAGTGCAATCCCTCGAGCCAAGGAAGAGATGGAAGAAGCACTTGTGTATATAAGACTACAGTCCCTACCACCTAGATAGCACTCTCCTTCTTACAGCTCTTTAGCAATCAATCTAAGTATTTAGTCTCAACACTTGAATAGGCCTCGCTGCCTTATGCCACATTGAAAGAACGACAACAACGCACAACAGAGATTTGCCTACACGTATTGTACACGAAGCGGCCTTGACCTGCCTACTTATATAAACCCCTTGACACTACCAGGTTTATTACTGAGGAAATAGTGTGGTTTATAATAGTCTCGTAACCGGTCTTAGTTATTCTAAGCTGAAGGCAAAGCCAAGGCATTATACCGGGCTATAGCCCGTTACATTTTATGTTAGTAACAAAGTTTGCCTACGTCTGTAAAATGTTTAAACGGCCTGCCCTTTAAAGAAGCTCGATTAAATTAGCCTTCCCTTTAAGGTTATTAGCTTAATCGGGTTATACACAGTTAAGCTTAATACGCCGCTAAGGATTTATCCTGTTTTCTACGTTAACCTGCTTTGCTGCGCCCCTAAAAACCCCTTCCTCTCTTAAACTACCCTTAACTCTAGCCCCCCGCCTATTCTGCCCTTAGCCGCAGATATAAACCACGGCGCAAAAGAATACTTAGTAAAATCAATCCTCCGGTTTAAAAAGCGCAGCCGCGGCTACTAAGTCCTAGTTAAGTAGACCGGCTACCTCGGTCCTACCTAAGAGCTATTATTAAACCTCCTTAATACAGCAGCATGCAAGGCCTTTAAGGGAAGCCTTTCCTACACCCCTTTATAAAGAAAGGAGGGGGCTATTATAACAGGCTATAGCCCGGTGTAAGTCCTTGGCCCTGCCCTTAGCTTAGAACAACTAGTTGGCCGCGTTATGTAACCCGCCACGTAACGCGCTAGCATCCCGTAAAGGACTATAACATGCCCTCCCGATCGACCTAGAAACTAAGAGGCACCTACCCTCTTCCTAAGCCTTTACCTTTGGCTATAGTCTGCTCTACTTAATGCTCGCTAGTAACTGATACAGGTAGAAATCAGGGGCTAGTAGGAGGGATTTGGTGGATTAGGAAGAAAGAGGGGGAGCTAAGGAAGGAAGTAGGCGTGTTTATGTAGATATCTTTCTTCTCTTTTAGCTTAATTTTTAACTAGTTTAATTTACTTAACAGTGATTTTTCCTATTGGGCTAGATCCTTATAAAGTGTATCTTTTTTAAAGAAAATTAAAAAAGAAATAACTATAAGAAAAACTTAACTATAAGAAAATTAGACTATTTTAAATTAAAAAAAAGCTATTAAACATTAACTTTAAGTTAGCACTACTAACGATTATATAATATTTTATACATTGCTCTTAAAACCAACATACTTAAATACTTAATTAAAAATAATATATAAAGCAAACAATACTAAAAAACGTAAAGATAAAGAAATTAAGGATAAACAAGTTAAAGGCAAATAGAAAGAATATTTAGTAAAATAAAAAAAACTACTTAAAAGCCAAAAACACATAAAAGCTAGTTACGCATTTAATAAACGCTTAACAGGCCCTTTAAGAGTACTACTAACAACGCCTTAACCTAACACCTTAAGAATTACATTAAAAAACAACTTAAAAGCCAGCAAAACATCTTAGTTAACCTTAAAAACAACTAAAATAACGGTAAGCGGGGCAACTTTAACGGTTGCAGCGGCCTTACGCTCTTAGCGCTTTAACTTATCTAACTCTTCAAGCGTTCTTACGCTACGCTCTAGTATCTAAGCAATTTGCTTTGCTTAAATACAACGTTAACAATAAAGACGAATAATCTTTTACTGTTAGGCAATAAGGAGCTTTTTCTTACGCAGTAAATCGTCGTCTGCTTAATGAAACTAACAAGTAGCCAAGGCTACCTAAGACGCAGGTACTAGCAGAGACGATCACTTCCAGAGGTCTCTGCCAAAAGTTCTTTCTTACCGCTTTCGGAAAAATAGATGGGTAAGTACTAGCAATTTATTACTACTGTATTTACTGCTACAACATTAGCCTAGTATAGTGTGCTAAGCGCTTTATAATAAAATTAATAAGCGTAACATATTAGTAGACTTATTTACTAAGTAATAGCTGACTACTGCTATAGGCTCCCTTTGTATGTATTATACTTTGCACTTTATATTGCCGCTGCTAAAGCAAAGTAGTAAGTAAGAACTTTTAGTGGAGATCTTTATATAAAAAAAAAGCTATTAGCAATAGTCTGCCAAAACTAGTATCCTATTTTACCCCGCTTATCAATATAGCTATAGGGCGCCTAGCATATAGTACTTTGCTAACATATACACTACTAACAAATACAGTATTAATACAGTATTAATACAGTAGCTACACTGTATCCTCTTCTATTTTGCCAAAAGCGGTGAGCCCTTTCTTTTAGTAGGGGCCTCCCGTAGTGGCTATAAAATCGCAATCTTTAGAGCTGGATTGAGGGACGCTCGTCTAGTCCCACTATACACGTGACCTTTTTCAAGAAGTCACCCCGCCTAACCAGAAGAGGGAAAGACTTGTAATTTATCGGCCCATAACAATGTCTATCCGAGGGCGTCAGGCCATATCACCAAAAGCCTCAATTTGGATTTTTGCATTCAATTTCTCTTCCCGCCAAATTATCGTCACCGCACGCTCCGATAGCTCACCCATCGTCACCACCTCAATTGAGAAAGCACAATGTTTATGCAGCGCTCCGCACTAGCGGTTGCTCGCCGGGCAGTCGTGGCTCCCGTCGTGCGCCGCACCTTTGCGACGACGTTTATCCGCCGTAAGAGCGCCCCTGTCCGACCAGTTGCTTTTGAAGGGGAACGTCGGCGCATGCGATGGCGTGCTGCCCTCGTCCCCTTTTTTTCCTATTGTCACGCATATCTGACCTCGATTGTCTCTGTGTAGGTGAAGCCGCCGTCCCCGAAGTTCCGACCCCGAAACTGAAGTCGCTTTCTGGTACGCTCGTAGGATGATCTTCCCTTTCTTCCGAACCAAGGCAGAGTTGCAAGAACTCGGAGTCTTTTCAATCTACGGCGGTATTTGACTAATTTGTGTAATGAAATGACCAAAATGCTAATGATATTATGCTATGTAAAGAGATCAAGACTCGCGATGACCTTCTCGGCCCTGGTGCCCAGGTTGGTACCATTCCAACGGACGTAGAGCAAGCTACGGGCCAGGAGCGTCTTGAGATTCTCGGAAAGATCGAGGGGGTCGACATTTTCGAAATGCGCCCTCTAGACGCCTCGCGGAAAGGCAAGAACCTAGTTGGAAATAGCAATGCAAACCAAGGTATGAACTAGCATCGCTAACCTAATGATTAGGGACTGTCGAGAACCCCATTTTGGTCCGTTCTGCCGGTGATGAGCAGTATGCTGGCTGCACTGGCTACCCGGTCGATTCGCACAACGTCATTTGGGTCGGCGTATGTATCTCTCACAACTGAGCGTTATTTTTTACTGCTGGAAATACTATTGCTGACCTCCTGCCACTAGATGTCCCGCAAGCGCCCGGTCGACCGGTGCTCCGAGTGTGGTAGCGTCTACAGGATGGACTATGTCGGCCCCCAGGATGATGGCCACGGCCACCATCACGGTTATGAGGAGGCTAAGACGTTCGCTGATTACGTTAAGCCCGAGTACTGGTGAAGATCTGCATGTGGCTTTGGACCTCGACCGCCCCGGAGAGAGCTAGAGATTAACCCATACGACAGAGAGTTGGCGATGGATTATGTAGCATGTGCAAATAAGCTTGGGCTGTATTTGAATATATAATATTCTCAACTTTTCCGCGTGGTGCTGTCTGTTGTGCTATGTATGCAGAAAGGGGATACATTGTATGGGGTCGCGTACAAGCATTGCTTCTCTTGTCTGCTAGCCAGCTTCTCCTTGCTTCTTGGACATTTCTGGGAGTGGATGGCAGATTCAACAGATTGTTGTCTGCTTTGGCCTGAAGGAAGATTTCTTTAGTCGGTGAGGCATCTGCGACATGTTGGCGTATAGTGATATGTTTTGAGTGTACCGCTGCTAGGAAATTATGATCTCATGGAGGCGTAGTTTGGAATCTCGTCAGAGACATCAAAGTTGGGAAGTGAGGCAGAGTAAGTGAGAGGTTTGCCATCCGCCTTCTCAACTCTGGCAGGGGTTCGGCTTCCGCCTGCAGAGGGATGTTTGCTTAGGATTGATCTGGCCAAGAGCGAACACCACACCGCCAATGAAATTCGGTCCTTCGATTCATGCGCTCTGTTTTTGGCCATAAAACACCTGTTGAGCGAGCGCAGGGAGAAGTAACCGTCAGCCGCAACGCCGAAGAGATCTGGTCAAATCACGGCGCCGAATACTGGAGAGGCAAAGTTTCATGGATAATGCAACCCGGAGAGGATAGGGAGCGTGGCAGTCCTCATTGGCTAGCCTCAAGCAGCGACATCGCCATCTTCGAAACTCAGCTTGATCTTCTTGCTCTTCTTTTTGTTCTTGTTTTCCTTGGCACCACCGCGGTCGCCGTCCGTTTTCTCCTTGGCGCTACTAACAATCTTATTTTTAGAGACTCTCTCCAGTGTGCTCTTCTCTCTCTTTCTCTGTCCATATTCGTGTACCCCGTCTTCCGTAACTTCATTCTCCCCGCCCACAATTTTGCCCACCTTTCTTTTCTTACCCGATCTAATGTTAGCGACACCCTCTCCCGGGGTTCCCTCTTGTGTCTCTGACCTATCCTCCATCGACTGTCGTTGTTCCAAACTATTAAAAGGGACAGCAGTCATTGCTGCAGTGCCATCAACGCCCACAGTAGCACCTACTACCACATCACCATGCTCGTCGAGAACCAGCGGCGCATCTTCGGCCTCCTCGCTAGCAGATCGCTTTTTGGCAGGTCGCCTGTGCGCCGCCAGAATGGGATCCGGTCCGGTCTGTCCACCAATCTGGTTGCGAAGGGCCGCAAGGAAAGGTGGCAGGTTCTGTGAGTATGTGAGGTTCTTGGCATTGATCTTTTGGGACATGGCGTTCGATTTGGGACCTCGCGTCGTGACTTTGCTGCGGCATGTAATTCAGGATTCGTAATGTGAAATTGGCTGATGAAAATAATCAACGCCAGTAGCGAGCGAAGCGCGTGCTTCCTTTCTCGTTGTAAACACGTAAGAATTTGTATTTAGAGTACTAAGGGCGCTACGAATTATTTGCCAACCAATCTTAACTTTGGGGGCGCGTATCGCCCCCCATCGGTTTGCTTATTGCCCCCCCAACGCTAAGCCTTAAAAAATCAGTGTATGGAGTATAAGAGCGTCTAAAAGATACATTAAATTAGGGACGGCTTATAACCCCCCTGCGATTTGCTTAATGCCTTTAAACGCAGCGAAACTGTAGGCCAGTGTACAAAAACAGCAAATAATAGTTTAGAAGATACACTAAAATACAAAGAAGCCTACCTAGACTCTATTATTGCTATGCTGTATAACCTTTACTTTGTACTCTATATACTCTGCAATATAGCAACTCTTCTTTACAAAGTGTTCGCCTTTATATTACACTCTTATTATTCTAGGTTTAAATTAATCAATACTGTTTTTATTGTTAGCAATAAAAAGCTTACAATGATTCTTAGTATAGTATTTATACTTTATACTTTATAAATTACTTAGTACATTATCCTTTATAAAGGCTTTAGTAAATAGGGTGGCTAAACTACGTTGTTTATAAAGTATCATTTAATAATAAACGTTTCTTTATAATTTAATATATTTGTTAAATTATATTATCGCTCTTATATCTCTTTCTATATATATATATTATACTAGCGTTAAAAGGTATTAAGTAAATTATAAAGGGGTAATAAGTGTTAAATTGTAAAAGCCTAATAAGAGTATGTATATTGTTATAGTTAAGTACTTTTAAAGTATGCTAAGGTATATAAGTCCTATATTAAATAGAGCCTTACACTGTATAATATATTAATTTATTTATTATATAGTATAACGCTATATACCTCTTTTATTTTAAGTTTAGTTTATTTAATAACAAGCTGTAAGGATCCAGCCCAATAGGAGAAGTTACTGTTAGGTAAATCAAACTGGTTAAACTAAGCTAAAGAAAAAGAAAAGATATCCGTACAATTAAGCTTGCTTTCTTCCTCCGTAAGTATCTCCCCTCTCTCTCTCTCTCTACTCCACTATGTCCTCCTTACTAGCTGCTACTTCTTGCCCGTATAGGATACTGGCGGCTACGTATCGTGCTTCTTTTAGTTAAGGATAGGCCTTAGGAGGGAGGTGCTTTATAAACCTTCGTAAAAAGCTAACATGCTACTTGCCTAGTCTCGTAACCAGTCTTAGTTATTCTAAGCTAAAGGCAGAGCTTGTAAGGATCTAGCCCAATGGGAGAAGTCGCTGTTGGGTGAATCAAACTGGTTGAAAACTAAGCTAAAGAAGAAGAAAGATATCTATATAAACAGGCCTGCTTCCTCTCTTCTTATATACACAAGTGCTTCTTCCATCTCTTCCTTGGATCACCTTTAATCACCGTGGTGATAGTGATCACTCCTAATCACCCTTAATCACCGTGGTGATAGTAATCACTCCTAATCACCATAATCACAGTAATCACCGTAGTAATAGTAATCACTCCTAATTACCGTGATCACAATAATCACCGTGGTGATAGTGATCACTCCTAATCACCGTAATCACAGTAATCACCGTGATCACTCCTGGTCATGTGATCAGGATCACTCTCAGTAATCCTGTGTGGGATCGCTTGTCCTTGTCACGTGATCTCCAGACCGCTCGTGCTCCCATTGGTCCGTGGCAGCGCGTGCGCAAGATGGGCGCAATGTGCCAATTGGCGTGCGCCCAATTAGGTTTGGTCGGGTCGCGCGGCAGGCCACGTGACACGGCCTACTGGTTGTTCCGAGCCGAGGGCGGAGCCGAGGACTTACACCGGGCTATAGCCCGTTATAGAGCTAAGGCATTATACCGGGCTATAGCCCGTTATAATAGCCCCCTTCTTTTTCTATAGTTTTATAATAAAATTAATAGATAATTTAGCTTATAGCTAATTTAGGATAAAGAGCGGCTTAAAAAGTTTTCTTTTTACTTTTTTTTATACTTTTGCTTTACTGTATACGTTATAGTTCCTAACTATCCTTTGTATGTTTGCTAAAAGACTTAGCTAAGTATATTCTTTAAAGATAAGTTCTTTAGTTCTTTTTTAGCCTAGGTAACTAAATTAAGAAGAGTTGTAAATCTTTTAGATTAAGGCTGTATAGAAAGGCTTAAAGCAAAGTATTTAAATCGGGTCCTTTTATTGTAAGCGGTGTTAAGGATTTATTGAGCATTTTATAATCGTTATAAGTAAGCCGAAAAGCTTTAAAAACTAACAAGCACCTTTTTAAACGGCCTTTTTAGTTCAAAATATTAAAGGTTAGCAGCTAAGCTTTATTGTTATAAGGCAAACAAGGATTTATCGTTAAAGTGGGAATTTAAGGCTATTGTTTATGCTAAACTAGCTTTAAGGTTTATAAGTTTTTTGTTTAGCGTGCCCTTATTACTGTAGGCCATATAGCTAAGCTTTACTTTAAAAGAGCCGTCGGCCTAAAAGGGGAAAAGGGTGCAGTCTTTCTTAGAAATTCTTTTATTTTTTACTTTTATAAAAAGGTTTTACTCCCTTTAAAATAATGCGTCTAAGACTACTTAAAAGGCTTTAAGGCGGTGTATAATAGAGAAGTTAAAGTTAGAGAGTTTATATACTTAGCAAGCCTGCCTTTTGGCTAAGTGTTGCTTTATCTTAAAGTAACCTAGGTTTCGGTACTTTAAATGAACCTTAAACGGTCTTCTTACCTGTTTTAGCTTTTATACTTGTAAGCAGCTTACTACAGCTAGTATTTCCTTATTATGAATAGGACAGTTAGCCTTAGTAAAAGTAAACTTTTAAGAGTAGTATTTAGCAAAGTGCTAAAAGGCGTTTTATAGGTTTAGCTAAGAAAAGACTTTACTTAATACGTACCCTAAGGCATTATTAGCCTTAACCTTAGTTTTACGGTTAAAGTGCTAGGCAGCAAGCAAAGGTGCTAATACTAGTACTTTTTTTAAAGAGTTAAAGAAGGCTTAATATTTAGCAGTTTAAAAAAAAGGCGCGGTCCTTCTTAGTAAGCAAGGTTAGCGTAGCGGCTAGTCTAAAAAGGTTTTTATAAAAACATGGTAGTAATTTAAAAAGCTAAGGATGCTATAAACGCCTTTTACGTTACAGGGCTCTCTTTACGCTTAAATTGTAAAGATCTTTTTTAAGTTTACCTTAAGTCCTTTTCTAAAGACTATAAAGTACCTTAGAAACCGAATCTCTTTTACTTTAAAGCAGAACTTAAACTAGTTAAGCTGCAAGCTTGCCTTTACAGCTTAGTAACTATGCTTAAAACTTTTATCTAGTAGTCTTCCTAAAAGCCGTTAGAATAAATAACTACGTTATCTATATAGGCGGCTACTTACCGGCTAAAAGGTTTATAGAGTATATAGTTTATATATCGTTAAAAGCTAGCAAGTGCTCTTTAAAGGCTAAAAGGAGTAACTAACCATTTAAAAGACTTAAGCCTTATTTAAAATGCAGTCTTCTATTTATTACTAGGCTTAATTTAAAGTCGGTAAAAAGCAAAAATAACGTTAAGCTTTAAAATTTAGTAGTAAAAGTGTAATAAACCACACTATTTTTGTAGTAATAAACCTGTAGTGTCAAAGGGCTTATATAAGTAGGCAGGTTAAGGCCGCTTAGTGTACAATAACGTAGTATAGGCAAATCTCTATTGTGCGTTGCTTTTATTGTTCTTTAATGTGCTTATCAGGCTGCAAGGCCTATTTAAGGGTTAAGACTAAATACTTAGATTAATTGCTAAAGAGCTATAAGAAAGAGAGTGCTATCTAGGTGGTAAAGACTATAGTCTTATATACACGAGTGCTTCTTTCCATCTCTTCCTAGCTTACTTAGATTATTAGATAATCCTTATAATCCTAGCCTTAGATTACTTGGATTATTAGATGATTCTAATAATCCTTATCTGTATTATTACGTAACCCTTAGTTTTGTAATCTCTTTAAGCTATCCTATGCTTTTTTTTAGTTTGTATGCATCTTGCTATATAAGGCTGCTTCGGCATTTTCTTCGGCTTGCCGTGTAATATAGTTATTATATTACCTCCCTCCTTTTATACTTTATTTTCAAAGTAAGTTTTCTTTCTCCTGCATCCTTCTTTCTTTTAGTAACAATGTTTAACCGTGTGTTTAGCGGTTGTATTCGTCGTTTACATAAAACTAACAGTGTAACGGTTTTTTTAAGTTAGTTCTTGCTTATTCTACAGTAATGCCTACTTGCTTATTTTATGCTAGGCGTTATCTTCCTTTTTGCTGCATTTCGTCTTTAAATTCCTCTTGTTATTTAAAGTGTATTTGCTTTTACCTTTATTTTTATAACGTTTAAGGTTTTTCCGTTTAATAGCTTTATTGCATTAGTGCTTAGCATGAAAGGGTTTAGCTTAAGTTAAAGGCTGCTAAAGAAAAGCGCTATTTTGTTAATATAAAGATTAAGCGTCTTTGTTTTTAAAAGAAGTTATAGCGTAAGAAAATGCTTTATACTATTAAGCAAGGTCTTAATTCTATCAAGGAATTAGACGAGTTAAAACGTTAAAAGCGCATGGCCGCTATAGCCGTTAAGGTTGCTGCGCTTACCGCTGTTTTAATTGCTTTTAAATTGCTTTCTAGTGTAATTTCTAAGGTATTAGGTTAGGACGTCGTTAGTAGTACTCTTAAAGGATTTATTAAGCGTTTATTAAGTTTGTAACTAGCTTTTATATGTTTTTTACTTTTAAGTAGTTCTTTTATTTTACTAAATATTCTTTCTGTCTGCCTTTAACTTGTTTATTTCTAATTTCTTTAACTTTATATTCTTCAGTATTGTTTGCTTTATATATTGTAAATACTTTAATCTTATGCTTCACTTTAATTAAGTAGTGCTGCTAGTCTTAAAAATGCGTAGATAATTGCTATTATTTTTTATTGTAAATTAAGTAGTTACGTTTAAGTCTAGTAAGTTTTCTTGAAAAGACGGTTATAGGGTACAGCTTTCCGTTCTTATTTCTTTAGCTTAACTATCTTTTGATTATAAAGTCTAATATATTTGTTTTAATTTTATATTCCTTTTCTAGGTTTGCCTTTATTAGTACTAGTTCTTTTATAATAAGGTCCTTAATTCTATTAAAAGCTGTTTACTCTTTATTAGTTTATTTAAATATCTTATCTTTTTATATAAGTTTTATAAGTAGTTTTACAATGTTGCTATAACTTTTAATACATTATTTGTAAAAGTTTGTAAATATTAGAAATCCTTTATTTTTTATAATGTAACGGGCTATAGCCCGGTGTAAGTCCTCGGCTCCGCCCTCAGCTTAAAACAACCAGTCGGCCGTATCACGTAGCCTGCCGCGCGACCCGACCAAACCCAATTGGGCGCACGCCAATTAGCACATTGCGCCTATCTTGCGCACGCGCTGCCAAGGACCAATGGGAGCACAGGCGGTCTGGAGATTACGTGATAAGGACAAGCGATCCCACACAGGATTACTAAGAGTAATCCTAATTACATAACTAGGAGTGGTTACGGTGATTACTGTGATTACGGTGATTAGGAGTAATCACTATTACTACGGTGATTAAGGGTGATCTAAGGAAGAGATGGAAGAAGCACTTGTGTATATAAGAAGGGAGAAAGCAGGCCTGTTTGTGTAAATATCTTTCTTCTTCTTTAGCTTAGTTTTTAACCAGTTTGATTCACCTAACAGTGATTTCTCCCATTGGGCTGGATCCTTATATAAAACTAAGCTCATTCTATCTCTTAGACGGAACTTTGTGCTTCTTAAAGCAATCTCTTAAAGCGAACTTTGTGCTTTTCGAAGCAATCTTTTAAATCGAACTTTATGCTTTTCAAAGCAAACCCTTAACCGAATCTTGTGCTTTTCGAAGCAACCTCTTGTTATAAACCACACTATTTCCTCAGTAATAAACCTAGTAGTGTTAAAGGGTTTATGTAAGTAGGCAGGTCAAGGCCGCTTCGTGTACAATACGTGTAGGCAAATCTCTGTTGTGCGTTGTTATCGTTCTTTCAATGTAGCATAAGGCGGCGAGGCCTATTCAGGTGTTAAGACTAAATACTTAGATTGATTGCTAAAGAGCTGTAAGAAGGAGAGTTCTATCTAGGTGGTAGGGACTGTAGTCTTATATACACGAGTGCTTCTTCCATCTCTTCCTGGCTCGATGGCTCGATGCTTCAAGTCTTCGATCCTTATCCGTTATCGTCACGTGATCGGGATTACTCTGAGTAATCTCGTGCAGGATCACTCTTCTTGTCACGTGATCTCCAGACCGCCTGTATTCCCATTGGTCCATGTGTCTTTTGCCGTGTGGAGCTGTTTGGCTTCTTCTGCTTGCCGTGTAATGTGGTCATCACACCTCTTAGACCAAGCTTTATGCTATTATAAAGCACTATAGACACTAATCAACCCTTGCCTCCTGCGCCAGCGCAGAGCTTCAATATGGAAGCTGCGTTGCTTTACATTATCGCTCGCATTAATGCTTTAAAGAATCTTACTCCTGCCCCTGCCCCTGCCCCTGCCTTTGCCCTTGCCATAGCTGCTAAAAACCTTATCACTACAAAAGAACTAGCTCCCGTAACCCCCCGCCGAAAGAAGGTTCTTCCGGATATCCCCTGCTTTTCTAGTAACCGAAAGGACTATCGTGCGTAGTCCCTAAGAGCTAGAAGCAAGATCCGGACCGACGGACTAGCCATTAGGTTACCGGACGCCTAGTTTTCCTACCTACTTTCCCGACTTAACCTAAAGGCTGCGTTGTTAATAGCCTCGTTTGTAGAAGCGGTATCCGACGCAAACCGCAATGCTAACCATTTCTTAGCCTACATAGACTCTATCTTCGTCGACTTAAATATAGCCGCCTGTTCTCTCGACCAACTTTAGACGTTAAAGCAGCGCCCTAACGAAACCTTTGCCCTCTTCTTGCCCCGTTTTAAACGTCTCTTTGCCGAAGCTAGTTTGGCTTTAGCTCTTAAACAAGTTAAGAAAAGTTACCTAAACAACTCTTTATCTTGTAATCTTCGTCGAACCATGGTTACGGCATAAATCCTAGACGACTATTAAGGATTTGTGCATTAACTCTTTACGATTAGCTTCTGCTTTAACTTACTAAAATACTTGGATTGGCCTAAACCTAAGAAGCCTAGGCCCTCTTTAGCATACCTCGAAACTATAGATTTAGACCTCCCGGTGCGCACCGCCGCTAGTCGTTTAACCGATAAAGAGAGAGATATCCGGCGGATGAAAGGGCTATGCTATTACTGCGGCAAGTCTGGGCACTTGAAATTCGACTGCCTAGAACTAAACGCTGCCCCCTTCTGTGTTCGACCTGCTAGGGCTAAGAAAGCGGCAGCGAAAACTATAACAAAAAAACCGGCCTTTAACTTGCCTAAAACGTCTAAGACTCCTAAATCGTCTAAAACAGAATCTGAGTCGGAAAACTAGGTGCTTCTAAGCTAAGTCTCGCCTAAGAGCCACTAGAGACGAAGCAGGTAAAGGAACCAGAATCGAGCCACGGCATGTATGTAGACGCCTTTATAGAAGAAACGAATGTACGCCCGTTTATAGACTCTGGATGCCTTTACTATGCTACCGTTTCTAAGCAGCTAGTTAAACTCCTTTACCTCGCAACTACCTCGATTGCGCCCCGCCCCCTTAAACAAGTAGCATACCAGAAAAACCCTCCAATTATCGATAAGGTAGCTACCTTTTTGCTGGATGTTAGAGGATTTATACGGAAGACTACAGCCTACGTTATCCCCGGTTAAATAGATCCTGTAATTCTTAGCATTAGCTAGCTTATTAAGCACGATGCCTCTCTTCGCCCTGCTCAGGATTAAATTGTTTTGCGAAAGCCTTTCCAAGTAACGTTAAAAGGCACGATACCCTTAGCTACCGCTATTTCAACTAAGCAAACAAGGAAGCACCTTCTTACTAAGACTTTAAAACTTTACGCCGTTACTCTAAACGACGTGCAGGCCGCCCTCCGAGAAAAGATCTATCCCGATCCTGTCTCTAAAGCCCTAAACTGGCTAGTCCTTGCGCTAGCCGCGTTCGATTAAAAGGAAGCAAAGAAGCTCCCTTAATCCGCCTAGGCTATAACCACAAGATTAATCTTTAGGATAGCGCTGTCATGCTAGCCCGGCCGCTTTATTCAATATTACGGGAAGAGCTCTTAGTGCTTAAAAAGACACTCTCTAAATTAAAGGAATAAGGCTTTATTCGTCCCTCGTCCTCGTCTACTGCTATACCCGTCCTTTTTGTTAAGAAACCCAGCGGTAGGCTGCGCTTTTGCGTAGACTATCGAGGGCTAAACGCAATAACGATTAAGGACGCATATCATTTACTACTAATTGCTAAGACCCTTTGCGAAATTGCCTCTTGCCGCTAGATTTCTAAGCTTAACGTTATCTCTGCCTTCTACCGACTTCGGATTAAGCCCGGTAATAAATAGAAGACTGCCTTTCGGATAAGGCTTAGGTCTTTTAAATGGCTAGTTACTCCCTTTAGCCTCTAAGGAGCACCCGCCAGCTTTTAACGATATATAAACTACGTGCTTTGCAAATCCCTTAGCCGGTAGGTAGCCGCTTACATCAATAACGTAGTTATTTATTCCAACGGGTTTTAGGAAGACTACCGGACGAAAGTCTTAAGCATAGTTACCAAGCTGTTAGAGGCGGGCTTGCAGCTCGACTGGTCTAAGTCCCGCTTTAAAGTAAAAAAGACACGCTTTCATAGGTACCTTGTAGTCTCTAGAAAAGGACTTAAGGTGGACCTAGAGAAGATCTTTACGATTTAAGCGTGGAGGAAGCCTTGTAACGTGAAAGGCGTTTGCAGCTTCCTTAGCTTTTTGAATTACTACCGCGTTTTTATAAAAAACTTCTCTAGACTGGCCGCTACGCTTACCTCGCTTACTAAGAAAGACCGTGCCTTCTTTTAAACTCCTAAATGTTAAGCCTCTTTTAACTCTTTGAAAAAGCACTAGTATTAGCGCCTTTGCTTGCTGCCTAGCACCTTAACTGCAAAATCAAGGTTAAGGCTAATGCCTTAGGCTACGTATTAGGTAAAGTCCTCTCTTAGCTAAACCTGCAAGACGCTCTATAACACCCCGTGTTATAAACCACACTATTTCCTCAGTAATAAACCTAGTACTATCAAGGGGTTTATGTAAGTAGGCAGGTTAAGGCCGCTTTCGTGTACAATACGTGTAGGCAAATCTCTGTTATGCGTTATTATCGTTCTTTCAATGTAGCATAAAGCAGCAAGGCCTATTTAGGTGTTAAGACTAAATACTTAGATTAATTGCTAAAGAGCTGTAAGAAGGAGAGTGCTATCTAGGTGGTAGGGACTGTAGTCTTATATACACAAGTGCTTCTTCCATCTCTTCCTTAGATTACCCTTAATCACCGTAGTGATAGTAATCACTTCCTAATTACCGTAATCACCGTAATCACCGTAATCACTCCTAATTACCCTTAATCACCGTAGTAACAGTAATCACTTCCTAGTCACCGTAATCACAGTAATCACCGTAATCACTCCTAGTTATATAATCGGGATCACTCTTAGTAATCCTGTGTGGGATCGCTTGTCCTTATTACGTAATCTCCAGACCGCCTATGCTCCTATTAGTCCGTATGCATTCTGCTGTATAGAGCTTGTCTGGCTTCTTTTCCTGCTTACCGTGTAATGTGGTTATTACATTACCTTCCTCCTCCTATACTTTGTCCTCAAAGTAAGTTTTTCCTCCTGCATCCTTTCTCTTGTTGCGACGATGTCGATTTTATCGAAGTCTCGATTTGCCAGCCGTCGTGGTGCTTTTGCTGATTCTATTAATAGTCTTAGGTTCGAGGTTTCTCCTTGTTCGTTCTGTCGTGCCCGTTTTTTGTTGTGTCGTATAACCGTGGGTTCTTCTCGTTGTTCCTTGTGCGTCCGTTGTAGGCGTTCTTGTAACGGTTGTGGGATCCCTATGGGTGCTTATAGGTCTTCCCTTCTTTTCTTTTTGCCTTTTGCTAACTTTTTTTGTAGTGGACCGTGTAACCTAGGAGGACCAGCGTTTGGCCGCCGAAGAGGTTACTGCTGAAGCTGAGTTGGCGAGAGCGCATTTTAAATTGGGTGAGAAGTTGGCTTGTTTAACGCGTCTTTGGAAGCAGCGTTAGTCTCTTAAGACCCGTGGTAGTAAGCTAATTTGGAGGGAACTGAAGTCCCTGGATAAGTTGGATGAGTTGGAGCGCTAGGAGCGCGAGGCCGCTGCAGCTATTAAGCCTGCCGCGCCTACCGCTGTTCCGGTTGTTCCTAAGGTTAACTGGGATGCCCTGCTAGCTTCCGAGTCGTTTTTTGGTGTAATTTCTAAGGTGTTAGGTTAAGGCGTTGTTGGTGGTAATCCTAAAGGATCTATTAAGCGTTTATTAAGTTCGTAACTGGCTCCTATGTATTTTCTGCTTCTAAATAGTTCTTCCATTTTACTAGATATTCTTTCTGTTTGCCTCTAACTCGTTCGTTCCTGATTTCTTCGACTTTATATTCTTTAGTATCGTCTGCTTCGTATGTTGTTTCTAATCGGGTGTTTAGGTGTGTTGGTTTTAGTAGCGATATGTGGAACACTAGGTGTATTTGTATGTTAGTTAGTAGTGCTAACTTAAAGTTAGTGTTTAATAGCTTCTTTTCGATCTAGAATGGTTCGATTTTCTTATAGTCGAGTTTTTCGCTTAGTTGTTTCGTTTTTAGGTTTCTTTGGAGAAGATACACTTTATCTCCTTCCTTTGAGGTTAGTTCCTTTATCTTTAACTTGTTTGCATAGTGCGTTATGCGTTTTTGTACGAATTTAAGGTTTGTTTATAGTTGTTCTTAGAGTTTCTAGATCCTGTCTACTCGTTAAATTGCCTTTAGTGCTTTGGTTTCTTTGTTTTTTTTGTTTGTAGGCTTTTAGTTTGTAACTGTAGTTTGCGTAGAATGGTAATATCTTTATAGTACTAGTAGTTGCGCTGTTGTAAGCGAACTGTGCTAACGGTAGCTATTTAACCTAATCGTCTTATAGTTAGTTAACGTAGCATTAAAGGTATTATTCTAGTATTTAGTTAAGTTGTTTTGTTTGTTTATTTGTTTGTAGGTGGTAAGCCGTGGATAATCTGTGTTTTATTCTAAGTTGTGCTATAAGTAATTTTTAAAAGTTTAATGTAAATAGATTGTTTTTGTTTAATACTATTTCGTTTAGTAAACCGTGTTAACTAATAATGTTTTATAGAAATGTATACGCAAGTTCTTTTGCGTTGCTAGCTTCTTTATACGGAATAAAGTATAAATACTTTGTAAGTTTATCTACTATTACTAGTATGCTATTATAAAAGGTTTTAGTTAAAGGTTCCTTTAATAGTAGTAGCTTAGTAATAAAGTTAAGACTAATCGATCCTTATGCTTATATTGGAATTAATAGTAGTTTAAGTAATCTATAAGGTTTGTGTCTTTCTATCTTGGTTTTTTTGCACGTATTACATTTTGCCAGTATTTGTTCGATTTTCTTTTTAATTCTAAGGAAGTTGTAGGTTTGTTTAATCCTATTTATCGTTGCTTTAATTCCTTAATGTCTGTAGGCTAGAGCTTTATAAAGTTGCTAAATTAGCCTTTCCTAAAGTATCCGTAGTACGTAGGTTTTATTGTTATACTTTTAAAGTTTGTTGTTTGTATTCTATATTGTTTAATTTTATTCTTCCGTAGTTATGTTCCGTTATGCCTCTGCAAGGTCTTCTAGCTATTCGTTGTCTGCTAGTGTTCGGTATGCTGCTAAAAGTTTCTTTCCTATGGTAAGATCTCCTTTTGCTGTAACTTAGAGTATCGTCTATGCTTTTAGTAGTATGTCTTGTTAATAGTCTACGCGTTTGCTAAGTGCGTTAGCCTTGCTGTTTTCCGATCCTTTTCGGTACGTAATGCGAAAGTTAAATTGCGATAAGAATTCCGCCCATTTGGTTTGTCTTTTGTTAAGGACCTTAGTAGTTGTAAACTGTGTTAGATTCTTATAGTTTATGTATACTTTAATCTTGTATCTTGCTTTAATTAGGTAGTGCTGCCAGTTTTAAAATGCGTAGATAATTGCTATAAGTTCTTTGTTGTAGATTGGGTAGTTAAGTTTAAGTTTGGTAAGTTTTCTTAAGAAGAAGGCTACTAGGTGCAGCTTTCCGTTCCTATCTCTTTAGCCTAACTATCCTTTAATTGTAAAGTTTAATGCATTTGTTTTAATTTCGTATTCCTTTTCTAAGTTTGCCTTTATTAATACTGGTTCTTATATAATAAGGTCTTTAATTTTGTTAAAAGCTGTTTATTCTTTATTAGTCTATTTAAATGTTTTATCCTTTTCCGTAAGTTTCGTAAGTAGTCTTGCAATGTTGCTATAGCTTTTAATAAATTATTTGTAAAAGTTAGTAAATCCTAGGAATCCTTTAACTTCCGTAGTACTTGTAGGTGTAGGCCAAGTTTTAATAGCTTTAATCTTTAATTTCTGCATGTAAATTTATCCTAGTATAATTGTAAATCTTAAATAGTCGACTTCTTAGGTATAGAACCTGCTTTTCTCTAGTTCGACTAAAAGGTTTACGTCTTACAGCTTTTGCAATATTTTCGTTATATGCTCCTTATATTGTTTAAGAGTTTCCGAGTAGATTAATATATCGTTAAGGTATACGATTACGAAATCGTCTAAGTATTTGCGTAATACCTAATTAATCATTTCTTAGAATAATGCCGGCGCGTTCGTTAGTCCGAAAGGCATAACCAAGTACTTATAGTGTTTATAGCGTGTCTAAAACGCTGTTTTCCATTCTTCTCCTTTCTTTATTCGTATAAGATTATAGGCTCCTTTAAGATTTAATGCTGTAAACTATTTTGCCTTTTAAAGTTTTCCGCGCAGCTTCTAAATAAAAGGCAATAGGTAACGATTCTTAATAGTAATATCGTTAAGTTGTTTATAGTCTATGCATAGTCTTAGCTTTCCGTTCTTCTTAGGTACGAATAGGAGTAGATATCTTGCTAGTAACGTAAATCTTCGGATGTATCCTTTATCGAGATTTTTTGTAAGGTACTTCTTAAGTGCTTTAAGCTGTTCTTTGTTTAGCTTGTAAATTCGGTTAAATCTAGGATTGGTTCCTTCTTTTAATAGTATCTTATAGTCTTAAATGCTGTGTTTTGGTAGTCCTATTTCTAACTTATCTTAGAACAGTTTGCTAAATTTCCTGTATTCCGGTAGGATGTTCGTTAAGTCTTTACTGTTTTCTTTAGTGGCGTTTCCTACTATCCTAACGTAGACTAAGGGTTTGTCCTTGTTTTATTTTCGTGTTTAATAGGCCTTTAATGCTTGTTCTTACGTGCCTTTGTGTTCCTTTAATTTGCGCGCAAGGCTTTTGCTTGGCTCCTCTTCGTTAGCTAAATCTCTCTCTTTGTTGTGTAGAGATATTTGTTAAATTTGCTTGCGTGGTTTTGCCTAACTATCTATAAAGGCTAAATTTTTATTGTGCGCTTCCGTCTTGTTCCTAATATTCTGTTTCTTTATTAGGGTGGCGTTTTCCTATTAAATCTAGCCAGTAGTCTAGTTTATCTAAGGGTTAGTTCTTCTTAACTAAGGTATTCCTAAGATTAGCTTATGTATCGCTAAACCTATAATGTTAAAAGATATTAGTTTAAGTCTTTCTTATATTAGAATAGGTAGATAATTAGTCTCCTTGTTAACTATTCCGTTGTTGTAAGATACAGCGTCTCCTTTAAAGGTATTAAGTCGATATGGTTCCTCTTTCCTATGCTATAGTATCTTATGCTTGTTAATAAATAATGCGGCTACGTAGTTCCTTTAGGCTTCGCTATCGATTATAGCCATGGTTATAATTCCGTTAAATTATACGGGGACTTTAAACAATAATTTACTTTGTTCCTTTGTTATTTTTCCTAAGAGTCTGTTATCGTTTGCTGTAGCCTACTATTGCTCCTTTAATAGTAGCTGTTCCCGTTTTTTGTCTCGTTGTAATCGTTTAGGATTTCTTCTTCTTTGCCTTATCTTTAAAGGTCTTAGTTGTAGTGCTAATCGAGTAGCTTGTTTTCTTTATGCACCTTGTAAAAGGGGTGTTTACAATCTTCCTATGCCTTTATCGTTTGTAGGCATTTAACGGGATAGTTTAAACTTAATCTTATAACTGCGTATCGTTTATCGTAGTTGTATACTGCTATCTCTTAGTGTTTAAGGTTTGTCTTAAATAATAGTGTTATAATAAGATTGTTTCCGTACCGTCTTAGGTAAAAGTCGTTTGCTTGCTTTATTCTTTTGTATAAATAGCAGTAGTCGGTAATGCAGCTAAACTATGCTAACTATGCGTGCTTGTTAGTGCTAATGCTAATTATTTAATAGTCTTCTTTAACTAGTATTAAAGGGTTTTATTGCTAAAACCTCTTTCTTTTATAGCCTCTAAGTTTTATAATTGCGAGGCTAGTTTAATCGGTGTTAGGCGCTAGCGCTACTTCGTTTCCCGTATACATGTTAAAGTCCTCTAATTGCGTAGGTACTAGAATTCGGGTTCTAAGTTAAAGTTTAAGCTTCTTATCTAGATTGTGTGTTCTATTGTAGTTTAGAGTTCCTTTACTCCTAGGTGTTGTCTTGCGTTCTTCTTTTAATAGTTTCGATCGCTTTCCTACAGCTAGGGTCTTCTTGCCTTTAGGTGCCTTAGGATACTATCCGCTAGTGGCTTTTTCTGCGTTGTGCAGTTAACAGAGTTTATTGTAACAGCTAAACTAATGCTGCAGCTTATGCTAAAGGTGGTTTTAATCCTTTCTAATTATTACTAAGTCGTTGTTTAGAGTGATTTTTCGTGCTGCGTTAACCTTTTTCTATCCTTTGTTTCTAGGTACAGGTTGCCATTTAAGTTGCTTCCTTTTAGGTTGTTTGCAGTTGCGCGCATAGTGCCCTATCTTGCCGCAATTGTAGCATTTAAAGGTCTTTATCTTCTGCATCCTTAGTTTATTCTTTCGTTAAGCTGTATTAAGTTCTATAGGTTTAGGTGTAGTGTTGTACGCTGTGGCCTTAGGGTAGTATACCTTTTTCTTAGTGTTAGCTTTGTAAGTAAGAGTGCTTTGCTAGTTATTGCTGTTATCGTTTTTCTTTCTCTTTATCTATCGTTTAAATAGTCGATTATCAATGCGTACGGCCATAGTAATAAATGCTAAAAGTTTATCCAGTCTTTCTAATTTAGCAAGTTTATCCTTTACTTCTTCCTTAAGTCCTATGTAGAACTGGTTTATTAAGGGTTTATTATTCTAGCCTAGCTGTAATAATATTTGCCTAAAGGTTGCGGCATACTTTAATATAAATATCTTTTATTTACATCTTATAAGTTCTCTTTCTTTCGTTTAGTCTTTGTCTAAGTCTCTAAAGATGTTCTTTAAGGATTGTTTAAAGCTGTTAAAGTCTTTAAATACCTTCTAGGTATTATCGTCTTTATTGTCTTAGTCGTTATCTAGGTAGTCTCGAATAATAGGTTCTATCCAGTTAAGAGGGTCTCCTATTATGCACTAAGAGGCGAAGAGGATCTTTTCCTCGTCTCCCGGAAACTGTTCATTATAGTATCGATAGTAGGTCTTACATTTAGTAATAAATCCTTTAAGTGTGCCCTTAGTCCTATTGTATAGTGTTAGCAAATTCATTTTATAGTCCTTTTTCTTAACACTATAAGTTTTATTAACCTATTCTTTAAGTTCCTTAACTTCTGTTGTATGTCGTTTAAATTCCGTCTTGCTAGCTTTAGTTAGCTTAACGATTGTTGCCTTCTAATCCTTGATTAGTTTTTAAATCCGAATGTTCCATTCTTCTTGCGTTATATTAAGCGCAGTTGCCTTAGTAGATAGTCTTAAAGTAGCCATTGCGTAGCCTTTGTATTATACAGTAGGTAGCGTTAACCTTACTATACAAGAGCAATTAAAATGTTATAAACCACACTATTTCCTTAGTGATAAACCTAGTAGTGTTTATGCGGAGCGGGAGGCTCCCGGAATACCGCTTAGCTAGGGAGCTGGAGAGGTTACCGACGCCGGCGTAGACGACACCCTTACCTACTTCCATTAACCTTGCTGGCTTTGCTCCCCTTTTGTTTTCTACCTTGCCGCGCTTTCGCTTAGTTGTTCAATAGTGGCCACTTACGGCTTACTGCATACGCCTTAGCTAGAACACATACCACCTAGATCTGTGACAGTTTTTTCCCCAGAGGGTTCTGTCTAGCTAGTCGCCAATAGTCAGGACTGGCTGAGAAAGGCGGATAATAATAATAATAACCTAGTAGTGTTAAGGGGTTTATGTAAGTAGGCAGGTTAAGGCCGCTTTCGTGTACAATACGTGTAGGCAGATCTCTATTATACGTTGTTATCGTTCTTTTAATGTGGCATAAGGTAGCGAGGCCTATTTAGGTGTTAAGACTAAATACTTAGATTAATTGCTAAAGAGCTGTAAGAAGGAGAGTGCTATCTAGGTGGTAGGGACTGTAGTCTTATATACACGAGTGCTTCTTCTATCTCTTCCTTGGATCACCCTTAATCACCGTAGTGATAGTAATCACTTCCTAATTACCGTGATTACCGTAATTACCGTGATTACTCCTAATCACCCTTGATTACCGTGGTAATAGTAATCACTTCCTAGTCACCGTGATCACAGTGATTACCGTGATCACTCCTAGTTATGTAATCGGGATTACTCTTAGTAATCCTGTGTGGGATCGCTTGTCCTTGTCACGTGATCTCCAGACCGCCTGTGCTCCTATTGGTCCGTGTGCATTCTGCCGTGTGGAGCTTGTCTGGCTTCTTTTCCTGCTTGCCGTGTGATGTGGTTATTACACCCCGTTAGCTACTACTTTTAAAAGCTTACTCCTACCGAGGCTAACTACCCTATCTATAATAAAGAAATGCTGGCCGTAGTAAGCTGCTTACGGGAGTAGAGGCTAAAGCTAGTAGGCAGACCGTTTAAAGTGCACTCTAATTATTAAAACCTAGGTTACTTTAAGACAAAGCAATACTTAGCCGAAAGGCAGGCCCGCTAGGCATACGAACTTTCCAATTTTAACTTCTCTATTATACACCGCCCTAGAGCCCTCTAGGTAGTCTTTAATGCATTGTCTTAAAGGGAGCAAGACCTTCTTGCAAGAGCAAAAGACGAAAGGATTTTTAGAAGAAACCGCACACTTCTCTCCTCCTAAGCCGACGGCTCTCTTAGAGTAAAGCTTAGCTACATTTTCCACGGTAACGAGGGCACGCCAAACGAAAAACTTACAAACCTTAAAGCTAGTTTAGCACAGATACTAGCCCTAGAACCCCCCTTTAACAATAAATCTTTAACCGCTTTATAGCAACAAGGCTTGGCTGTTAACCCGCAATACTTTAAGCTAAGAGAGGCTGTTTAAAAAAGTGCCCGTTAGTTCCTAAAATCCTTTAGCTTACCTGTTACAATTACAGAATGCTTAGTAAATCCTTAACACCGTCTACGCTAAAGAGACCGGATTTAAATACTATACTTTAAACCCCTCTATACAGCCCTAGTCTAGATAATTTACAACTCTCCTTTATTTAGTCACCTAGGCTAAAAGGGAACTAAAAACCTAGTCTCTAAAGAATACACGTAGCCAAGCCTCTTAGCAGACGTGCAAAGGCTAGTTAAGAACTGTAACGTATACAGCAAAGTAAAAGTGTAGAGAGAAGTAAAGAGAGGACTCCTTAAGCCGCTCCCTATCCCAGACCGGCCGTAGGCTAAATTATCTATTAATTTCGTTACAAAATTGCCTCCTTCAACCCCTCCTTAAAGCACGCCCTGCAAAAACCTTTTAGTAGTAATAGACCGCCTTTCGAAGTCTATTGTTTTAGTCCTAATAGGGAAGATAAAGTCCATCGACGTAGCTAAAGCCTTAGCTAGATTCGTCTTTGCTTACTATAGCCTGCCGAATTCCATCGTCTCCGACCAAGGTCCCCAGTTTATCTCAATGCTGTAAGAAGAAATCTGCAAAAGGCTGCATATTGTGCGCAAACTCTCGACTACTTTTTATCCTTAAACCGACGGCGCTATAAAAAGGGCTAACTAAAAAGTAGAGGTGTTTTTACGCATTTATACCTCCTTCTTTTAAGATAACTAGGCCTCCCTCCTTCTTAGCGCTATAATAGCACTAAATTCCCAAACGTCGTCGTTTACCGGCTTATCCCCCTTCTTCCTTACCTATGGCTACTACTTCCCTATCCTTTCTTTGCCCCTGGATCTGCACTATGGCTCCCCCCTCTCTCCGGCAAAGCAGGGCCGTCTTTGGCTGGCGAAATGGAAAGACCTCTCTAACTTTGCTTAAGCAGCTATGGCTAACGCCTAAGAAACCTAAAAGCGCTATGCTAATAAGTTACAACAAGCTTTTAAATCTTACCAGGTAAGGGATAAGGTTTTCTTACGTCTAAAAAACGTTAAAACGGCCTGCCCCTTAAAAAAGCTAGACTAGGTTAGTCTGCCGTTTAAGGTTATCGGCTTAGTTAGGTCTTATGCAGATAAGCTTAATACCCCCCTTAAGATTTACCCAGTGTTCTACGTTAATCTGCTTCGCCGCAAGTCAGGGTTAGGGTTAGGTTAGGGTTAACCCTAACTCTAAAGACCCCTTCCCCTCTTAAACTACCCCTAACTATACCCCCCCCCCCAATTCTCCCCCTAGCCGCCGATGCAGACCACGGCGCAGGAGAATACCTGGTTAAATCGATCCTTGGATTAGAAAGCGCGGCCGCGGCTACTAAGTCTTGGTTAAGTGGATCGGCTACCTTAGCCCTACTTAGGAACCATTGTTAGACCTCCTCGACACAGCAGCATGTAAAGCCTTTAAGGAGAGCCTCCCTACACCCCCTCGGTAGAGAAGGGAGGGGGCTATTGTAACGGGCTATGGCCCGGTGTAAGTCCTCGGCTCCGCCCTCGGCTCAGAACAACCAGTCGGCCGTGTTACGCGACCCACCACGTGACACATCCCGCGAGAGCCTATAATGCAACACCCCGATTAACGCAAAAACCCAAAGACTCCTACCCCTCCCTAAACCCCTACCTCTTGGCTACGGACTACCCTACCCTATGCCTGCCGGTAACTTATACGGGCAAAAGGCAGAGGCTAGTAAGATAGGACCTAGTGGATTATAAAGGGAGGGAGGGAGTTATTTAAGAAGGAAGGAAGCAGGCCTGTTTACGTAGATATCTTTCTTTTTCTTTAGTTTAGTTTTCAACCAGTTTAATTTACCCAACAGTAATTTCTCCCATTAAGCTAGATCCTTACATATATATATTATTATTTCTATTTACTTTACTAATTATTATAAAATAGTTAACGTAGGTAATAAGCGAGTTAGCTACACAAGCAAGTTAGCCATTTTCCACAACTTTCACAGCAAAAAGAGTCATTATTTAACCGCAACAAGTAAAATCAATTAAAACTACTTAAAACTATATACCTTAGACATTGCTGCTTCCTTTAGACAAGTGCGCGCATTGTATCCTCTCTCGCC
The DNA here is from genome assembly GCA_019925595.1 of Grosmannia huntii. NCBI lineage: Eukaryota > Fungi > Ascomycota > Sordariomycetes > Ophiostomatales > Ophiostomataceae > Grosmannia > Grosmannia huntii. Next base: position 58,443 of record JADHKJ010000093.1, read on the forward strand.
GCAAGTACTACAGCGCCGCCTACCCGGCTCGGCCCTCCTTTGCCGACTACTTCTCGCCTGCGTTTCCTGCTGTATTTGCTCTTGCACGCCCTTCTTATCTAGTAAATCGTGCCTTTCTTAAACTGTAAAAGATCCTCTAAGCTTTACACGTGTCTTTTTAGCTTTTCGGCGTTTACTTAGTGCTATATTTACTTGTTAAAGTGCTTAAACCTTGGCCGTTAATAAGGCGTATAAGTGTATTATTGCTTGCACACCTTTAGCGAACTAGTTAATAGCACTAAAAATTAGTGTTAGAGAATTGTCTTAATAACCGGTAATGCGATTTTTAATGAATTTAAACTGCGAGACTGCCTTTGTTAGGTTGTATAGTGTTTAAAAGACTTAAAGGTTAGCGCTTATTAGGCGAAAGCTTAAAGGTAATAGCGTTTGCAACTTTATATTTAGTTTTAATAACACGGCCTTTAAATTGTAAGGTACTAAGCTAGCTTTATTAAATCTAGCCTTAATATTTTCTTTTGTAAAAACGGCTAAAAAAGCTAATTAAAACGCAATAAAGAATTCCGTCTTAGTTATATAGCTAATGTAAGACTTTATTAACAACTTAATTTTACAACTATACGTGTAAGGATCCAGCCTAATGGGAGAAGTCGCTGTTAGGTAAATTAAACTGGTTAAAAACTAAGCTAAAGAAGAAGAAGAAGAAAGATATCTACACAAACAGGCCTGCTTCCTCCCTTCTTATATACACGAGTGCTTTTTCCATCTCTTCCTAGCTCGATGGCTCGATGCTTCGAGTCTTCGATCCTTATCCGTATCGTCACGAGACTTCCAGACCGCCTGTGCTCCCATTGGTCCGTGGCAGCGCGTGCGCAAGATGGGCGCAATGTGCCAATTGGCGTGCGCCCAATTGGGTTTGGTCGGGTCGCGCGACAGGCCACGTGACACGGCCTACTGGTTGTTCCGAGCCGAGGGCGGAGCCGAGGACTTATACCGGGCTATAGCCCGTTACAATACGTTTACTTTAATAGAGTAAAACATTTAACGTTAAGTAGTTAAAGTAAATAAAATAAGTGTAAAGGCATAAAGATAGTAATAATATATTTTTCTTTATAAAAACGGTTAAATTCGGCTAATACATAACTGCTATAGCCGTTAATTACTAACATTTAATATTTACTAATAAAGCAATAAGTTATATATTAATTGAAATGCCGAATTTAGTTTAAGCCTATCTCGTTATCGGTCTATCTATTACTCGTAGGTTTAATTACCTAGTTAGGCGGAAGGTTACACTCTATATACCAGTTAGCAAGGTAGTAGCCCCCTTTTACTACAACAAATAGCAGGATACACTAGCCCTTTGCATTTACTCCTTAAATCACCGTAGCCCATTCTCGATTGCCTGGCTAGACTGTCTTTGCTTTTCCGTATCGTTTAGCGCGCATAACAACTATAGATAGGGTAATAATGCCGATTGCAAAGCTAGTCTCGTTAAAGTTATACACGTTTGCATTAACAATACCGTGCTTAACGCGTAGATTCTGCACTAAAGTAAACCACGCGTTAATTTTTTCAGGATCTTTATAAAGGGCTCTCTAGTAGTCGTAAGCACGATTAAAACGCGTCTAAAGGTTTAGTTATCGTTTAACGAAGTTGGATGCCTAGCGCTTTTTAACGCGTTTTACGTTGCGCTTTGCTAGCAAAACATTGGCTATATCTTCCGCGTCCGCTAGCCTAGGCGAAAATCCTCGTGCATCCAGGTCGAGAATATATTAAAGAAAAGCATTCTCTTCCAACTCTTTTAATTTTAAAGAGTTGGCGCGGGTGTCTTGTTAAGCGTGTCGGCCGTTTATTCTATTCTATAGTGTTCCGCAATTAACTTTGTACAAGGTGGTAGCTTGTTAGACACTTAATTTTTCGGAGTTTTTAATAGCTTAGAGAGCGAAGAGTAGTCTACTTTCTTTTAAAGATAAATCTATCGTTTGTTGTTAAAAAATAATATGTTAAAAAAAGAAGATTTAAATTTTAGTAGTAAGTGGCTAACTCGCTTGTGTGGCTAACTCGCTTATTACCTACGTTATTAATAATTACTATTTATCTTTATTTATATATTGCAGATAACTTACTAGCCCTTAATGTGACGGGCTATGGCCCGGTGTAAGTCCCCGGCTCCGCCCTCGGCTCGGAACAACCAGTAGGCCGTGTCACGTGGCCTGCCGCGCGACCCGACCAAACCCAATTGGGCGCACGCCAATTGGCACATTGCGCCCATCTTGCGCACGCGCTGCCACGGACCAATGGGAGCACAGGCGGTCTGGAAGTCACGTGACGATACGGATAAGGATCGAAGGATCGCAAGAATTGCAACCTAAGGATTGCGATCCAGGAAGAAATGAAAGAAGCACTCGTGTATATAAGAAGAGAGGAAGCAGGCCTATTTGTGTAGATATCTTTCTTCTTCTTCAGCTTAGTTTTCAACCAGTTTGATTCACCCAACAGTGATTTCTCCCATTGGGCTGGATCCTCACACTTAACTAATGTATAATGCTAAATATAATAGTGTATATTTAGATAACAATTCTTTTTACAAAGGAGGCCGTTGTTAAGGATAATTTAATAAAAGTATTATTACTACAGCATACTTAAGCTATAAAGCATTACCTTTATATTTATAATAAAGGGTGCTAAAAAGGCTAATAAAAACTAAAAACTACTGTATAGTTAGTAAGGTAAATAGCTAGTATATAAAGTACTAAGCTATACTGATTAAAAGCCTTGTAGGCGTTATTTATGTATATATTGTTATTTATATAGATTTATTTTTATAAAGATACGGTATAAAATAGGTGCTAGGCTAGTTTTAGAATAGTACTAAAACAAATATACTCCTTACTTTATTTAGCTAACTGTATGCATCCTGTGTGGGTAGTAGCTAAAGTGTAACAAGCTCTAGGGATATAAAAGCAGCCAATTTCTACTCTCCTATAAGAAGAAGATACGATTTTTCCAACTATACTAGACTTTAGGCAAGATGATACACATAACGCTTCGCCGTTTTCCACGTTATAATTCAATCAAGTAAAAAGCTCACTAAGACCCACGTGGGAAATAAAAGGAGATTAAACGTGTTGTATATGGGGAATTGATCTTAAAAGAAAGGCCATATGTGACGGAAAAAACAGAAACGGTATAGCAGAATGGGCAGAGAGTACAATACCTATTTGCAGATACTGTCGCATCCGTCCCCCAACAAGGTCGGGAAGAGCCAGACCAGCAAAAATACAATCAAATGAAAGTGCAAACGTCAGGTAAAGCAAGCCGCATCTAAGCACCCCAACTGTCCTGCTATCTTGCCCATCTTATCATCTCACAATAAAATGGCCTGCTCAGCACGACCACTATGCAACTGTAGGTGCAGAGACTCTTTCCTCTTCCAATTTACGCACCATTTCACGCTCCTTAGGGCTCCTCGGATTGGCATCAATGCCCAAGATGGCGGAGATTCGTGTCTTGTCCTGGGAAACCTTCACACTGTAGAACGAATCCCGGTCATCAGGAGATGTGCCCGGGGTCAACGGCGTTGCTATCTGCTGGTGATGGATGCCAATTCCAGGCACCGTGCTTCCTGAGCGCCAGGCTTGCTCCAGAACCAGCGGGCTAGTTCCAGACCCATATTCGGCAGCAATCTTATCCCAAAAACTGAGCCTGTGAGCCATATAAACAGCCTGCAACCGAGTCATGTCAACCGGGTGGTGTAATCCAGAGGATGGAGGGGGTGGTGGTGGCAGAGCAGTGCAATCCAGGCGGAGACTCGGCGCTCCAGGGAACACAGACGCCGATTGCGATGAGGAAGAGGATGAGAATGTGGCGGCTGGGAGGAGGGCTGCGCTATGCGGCGACGAAACAAAGGCAGACCCATCGCCGAGAGAGGGGGAGTAAGAACGAGGTACGGCGGATGGCCCCATGACCAGAGGTAGCGCCATGGAAGCCGGCTTCGGCAGAATGGTTGGCAGGCGAGGGGAAGACACGCTAGAGCCATTACCGGCAGCAGCACCCATGATGCTCGGCAGCTCTAGCCCACTGGGAACGGATCCGTAGCTGTCGCAGCTGCCGTGAGGTGAAGGTGTCGGCGAATGTTCGTGGATAGGTGACGGAACAGAAGCCGTAAGGACGGGGGAGTGGCTACCACCGGAAGAAGCGGATGAGACGCTCATTGTGCGCTTGCGGCGGTTACTGCCATGGCTCAGTTGGTGGTAGTGGAGGCGACAGGCAAGCTCTGTTTTCTTGAGGTGTACTGCGATGTGCTTGTATGGCATTTTCTGGAGACGCGTCTGGAGCAGATAGACCTCCTACGTGCAGCACGATAGTACGTTAGCAAACAAAGCCTCCATGCAAGTCGATTTACTGTACCGCTGTGGTTGTAGCCCCGGTCTACTACGGGTCTGAAACGCATCAAGCAGTATCATACCTCATCATCGCTCCACGCCCTGCCACCACCAGTTGAAGCTGGCTTCCGGCTTTTTGAGATGCCGTATTCATGGCGATCGATGACATCGCACGTTGGCGTGTAAGTAGCAGGCAAAGCAAGCTGCACGGTAGAAGCCATACTGCTTTTAGGGAGAATGCGGGGCACAAAAGGGCTGCGTAGCCAGAAATGTGAAAACCAGGCTGGGAGAAGGAAAACTGCAAAGGCGAAGCCAAACGCGATCCTGCCAACGAGGGAGAATCGATATATCGTTGAAGGCACTGCCGTGGCACAAATCTGTATGCCAAAGGAAATGAAACCGCCGTTGTATCGTCTAACGAAATGTAGGTTGGATCAAATGAGGCACAGTCAAACAGGAGTTAAACTTTTTAATAAAAATATAGAAATGAGAAAGGCCAATGAAGAGGACAATGAAGTGTAATGGAACGCCTTCTTTTTTAAAGAGTGGAAGCAGCCAAACCAGTTGGACGAAAAAAGAGGGTGATGAAAAAGGCCAGCTGCGAAGAGAAAAATAAAAGAAAAGGGGAAGAAAAGATAGGACACACGGTAGAGTCGTGATCAAGAAAAGAAATATTCCCCTTCTTCTCGCCCGGAGAGAATATGTACCTGGGGTAGAAAGAATGAGGTAAACAAATGAAAGAGGAAGAAAAGCGACGAGGAAAAACGTGGGGAGAGCGAGCATAAAAGTATGCATCATTATCTGTAGACCACGGAGTATTGTGTTGAAGACTGCATGATTTGTCGTCAAAGCGCTGCCCGGCTGCTTCGTGAGAGACCCAGGGGGTGGATTGCCGTCTGTGTGGATGTCAAATGCATACACACAGACATTATACTCTTGTCGAAACACGCAAAATAATATATTTTCTTCGCGGAAGGCCTACTCCGTAGTATACAAGCCAAACCAGATCGGAAACGTTGGTATCGAAGAGAAGCCAGGGTGGTCAGTGAGGGGGGGGGGAAGTGACAGACTAAAAAGACAAGAGAAGCCTTATGACTCCGTGCATACATAGTAGAGTCGCTAAACTATCTTGGCAAGCAACAACAAAAAGAGGGGGGCACGGAGTATCTGCGGTATCTTACTGTACTTATCACAGGCTTTGTGAGAGTTCTTGCATACTATGTACAGCAAGACCTGCATGGCCCTTGGCTGCTTTGGTCTACCTTCAATGGCTGGTTAAAGTTGATGGAAACGTGTACAGTCACAGACTCGTGTCCCTCCATAGCTTCTACTGACGCCTTGTATGTTTGGATGACGTGAGAGTGCTGCTAAATCCATGGCTGGAACAACAGACGAAAATGGTAATTTTGGTCCGCCTTCAAAACACGGTCGGGCCTGTTGCCCTTCTCGCCCGTCCCAGCACGGATGTCCGGCCAGCAGGTAGAGCATGTATTGTAAGATACCAGTACGGAGTACGGAGTAAGGCAGCCTCTTTTACTTGCCCCTGTGCTTTCCACCGGCAGAGAAAACACGAAGTACTCTGAACTCCGTACTCCGTACAGCAAGAGATATACTCAGAGTAGTCTAAAGTTTTGGGGGCTGGTTAGTGCGAGCACAGACACCTACTTACCAAAATGACCCACCACTGGCAGAAAGCTTGTTTCTCGTTCCTGTCCAATGCATAAGCGCAGGGCCCCGTTTAGTTGTTTCGCATAGTATGCATTAACCTCTTACCTCTGAAAATTTGTTGTAGGTTCATAGCCGCCGAGCAGACGGGGCGCGGCGTCAACGCAGTTGAAGCCGTCGGGGAAATGTTGTTTTACAATACGTTTCGAGGTTGTTGTTTGCGAAGGACGTTACGGATTTTCTGACCCGCTCATTGGACGGAAAATACCGTCTCCATTCGCGTTTTCATGGAGCCTCCACCTTGAGCCTCCAAACCCGAGCTTACTGAGTACGGGCTGGCCTGACACGGAGCTGGCGTTGAAACACAGCCTCGTTTCCAACTGGCTCTAGAAATATGCATGCACGGGGGTCAAATGCCAGCTGAACACAAAATAACTGCTATTTTCTTGTGTTATGGATGACTGCACACAAACCTACGACGTAGATGCATACTATGTCCCGCCGTTCTCGTCGCTTCAAATCGTGTGTGGGGCTACAATGGCTACATTAGCAGGCGATTGCTACCTGAATCTTAGCTTGTCTCCCGTCCTCTCCCCATTCGCTATGGCCCTTGTTTCCATATGGCGGTTGAAACTCGCTACGACTACAAGGCCGGTCCAATTTCAACTCGGTATCAGGTCTTTCCCACTCCAGGTCAGGGGTAACCAGCAGGTGGGGTTATAAGCTCCACGCGTCACTGACCACAAGAGCTGCGGAATATACAGCGACGTACGAAGTTAGTATGAAGTATCGTATATCTTACATACGCTTGCGGAGTGGTATCACAGGACATGTTTCTTACACAAACTTACGTCGTGCATTCATGAGCAGTGCTCCGTGCTCTGTGCTGACTCGGGGCAGACAAAAAGGCCAAACTTAACTAGGTTTTCCCACAAAGTTGAAACAACAATACGAAGAAATCCCACACAAGAGATCCCACTAGCGCAGTTGCGACAAAGCCTAAATCTTAATATGGAGTAATACAGGCGTACATAGTAATGGCGTGCGTAGTGAACAAATTACAGCCGAGTACCGAATTGGTCCAGTTCTATTTTTGTTCATACCAATTGAGCACTCCGTAGTACGCAGAGTTTTGTTCTACGGGGTACATAGCAGGGAAACTAGCTTGTGTCATCCATGTAAGATATCCTCCCTTTCTGGCGTGCAGTTTTGGTTTCTTACTTAATACATCCGTGTTCATACATTGCGCGAGGAGTGAGGAGATGAGGATAATTCTTGCGACCGCGAGCAGAAACAACGGGTGGTGCCGGTGCCTCAGTTCTCTAACAGTTGTACGTATTGATTGAAATGAGGGTGACGCGATGAGAGCTAAACATATACGACTCTATAAGGCAATCTCGTTGGCCAGAAGAGTGTGAGGTTACTAGCATGTAAACAAACGAAGCGTAGTATATCTTACGATGCCGAGCGCTTGTTTTTTTACCCCCCTACTCTGCGCCTTGGCAAGGGGACTTGCGTCTTCAACATTACTCCGTACGCACCTACGGAGTACAATACTTGATGTTGCTATAACAACATCGATTGACAACCCAACCTTGTTCCTTTACCGCCTTTTCTTACTCGTCGCCATCGTCTTCCGGTTATGGAAAAAAATTCCGTGGCGATACAGAGAACTACAGAGCACAGAGTACTTTGGAACCGCTCCTCCTTGTTATCAATGTGACCTGCGTTGAAGAAGAATACGCAACCAGTTGTAATCTACGTCGTACTAATATTCGGGAACTGGTCATCTCTTTAGGCCAGCATGATCCGTTTCTCATGAATCCTTCCAGCTGGCATCACATAGTTACATGATGCATGCAGCAAGAAATAGCATGTGTATTCCTTGAAAGGGTAAAAAGGAAATTAACAAACAGAACAGCATTGCAAGGATTATCGTTAGAGTAAAGACAACGACTTTCCTTTCCTTCAAAACTAGTATGTCTCCTTGAAAATTTTGTGCAGGAGCACTTTTGTTTCTGTAAACCCAGTAGAGTTAAAACGTCAAGACTTTTAACATTTGAAGCAGGATAAGTTGCACCTCGTATAAACTGCCACCTAATATAGGATAGGATTGCTATATCCTGGTGTTAACTTGTATAGATACGCCAGAAGATGATTTAGCATTGCAACGCACTTTCCATCTTTACAGGAACATAGCGAGCTCCCACACTTACTATTCTGCAATTTGTATGATTTCTGTTTTGCGATTTTACGGAGTACAGTAGGAAGGGAAGGGCTGCATTTTCTCCACTAAATAATTACTATGTAAGCACAAATGTCGTTTGCAATTATTGCTCAGAAAAAGTAGAGGCTAAACACATCTGAACAGACAGTGACCAGATGCTTCGGACGGAGCGTAGCCCGTTCTGTAGAGCTACAGAACTCCTTGGACCAGTCTTGGCTGCTGGTACGAGAGAGTTGCCGGTGTCTGTTTATTTTGTCAAGCTTGCGCCAGGCACGTTGTATTACGAAAGGCTACTGAAGCTCAGCTTCTTACAGCGGCAGCCTACGTCTTACAGTGCAGACCAAGGCTAGGAAGTATATCAAAGCGTGTTGCTTTAAACTGTACAAAGCACTCCGTAAACATATGAAAATGAGATTTGAAAATGTCTAATAGCGCCCCCGAAGCTGATAATACAGAGATACATATGGAGTAACTGTACGGAGTACTCCGTACAAACCAAGCTTTCATATGTAGGCCAATGTGCGGAGTAAAATCCTACGAATCCTCTATTTCATATTAGGCTTTCAAAGACGTGCTATACATATGGTTAGGTGCTGTACTGTAGCTGAAGAGAAGCGCTGCAAGTGGAACGATAAGAGTCCACTAATGCTCCGAGATATTATGAAAGGGTACTTGCGGGTACTTAGGGCGAAGTATTGAACTATCTATAGTTCTCGAAGGAGGGTTCTAGTCTCCACATAGACACCACACGACCATGATCTCCATTGCATAAGACAGCTATGAAAAATACCCTATAAATATCAGTTAGGTACTTTCTTGCGCAAGAGAAAGTTAGCCGTAGACCAAGCTTACTATGTAATGAAGGCAGATAGAACATGTGACATTGCGCCGAGGACTGAGCGCGCGTAACCAATTTCATTGGACAAAAATTAAACGAGTAGAAGATGCATTAAATATGCGCTCAGACAAAGGGCTCTTTACTGAGTATTTAAGGTTGTACGTCGAACGACCGCAGCAAAGGGTTGATTTTGGGACCGCGTATACGATCCCACGGATTTGCTTAATCGCCCCATGACTAGTGGAAAAGTGGGTGTACAGTAGCGACAAGACGGTCCAAAAGATACATTGAAATCCTATAAAACCCCTGTAGTAGCGGTGTACTTTACGGACAACGCTGTCTAGCCACCTTATCTGCCCCTTTACGTCTCCTATAATCAATTATACTAAAAATTACCGTAAGATTTTAATTACTAATAACAACGAAAAGTATTACTAATAGTAATAAAATAGCATCTTTTTATAGCCTTTTACTGCTTACTTTAACTTATTAAATGTATAAAAAAGCTAACTAAGCTATAAATAAGTATACTGTTTTAAATGGCTATTATTTTATTATAAAGTAATTTAGGCCTTTAAAACCTTATTATTACGTTTATTATAAATATTAAAAACTATAACAATACTTTAATATAGGTCATACTTACCTAAAGAAAACAAATACCTAGTACTTAATTAATATACTACTCTTTGCATGTTAGTATTTAATAAAGAAGCAATAGCTAAGCTATTTTAGTAGTAAAGTATTTATATAACTATACCGTAGTTAAAACTATCATACTAAAAAATATATTTTTTAAGTATATAAATAATATTGATAACTTTGCTATAATTTTAGTATTGCTTTAGTTTATTATTAATAGCTTAGTATAAAAACATAGCTTTATAAAGAATTATAATATTTATAACTTCTTGTAAAAACAGCGTATAAATAAGCTTACTAGTATACTAATTTAATAGCTTTACTTTATTAGTAATTATATATATTTATATAAATAATACTAATAAGCTTTTAAATAAACTTTTAAACAATACCTTTAATTTTTATTTTTATAATATTCTAAACAACTAAAATATAATTAAATCCCTTTTTATTACTTTTACTTTAGCAATACCTATACTTTAATAAGCCCTTAACATTGTATTAATAGACTATACGTATAAAACAAACTAATTCAACCTTTTTTTACCAAAATATTTATAGTATAATAGCGTAAAAATAAAGTTCTTAGATTATTATATTTGAGTCCTAAAATACATAAATTGTATATCTAGTCGGTTTTATTCTAATAATACCATAATAATGTTTAACTATAAAGATTAAAAATTTTTATTTATAAATAATAAGTATGCTTTTTAAATACTGTAAGTTAATGTAATACGCCAATTTTACCTATATTATTATAGATAAAGATTTAGCCTTAATAAATATATTAAAAAGTTATTTATTAGTAAAGCAAGTACTTTACTTACTTTATAAGTAGTATATTAAGATAAACTTATAAATTAAAGTTACTAAACAGCTATATTAAGTGGTATAAAGATTTTTAAGCTTTTCTAAAAGTATAAAACCGTTTGATTTTGTTAGTTACTAAAAAGGTATATTAGTAACAACTTTTAAACTATAAAAGCGTTAAATTTTTAAAATGGTAGTAAACTATACATTAAAAACGTAACTAATACTATACTATAAGAAATTTATTACTTATTAAATATATAAAGTATAGTACTTTAGCTATGTTACTACTTTTATTAATTTTATTATAGAGTGCTTAGCACACTATACTATGCTAATGTTGTAGCAGTAAATACAGTAGTAATAAATTGCTAGTACTTACCCACCTATTTTTCCGAAAGCGGTGAGAAAGAACTTTTGGCAGGGACCTCTGGAAGTGGTCGTCTCTGCTAGTCGTTATGTAGATCGGTCCACTATTAACATACCCACCTGCGTTTTAGTGCGTCATCAACACTACGCCGTACGAGACAGAGTATTAATACAAAAGGATGGAAGGAACGGTATGTTACCACGAGCATCCATTTTCATTCCTTTCCGCATACGAAGTACAATTTTCTCAGTTCCAAACCGCTGCAAAATAGCTAACTCAGATTGCTAGTATACTCGTAGGCGATATGCTCAACCTCTACCCCGTACTCCGTACCGTAATGCCAACCAAGTAATGCGCGTTTAGGATGTGGCAAGTCGTAAGACGCCTTGCTTATTCAGTCGCAGGGGGGGCAGGTCTAGTGTCAGCGGGGCCGAGGCATTGCCCTCATCTTGCCTGCCATCCGCCAAAAGACCCTTCTGGCCGGCAAGCGGATATTTTAGTGGAGGAATACAAAGAAAGTACTTGCACCACGCCCCTCTGCCCTAAAACCCAAGAACCTTCCTACCATTTTCCCTCCACCCTTCCCGACCGTTTCATCTTTCTCTTCCCCCCTTTCAATACTTCTGGATACCGTCCTTACACAAGCCAGAACCTAGTAGTGACTTTGGCCACAGGTACATCGCAACAGCCTCATTTCTTCAGCCCCGTTGAGTTTGTTGCTTCTACCCCGGTTTTGCGTTCCAAAACGACGTCGGGATTGTCTTGCAAACTCTATTATTCGATCTGTACCCTCTACGCAACGTCACCCCGGCACCCTTACCCGCCCAGAATTCCCGAGCGACAGAAACACGCGAAAACCTAGCCGGAAAACTTTCCAAGGTATGGCTCCTTTCAGTCTATCCACAGTAGAAAGCGAAAGAATATTGCAAGAGAAAGAGTTGTCTGCAGGATAGTACCTACGAAAATTGGCCAGGAACAATAGGGAAGAATTAATTTCTGGCTGTGGCGTATGTGGCTCACATCAAATAGGAAACAGTTCTGAGAAGAAAAAAAACACGCGTTACTTGTTTACCACCACCACGGCCGACCAATCCCTCGCGCCCTCGCTTCTTAATTTAAAGAAGGAAAAAAAGGGGAAACGGGAAAAAAAAGAAAAAAAAGAAGAAGGAATAAGAAGAAGGACAAAATAAAGAGGTTGTCAGGTATCTTTATCCCGGACCGCAATCAGGACAGGCTTGGCGCGTTTGCCTTACGTTCACCCCATCCATCGATGCCACCTGCCGTCTGCGCGAAGTAAGATACTCCGCGCCTGCCTTCCGACAGCTGCGGGGGGGGGGGGGGGGGGCGCGCGCGGGGGCCCGGCGCGCGCAGAAAACAAAACAAACA
>JADHKJ010000094.1:0-68599 GCA_019925595.1 Grosmannia huntii
TTGGGCTTTCGCCTGGTAATCTGGCCGGGATAAGAAGACGGCGCGGCGGTAGGCTAGGTATAGGTTTAGCGGAGGTATCCCGGCCTCGGAGTGTAGAAGATGGATGGGTGTAGATCGATAGGCTCCGATGATAGTGCGGAGGTAGCCATGGAATATGGTGTTAAGGGAGATCGTCGGTCGGCGGTTGCCCGTCTCTAGGAGAAAGACACTTGCGCCGTAGGCTGCTGTGCTCCGGAGCACTGCCGTGTAAATTGTGCGGGCCCACGGGAGCGTGCAGCCCTAGGTCTTCCCGGTAAGTCTTGTAAGGGCATAGCTTTGCGTGGTAAGGCGGCGTTTTATTTGCTTAACGTGCTCCGAAAAAAGTAGCTTCCTGTCAAGCCAGATGCCCAGGAAGCGAGTCGACTCGCGTGGGGTAAGGACCGTGGTCCCGTCGAGCGTAAGCGTCATTGTCGGGGCTGTGTGGGTGCGCGAGAAGTGGAGTAGCTCGCTCTTAGCTGGCTCGAATACGACGCCTCGCGGCCGCGCCCACTCTAGAATTGTGCGCCACGCTTCTCGGAGGATAAAGCAGCAGTACTTCGTTGTAGCACCGCTCGCGAGGAGGCTGGTGTTATCTGCGAATCCAAAGGTAATAATCCGGCGGTATTGAAGGAGGTTATGGTAAAGCGGTGTGGTGAAAAGGATAAACAGGATCGGTGATAGCGGCGACCCTTGTGGGACGCTGGCTAACACGGTCTGCACCGGAGCTGTCTTGCCGTCGAAGGCGAGTGCCGTCGTCCGATCTTTTAGGTAGCTAGTAACCTAGTTAATTATCCAGACCGGAAGGTGGAGCGTGTGTAGAGTGTGGATAAGCCACCTATAGTGGACGTTATTAAAAGCGCCCCGTATGTCTAGCTGGAGGAGAGATGCCGTGTTACCGTTGCCCCACACGCTCCGTACGGCGTCGGTAAGGAGGCGGGCGGCGAGCTCGGTTAACCGGTAGCGTCTATTGCCCATCTAGCCTTCCGGGAGGAGGTGGTTCTCCTCTGCCGTTTCAGCAAGCCGGCGGGCCACAATAGTTTCAATAACTTTGCCAACGGTGCTAAGAAGTGCGATCGGGCGCCATCCTTTTGCTTCTTGTTTCTCGCACGCGGTCTTGCTGGGTTTTAGGATAATGATTGTGCGAGAGGCCTTAAAGTGAGACGGCCAATAGCCGAGACAAAGGCTAGCGGCTGCTAAGTTTTGTAGCCATGGGAAGAGGGAGTCGCCGCAAGCCCGAAGGAGTGCGTTAAAGATTTGGTCCGGCCCGGGAGCCTTCCTCGGAGAGGTGCGGTAGACTGCTGCCGAGACGTCCTCTAGGGAGACGTGTTGGCTTACAAAGATGCGGCCAAGCGGCGCCCTTAGCGGTAGCGGAGGCGTTATAGCGTCTAGGGTCGGAAAGAAGCGGCGGGATAAAATGTCCGCCTTGTCGTTAACGTGTGTAGCGTATGTGCCGTCTGGGCGTCGTAATGGCGGGAGGAGTAGAGGGGCGGAAGGGGTATGGCTTCTGGAGCGAGCCCACTTCTCTAGTCTCCACAAGTCTGTGTCTTTCTCTGAGGCTTTGTGCAAGACGGCCCGCCAGTAGCGTGTGCCTGCCTGGCGAAGGGCACGCCGTTGAGCTCGCCGTGCCTCTTTTACAGAATTGTAGTGTGATGACCACATCACACGGCAAGCAGAAGAAGCCAAACAGGCTCCACACGGCAGAATGCACATGGACCAATGGGAGCACGAGCGGTCTGGAGATCACGTGACGATAACGGATAAGGATCGCAAGGATCGCAGGAGCGGTCCAGCGGTCCAGGATCGCAGGATCGCAAGAACGGTCCAGCGATCCAAGGAAGAGATGGAAGAAGCACTCGTGTATATAAGACTACAGTCCCTACCACCTAGATAGCACTCCCCTTCTTACAGCTCTTCAGCAATCAATCTAAGTATTCAGTCTCAACACCTGAATAGGCCTCGCTGCCTTATGCCACATTGAAAGAACGACAACAACGCACAACAGAGATCTGCCTACACGTATTGTACACGAAGCGGCCTTGACCTGCCTACTTACATAAACCCCTTGACACCACCAGGTTTATCACTGAGGAAATAGTGTGGTTCATAACATGTAGGCGTCCGTAGACTGGTCTCCGGCCCGTACTCTCCTTTCTGCAATGCGGAGGGCGTCGGTGGCGGCGGCGGTGGTTTTATCCCATCCGGGAAAAGGTTGTCCTCGAGGGGGTGACTTGGCTGGGACACACGCATGCATAATGCCGGTAAGCTTGCCGATAAGGTTATCCGTCTGGCGTTCAAGTTCGGCGGCGGAGCTTGGCGAGGGTGGTGTCGGGAGTAGGATAGCTCGTCCAAGGGCTGCAGCCTTATCCTGGTTAAGCCGAGACCAGCAAAAGCCGTCTGCCGGCACCGGTGGGTGTTACGTCTAATATCCTGGATATGAAAAAGTTTATCCGTGCATTTTAATGCATAAGATATATCTTGTTATGAACCACACTATTTCCTCAGTGATAAACCTGGTGGTGTCAAGGGGTTTATGTAAGTAGGCAGGTCAAGGCCGCTTCGTGTACAATACGTGTAGGCAGATCTCTGTTGTGCGTTGCTGTTGTTCTTTAATGTGTCATAAGGCTGCGAGGCTTATTCAGGTGTTGAGACTGAATACTTAGATTGATTGCTGAAGAGCTGTAAGAAGGAGAGTGCTATCTAGGTGGTAGGGACTGTAGTCTTATATACACGAGTGCTTCTTCCATCTCTTCCTGGATCGCTGGACCGCTCATCGATCCTTGCGATCCTTGCGATCCTTATCCGTATCGTCACGTGATCGGGATCTCTCTCAGTAATCCTGTGCGGGATCACTATCCTTGTCACGTGATCTCCAGACCGCCTGTGCTCCCATTGGTCCGTGTGCTTTCTGCCGTGTGGAGCTTGTTTGGCTTCTTCTTCCGCTTGCCGTGTGATGTGGTTATCACATCTAGCCGCCGAGGATATTGATAGGGAAAACGACATAAGCTACTTAGCATAACAAGGGTTTTCTGGTTATTTAAAAAAAAATTTGACTACCTATTTGTAAAATTTGGCTAGTTTTCTGTATTTACCTAGTTACCTTTTAATATGTACACCAAAAAGCTAACCATCCCCCTACTAAATCTGTCAAATTATGGGGGCCCGATGAGAATGTGTGTATTGTTGTGGTTGGTTGCTCCTCTGGTGTGCAGAAGGGCGCGTTTACACTGCTAATAATACGTATATGTGGGCCAAGGACTGCAACACACTGTGCATCCATCACACGCCACAGGTCCACACATCCCACTCGTATCGGCCTAGTTTATTCGACATAAGGTAAGACAAAGAAGATCCATATTTAATAAGCATTCGTCAGCTGTAGGGTGCGATAAGTCGACAATGCAACGTCTGCCATTGGTTGTATACGGAGTACTACGATAAGGACATTATATTGGAACTTTGCATGGATAAAGTACCTACACAGTACATACTATTTTCTACTATTTTCTGTACAGAAAACTGTACAGGTTTTTATTTCCTAACGCATAATGCATCTTCCAAGGGTGGTTTGGGTTACAAGAATTAGGAGCAAGAAGCGTAAAGAAAGGTGTCGTCTAAACAGCTTTCCCGCAGATTTTACCACTAAACCACAACGCTTCTTATTGTTAAAATGTAACCCGGCACTGTAGAAGTACAGATTTACACGCACAGTAAAGGCGGAGATCGCAGTATAAAAAGTGAGTCACGTGCATGCCAGGCCAGCTGAAAAAAGGCAGGACGGCGCCATGTGTCGCGAAAACTCGGAAATTATCGCGCATTGTAGCAGCCAGATCCCAAACAAGTTTGAGTTTACGATGCTAATACTTTGACGTTAATAAATAATTCTCCTTTTTCTATCGTGTGGAGGCCTCCAAGTAGTAGCATGGCCTTATAGCCATCTTTGTCGAACAACAACTTCGTCGTTAACGTCTTCTCGTCGTCTAGGCTCTGTATTTTGCAAGAGATAAAAGCATAATGGAAAGCTCAACGGCGGATCACGACTCGGTGATTTCGGACGCGTCATCGTTATCAAAGCGGGAGCGGGTGAAGACATTTCTGTAAGGAGCTCGCAAGCAACGTCACCCACTTCTCAATCTTTTCATGTCTCTGCGCCAAGATCCGTCCAAAGCTGACTGCAAGGGGGGTTCCGGGCTTGCAGGAAGGAAGAGCTGCATCAAGCTGGCGATGGGCTTTTGAAGAGCAAGCTGAAGTTGGAGCACTCATTGGGCTTGGGACAAAAGCCGAACGTGATTCCGGCGGGCAGAGCACAGATCCACTCCAATGAAGAGCGTGTGGTTGAAATTGGCTGGCATCCGGTTGCCGGACTTGCCGGCAAGTGGTTCGCCGAGAAGACGGGCCTTGGCCGCTTGATCACGGAGAAGATCAACAAATACCCCGACCCGACGCAGCATTGGGCCGTGCTTGTTGGTGGCTATGTGCACCAGTTGTGGATGGTAAGTGGGAGAGGATAGGATTGAGGTAGTCTCATTGACTGGAGTTTTAGAGAAGCGCTGACAAGAGGTAGGACGAGAGCCTCGACGTCATTTACATCAACGAGGAGCTCAAGCACGACGAGTGGCACACGTTTGAGGTCGGAAAGACGCGCTTCAACGACGAGGCCATTCGGCAAGCAGGTATGCCTTTTGCCGTCCGTCATGTTGGCCATTTTGTATGGCACGGCCCTCTAACACTCTACTAGGAGAGATGGTCATCTTCAACATGCGCCAGAAACACCCCGGCTACAACCTTATTACAAACAACTGCCAAAACTTTGCAATGCTTATGCTAGATGCCGTCCAGATCGGCAAGCATCGCCAGTTCGGCTCCAGCTTTTCTATCTACCAGCGCGCTACCGGCGAGGGCACCATCGCCGATCTCTTCGTCGATAATCCGTCACAGGACGAGGAAGATGCCGCTGCCGCCATGGACGCCGAGGAAGCCGAAGAAGGCGAGGCGGCAGGAAGCCTCCCTGCGCCTACGGAGGAGGGGGCAGAACCAAAGAAGAGCTACTTCAACAACATTCTAAAGCAGGCCCAAAAGGTTATGGAGGAGAACACGACCAAGTTAGATAGCCACCACACACTGCACTAGATGCTTTACATGCGCATGTTTTCTATTTGCCGTCGCGTTTTGTTTACGCAGCTTATAGACATTGTTCGTTCAATGTAAAGCACAACCGCGTTTGCATGTAGTGTTCATAAGAGCCATGCTGATGGCAGTATTTAGAATATCACCTGAGCTCGTTGCTTCGTAACTTGAGCAGAGTTTGGAAAAAAAAAACGTTCAGAGTGTGATTCTACCGGTGGAGGGAGGCTCTTTCAAAACAGTGAACTTGAGGCTCTTTATAGGACACCAAGACCTGCTGGGGAAAGATCTAATAAGGCGCATTATAGAGTATCCCGCACAGAGTGCATGCAGCCGTTGTACGGAGTACGGAGCACTGCATACCGGTTTCCAAAAAAACAAAAAAAACACCGTAGAATTGAGTGATGTTTTGGGCTAAAGTTGAGACGCAGCTGAGTAAAAAGAGGATTCTATCATCTGATGTCTATCTGATAATAATGACCAGATTAATTTCAAAGATTTGTCGGAAATCTGTCCCGGCTCGTTGAAAACTGGCTTACAGTGCGGGTAGCATATTATGAGACCCCGTACTTCTTTCAAATCAGCATCTCTCTTCTTCCTCACCAAACGCAAGCGCGTTTTCAATTCTCCCCTAGACTTTCCATTTTCGCACTTTATGTGTTTGAAAAACAATTCCTTGAGTGCGAAAGTGACATCTGACATTCGAGTGATACTGAGATGACCGTTACAGCTTTCGAACCATCTCGTAACAACAATGGACTCACCAAATTGGAAAGACCCCGGTTGGCTGGTCAATTTGCTCCCGCCATTTGACGAAGTCCATTTCTCCTACGAAGTCGCCCAAGAAGATGCTAGTGAAGCTGAGGATTCGCTGTTAGCAACCCCGCCATATCCTTGGGCCAATCAAGGCGGTACCACTATCGAAGAACGTATTGAGGTTCTCGAAAACTCCGTTATGGATGCCATCACATGTGGAAAGCAGTTGGTGAATGTGGTCAAGAACCTCGAAGTAGAGGGCAGTAGGGCCTTTTCCCCCCCTCTATCGTTTCTGATTTTGGTTAGTCGACCCTGAAACTTTCATGCCGTTGTAAGTCTTACTCCTTTGAATAGCTAACCATGATTGCCGATAACGAAAGAGGCTATCTGCAAAGAGCATGACGAGTTTGAAGTCTCAGTCGGTATTTGCGGAGCAACGGGAGCTTGGAAGACAACCGCGATAAATGATCTTCTTGGCTATCACGACTCGCTTCCACAGGGAAGTGAAGGGGCATCGACAGGAACCGTTTGTGCCGTACATGAGAACAAGAACAAAAACGAGCGATCACGCTTCCACGCCCGTATTAGGTTCAAAAACAAGTCGGTCATTAGACAGTGGCTAAACACATTTTTCCGGGACTTCCACCATGCATCAGGCAAGCATAAAGGGCACGCGGAAGAGCGTGACAAGGAAGGCGACGTTGATGGCATCGACCATGACGCCGCCGTCAGTAGTGACAGTGATGACAACCTGTTTTGCGAGGCAACCCAGATTGCTGAAAGCAGTGGAAGTGCTGACCAAGACGAGGACGATGAGCCGAATGATGAATCTCAAGAAATGGAGCACAATTTCAGTAAATATACGGATCTGATTTATGCTGTATTGAAGCTGGATGAATATGATCTCAGAGAGATGTCGACGGACGACATTTTGACTGACACAGATCTTGCAACACGGCTTCTCTCGACGGTGAACTCGATCAGCTGTAAAGATCTCGAGGCATTTGCCGACGAGATCAAGCCGTTTCTCGACTGCACGGCCCTTCCAGGCATGGAGACTGCAAATGGAGGAGAAATTCAGGTGTGGCCACTCGTGCAACGTGTCGATCTCTATGTCCCGTCGCCAATCCTGAAGAATGGAGTTGTGATTGAGGATCTTCCTGGTTTGTCGGACGCGGTGACGATGCGGGCGAATGAGGCCAGAGAGGGGATCACAGCGTTGGATATCACGATCAGTGTAACCCCCATCTCCCGGGCAGGCGACGGGCAGCTGGCGTCGCAGCTCATAAACGACAACGAGGCTCTGCGAATGGAGCTTGACGGGAAGTTTACTCGCCACAAGTTCTGCGTGCTGGCATCCAAAATGGATGACATTCCATGGGAGCAATATCTCAAAAGAACGCTGCGGCCTGCTGCTGGAACGGAATTGCACACGGCACACCAGACATACAAGGACATCTGCCAGCAGCTAAAAAAGATCAAGCCCGAGATTGCCGCGGCCGGTGAAGCCTTGGCACAGGCGAAGGCTAAGAAGAAGGTTCTGATCAAATGCGCAGGTTAGTATTGTGCACAGGTTTTGCAACGAGGGCCAACTACGAACACATGATCTGATGCTCAGAAGACGGGCACGAACGTGCACGAGTCCAAGAAAACGTGTCGGGTACCAGATCCAAACTTGCCTAGCTGACGCATCGGAACAGCAATCTTGAAGCACAGCTAGATTACTTCAAAGGCCTCATGACATTTCTCTGCATCAAGGCCAGAAACAGGCGAGTCGAGAAGAAGATCCTCTTGGATATGAAGCGGAAAAAGGCACGACTTCGCGAGAAAAAGACAGGCGCATCCTCCGAAGTTGATATTAGTGTTCTTCCAGTCAGTTCCAGCTCCTTTTGGAACCTACAGAATGAGACAAAAGTCAATGTGGCATCTAAGAGGGCACCAGCGAAGAAGGGGAAGAAGGGTTGGACGGGGGGCAATTGAAGAAGCGAAGAGGTTGGACGACAGAAAAAGGCGTGCTTTTATGCATGCTGGAAGACAATTTCTTGAGTTAGGGGAAATGAGACAGTCTGACTGTGTTTCGGACTTCAATAGCAAGAATAAAGTCTCTTATAAGAGTTGCTAAAATACGACTCAATCTGGGCAAGGATACATGTGGGTCTACATTTTTGGCCCATTATGTCTGACTAATACAATTACGCTAGTCAGCTTCGGATTACTAAGCACCTGTACGCTGTTCTTGGGGCATTGAGATCCTGTGGGACATAGTCCAGCTGCAAGAATCAGACTTTGTCTGGACATGTGTAACAGGTTGAGCTGCTGCCCACTTAATAAAGGAAGACCCTCTTGTTGCCCCATGTACGGAGAATTATAGTTAAGGTGAAGAGGCGTTGGACCTAAAACAGATTCTCGGGTCAGCAATCAGGGGCTGAATACGAACTCTTTAAGGCCAGCCGCACAGAGAGCCGCATCGGGCGAAGAGCTCGCTAGGGGGCCCTGTCTCTCGTCTTCTATAAGTATCTGGCCGTCCGCGTCGATTTCGAGGCCGTTTTCATCCAGCAGAACCCGACGCTCTGGTCTTGTTCCATCTACAATCTCCCCTACAGCGGACACCATGTTCTTTTCCCGTCCTCTCCTCGTGGCTGCCGGCCTGCTGCTGCCTGCTGTCCTGGCCCGCACCGATCTCCAAGGCTGCACCTCCTCGGCCACCGTGGCGTATGGCGGTGCCAGTCTGATATGGTACGTCCCCGACACGGGCGAGATCTGCTCGTTCCTCGACTGCGGCGGTGGCCGCGCGCCGCCCATCACGACACGGCCTGGCTGCAATGGCTACACGGGCACAGCCACGGTTACGCCCAACTTTCTGCCCGGGTTTGGAGCGGCGGCTGAGACCGGAGCCACTGCGGCCGGGAGTGTGTCTGCGACATCGACAGAGTTGCAGCCTTCTGCCACGGAAGCCGTTTCATCGTCGTCCTCGTTCTCGTTCTCGTCGGCATCGTTATCCTCCTCGAAGACCTCTTCGTTCTCCACGACTTTGGAAGACGCCCTGACAACCGCCCCGGCCACCCTGCCAGTGTCTACCGCATCCTCAGCCACCGTCTCGACCAAAGAGGAGACGTCCACAAACGTGTCGACCCTGCCGGGAAAGACGGTGATCAGCAGCTCCATCAAGACGACCGGCAGTAGCGCAGGAACGGCCACGAACAAGTCGACGCAGGCTAGCGCAGCAGTGACGGGTGCGGCCTGTACAATCAGGGCGATGGGAGTCTCTGGAATGGTGGCAGCTGCTGGCGTGGCGGGATTGGCTTTGCTGTAAAAGTGAATCTTGCACCTCCATTTTTCGCTGCAAACAGCCTTTGGTACCTGATCGTCTGGCGGTGAGACTCGGCAGAACGGGGGAGCTCTAATCTGGATCAGCACTAGCGTTAGCGTAGCCAGCCACTTTTATTGGACACGTCCGTGCCCAGACCGCCTTCTTCTCCTCACTGCAGCAACGACTGTAAAGAGCCCCCCTCTCCATCATCATCATCAGCCCCCATCCGACGTGCGACGGTGCTTTCTCCTGCATCGTGCTCCATACTTGCGATACATCGTGTCCTTTGCGCCCCCCCTGCCTCCACCCTCTCATACGACTGTGCTCGTTGGCGCGTGCAGCTCTCGTCTGCGCTGCCCCGTCTTTCTTCCTCTTCGCTTTCGGGGGCTTTTCTTCAGTCGGGCACCACGCGAGAATTCCAGCCGGCGTCGGACCCGAACATCCCTGGCATACCGCCCGACATTCCCCATCAGACACACCGTCACCGCACGTGAATATGTCTTGTGGCGTGAACGGCCTTTTCCCGGTCGAAATGGACGAACGAGACCTGGCCAAAAGCACGATCGAGGTGCCATCAACACCACCTCCGGCCGACCTGATCTCCGCGTCGCAGGAGTCCATCCTGTCCACAGAGGGCCCAGGCTCGCCCATGGACGAGGAACGTTCCTTCCGCACCGAGCTCCTCGACGAGAGCAACGTCGTTGACTTGCCAGCCGTCATCTCCCAGACTCCTCCTCCGTCTTCCCAAACACAAACACAAAACCAGCATCAACAACGACCGCCCCAATTGCTCCACACAGGCCAGAACGGCCAGTCCACATCGGCGAGCGGCTACATCAGCTCTTCCCAGCGCTCAGCCATCCCATCGCCCCCCGTCACAGGCCTCAACTCGGCGAGCAGAGATCGACGCGGATCGGCTGTATCCCCCTTCACGATGGAGTATGTGCCTCCTTCCGCTTCGCAGATCGCTGCCGCCTCGTCGGACGAGCTCCGTGCCATGTTGCAGGCCTGCATGGGCGAGCACACGCGGCTCAAGATGGAGACGGCCCACCACAAGCTGCAGTTCAACCTGCTTAACCTGCAGGCGGACGAAGATGCAAAGCGGGCTGCCGTCGAGCACGAGATGACACGGCGGGAGATCGAGGCGCTGCGCCAGGTCGAGAGCGCCCGGCAGGCCCGTCGCGACCTGGGCGGCGCCATCGAGTCGTCCCAGGCAAGGTACCTGCAGCTGAAGGCGGCATACGATGAGCTGACCGAGGAGAACGAGAGCCTGCAGAAGCGGGTGAAGCTGGCCAAGCGCATCATCCAGCAGAAAGAGGAGGAGACGGCCAACCTGGGAGACGAGAAGGAGCTGCTGCTCAACCGTCTGCGCGAGAACCGCGAGCACTTCCACCTTCTCTGCAGCCCTGGCGGCATGTTTCACGGCGCCATGACACCCAAGACGGGCACATCGCCCGTCTACACCCGTGGCACACCGAACCAGACCCCGCGAGCGAAGACGAACAGCACAAACAGCGGCCGGCCGGCCAAGGACGGCCGCGGCCTGCTCGACCGCGATCACGGCACAGAGCCCATTGCGGCTCTGCTGCAGGCTCTGAGCCAGGAGAACAACAGTGCGCCCAATACGCCCATTGCCGGCCACCGTCCAACGCCACGCAACGTGGCAAGACACCAGCGCAACGTGCAGTCCATGTCGTCGCTTCCCACTACACCGTTGGGGCCATCTGGACGGTCGCGGACCGGCTATTCGGGGCTGCTGCCATCGGCGGACCTCGTTCCCCAGACGGAGCCGGCGGCACTGCGGTTCAACGGACACTTTGGCGTGCCCAGCCTCAGCGCCAGCGTTGGTGCCCATGGGAGCACCGGCAGCAGCCGCAACCCTCCCGAAACACCCACACGCCATCGCCATCGCCTCCCGGACCTGCAAGAGCGAAACCCGAGCCGTGAGAGCACCATTTCGGCCGACGAGGAGACCGGGAGTGGCCACGCCAACGAGGAGCTGGCAAGACAGGCGTTTGAACTGGTGGCCGCGCGAACACAGGCCCGCCAACAGTCGTCCGTATCAAGCTTCCCGCGGCTCTCGCAGCCACGTCCCCATGCGCATGCGCATACACAGTCACAGCCGCAGTCGCTGTCGTCCTTTCACAGCCGGCCGGACGACGACGTGTTTGAGAGTCAGGCGAGCCAGGCAGCCTCGGCGATGCTGCGGCGAGACCCGCGCGAGAGCTTCGAGGTGGCCAGCTCGGCGGACAATTCGCGTGACTGCACACCGGCCACGGCGCAAGGGCTCGGAGAGAAGTCGGCCAAGCTGCAGGCTCGGCTGTTTGGCGGGCTCAACAAGGTCGGCGCCCCGTCCGTGGACAAGCGCAAGTTTAGCGGCGCCGTTGGCTCTGGTCAGGGCGGAGTCGGCAGTGCTGGCGGAGCAGACGGCATGGACGGCCACCATCTGAGTCCGGCCAAGAAGATCCGTGTGGTTCCGTCGCTTCGTGACACCGACGACAGCCATCGGCACCACCACCATTACCAGCAGGATCAGCGACAGCAGCAGCAGCAGCAGCAGCAGCAGCAGCTGCCACGTGTTGGCCTGGGCATTCAGTACAACTAAGCGAGTTGTTGGTGATTTGGCGAGCGAGTCTCAGTTTTCTGGCTATGTTTGGTTTTACAATTTGGATCGTCTCTTGTCTCATTTTGGGATCGAATTTATTGCCTTTTTCTGTCTGTTTTCTTTCGTTTCTACCGGCTTGGAATGAATTTGTAAGGGCCGAGGCCTGGGAGCCAACTGGAGCATGTATCATTATTTTCCTGTTTCTTTCTCTGTCAGATCATTATCGGCTGGGCTTGAAAATGAGGCCGTTTTGGGCGCTGGGTTATTAACGAATTCGATGAGTAGGCCATAGTTTAAAAACGTTGGGATTCAAGCGATGTTCTCCGATCCTGACCATAATCCATCTCTATCATACATGATTTTATATCAGGGCAAAAGCTTCGATTGCCTGAACAGACTGAGCGTTGTATCGACAACCAGCACGCCGACATAGCAGAGCCAGGTAGCAAATAGTTGCCAGACGGCCCAGACAAAAGGGCCGACTCTGGGCAGAACGAACTTGAGGAGTTCGGTGATCTGGTAGTGGTCCTCTTGGCGGGAAATGTAGTAGACCGGTCGAGATTCGTTGCCGCTTTCGGTCACGGGCTCCAGCTGGAGCTCGGTGATGAGATGGACATTGGCCTCGTAGAACGGGACGAACCAGAGGGCGAAGCGCTGGTGAATGCTGGCGTACAAGATGCACTGCGTCTCGTCCCAAGCTACCGGAGGTCAGTCAGGCAGCAGGTATGGGTGCGGGTGCGTGTGTGCAAACGAACCGATGGAGTCAATGGCGATATCAATGTGCGGGCTGAGAATCTTGTACCAGCGGAAGATGGCGCAAACGATGCGACGGGAGTTGATGTCGCCCGTGATCCCGACGACTGATGCGAACGGCCAGGGTACAATGTCGTAGAGGGTCGCAATGGGGGGAACGTAGCAAAAGGGGTGCACAAACGAGGCGTCGGGCAAAAAGTACGTTTCGATGGTGGCCTCCTGCTCTGCCTGCGGGCGGGTACAAAGAGACAGAATGACGGCGGGGATCTCCTTGACTGCGCAAGTGCAATGGTCAGCTAGGCAACGACAGCGCGACCAGGAACCGTACCGGGATTGTTCATTTCCTCGTTGTGCCGGCGCGGAGCCGTTGTGTTGCGTGTATGTTGTGTCTGGGAACAGGCGCGGCTGATTTCTGGCGCGCGTTACAAAGGACGATAAACATGCTGACGTCATTGGCTTCAGCCTGATACAACGCTTTTATCAATGGAATTATTACATCATAGCCTCGTCCACGACTGCTGTACTTCTAGCGTCCATTTAGCGTCGCAGGCTTTTCCCCTGGTCGCAACGTTCATCTTTGCGCCCAACACGTGCCAGAATGCGCGCTCCAGGCCACCACAGCAAGCCATGTCGATCCAGCGCGACATCCAGAAACAGCGCGGCCGCGTCACCGGATCGACCAGGAATGCGCGTGTAGATGCCAATGTGCCAGTTCGACAGTCCCGATGGCGGCAACATGGTGCTGCACTCGTTTAACCGCCTTTGGAGACGCCTTGGGCGCGGCGTTTGATCTGGACGCCACTCTCGACGATGCGTCCATGTCGCAGCGAACCCACTCGGCCGTGCTGTCGCGCAGCTTCGCCGCGCCCGTCCTGCTGGCAAACTCGAGTGCTTCCATCGCACTCGCGCCGCCGCTGATGGTGGCCACCTTCTTGTCCTTGGTAGACTCTGGTCGAGGTGCAACGTACCAAGTCAGCATGCTCGAGTGAACGACGGAGCCTTGGAAGCGCTCGATGCCCTCGATGTCTGGCGTTTTCTTGTCTCCACATGTTTCCACGGCGGCGATGACGCCGTTAAAGGTCCCGTTTGCCGGCTCGTTGACGATCCACTGGCCTTCTTCGTCCTGGTACACGTTGACCCTCTGCGCACTCGTCAGCCATACTTCCAACGAAATGGGCACGATTGGCTCACACTCCAGATGCCTCCTAGGCGACGTCAAAGCTATGTTTGATGCAGTGGGCTGCAGACGTTATCCTGTGATGCCAGCCCCAATCACGACAACCTTGGGCCGGTGCAGCTTCGTGTTTGGGTCGGGGCATTGGGAGACGGGCATCGAATTCGCCGACAATTTGCTGTGTTTAGATTCCATCCTGCTCGATACGCCGTGGGTTGAGAAGATTGGACAACACATGTGTGTTAGTGCTGTCAGTATTTAAGTGACAACAGAGTTGATGACGTCAGTCTGCAAAGTACCTGCTGGATGCGCACGTAATTCTTAAAGTAAACATGGTTGAAACATATTACCAAAGCAATCTGGGTAATATTGAAAAACTGATGTTTTTTCTCTTGCAGTCCTGGCCATACGTCCTACAGTGACGTTGTGAGGAGCGAATAATGTTCAGTTGTGGTGTTGGTAAGTGATAATGTCTAGCCAGGGGCCAATAGAAGGCGGACCGCAAGGCCGAGGTAAAGTCTGCTTACTAATGTAGTCACGTGATACATGCACTCGGATATTCGGAATAACATGTGGAGTAGTCGGTTGTACAGACAGCTGGGAATCGGAAGAAGTAGGCTTGCTCCTCCCTTTCCTCAGCACCGAGAAGCAAACCTTGACTGCAGCCCCAGGAACGATATATTCCAATCCTTTTACTTGATCGACACAGAGAGCACGGGCGCTACTGGGTAATTCTTTTTCCGGCGGGTGGACACTTTTGCAAATCCCGAAGCACTGCTACAGTGGTTACCGCCAACAGCTACCGAAAGTGGCCCCGCAAGCCGGCTATTGCAGCAGACCATGGCCGAAGAAGCAGAGGATTGGGGTTGACTGCAGCCGTGGATTGTGTGAGGTCTGTCGTTCCATCACGTCCCAACAGTTTGGTTATAGCAGCTCAGCCTGAGAAACCGGAGAAGAGAAGCCATAGCTCACAGCTCACAGCTCACAGCTCTCCGATCTCCCGAAGCCACAACTCTCCAAGCTATCCTTGCCACGCAACGACGATGCCATACCCACGCGGCCTGTCGGCGCTGCTGAAGAAGGCGCCGTCCGACACGGTGGTGCTATCGGCGGTGCGGACGCCCATCTGCCGGGCCAACCGCGGCCACCTCAAGGACGCCTACCCGGAAGAGTTGCTGGCGACGGTGCTGCGCCGCACGCTGGAGCGCGGCACGGCCATGGGGCTGGACCGCAGCCGGATCCAGGACGTGGCTGTCGGCGTGGTGCTGTCAGAGCTGGGTGGCTCCAAGGCAGCGCGCACGGCGCTGAACCACGTCGGCTTCGATACCCACGCGACCTCGCTCTACACGGTCAACCGAGCCTGTGCCTCCAGTCTGCAGGCCGTGGCCGCCATAGCCGCCCAGATTCGCGTCGGGGCCATCGACGCGGGCATTGCTGCCGGTATGGAGAGCATGACGCGCAACTACGGCAGCCGTGCGATCCCGACCGATCTCTGGCCCGCGCTGCGCGACTCGCCCGTGGCCGATGCCCGCGACTGTGTCATGGCCATGGGCACGACCAGTGAGAACGTCGCCCGCCGCTACGGTGTCGGCCGTGCAGATCAGGACAATGTCGCACTGCACAGCCACCGGCGAGCAGCCGCTGCTGCTGCTGCTGGCCGCTTTGTCGACGAGATCGTCCCCGTCGCCACGCGCTTTCAGCCTCTCCTGCCCAAGGGCGCCTCCAAGGACACGCCGCTCGAGCCCGAACAGGCCATCACCGTCACCGCTGACGATGGCATCCGCGCTGATATCTCGCCCGAGGCCCTCGCCCGCCTCAAACCCGCCTTTGCCGCGGATGGCACCAGCACCGCCGGCAACTCGTCCCAGGTCAGCGATGGCGCTGCCGCCCTCCTCCTCATGCGCCGTAGCGCCGTCGAACAGCACCTCCCGCCCGGCACCCGCGTGCTCGGCCGCTTCGTCGCCTCTGCCACCGTCGGCTGCCGTCCTGACGAAATGGGCATCGGACCGGCTCTTGCCATCCCCGCGCTCCTCGACCGTCTCGGCCTCGCCACCACCGACGTCCACCGCTGGGAGATCAACGAGGCCTTTGCCAGCCAGACCCTCTACTGCCTCCGCCAGCTCGGCCTCGAGTCTGCCTGGGCTGAGTCCGAGTACGACGAGGCCAGCCCCCATGCTCGTCCTCGCGCTCTCGTCAACCCCGACGGCGGCGCTATTGCCCTTGGCCATCCCCTCGGTGCCACCGGCGCCCGCATGGCCACTACCCTGTTGCACGGCCTCCACCGTGATGGCGGCGAGATTGGCGTCGCCAGCATGTGCATCGGCACTGGCATGGGCATGGCCGCCCTGTTTGTCCGTGAATAAGCAGCGAGTATGATCACGTGACGCGTATGTAATACACACCCTGCCACCAACAAAAGGAATCACAAAATGTACATAGTCTACAAGGCAAATTGATATATGAGTTTATGTGTCAGTTGGGTAAATCTAATTACAGGGTATCATATGAAACAGGAAAAGTCGCCAATAAGAGCAAAAATGGCAATACAAAAAGACGTGTGTTACGTGAAGCTCTTTAATTCCAAGCTGGATGCGCGAGATAGATCTCGTCGTCATCCTCCTCCTCATCCTCTCCAAATTCCGACTCATTGTCGCTGTCAGGTTCTGGTGCCGTCTCCTCATATGCCACGCTGCTGCTTAGACTTTGTGCAGCAACATCGTATGGCGAGGAAAAACGGGCCTGACGAGACTGAGGCGGTGCAAAGAGTGGCTGTGCCTCGACTGACCACATCGGGGACCAAGAGTACCGGCGGGTAGCCACTGAGGATGTGTTGTGGGAAGGCAAGACCTGGTGTGATGACTGAGGCCGGCGATCGTGGAGCGTCGCTTGAGATGGATGACTACTCCGTGTCTGCACGTGAGGCTGAACGGGGTAGAGCCCCAGAGTGGAGTCTTCACGAGCAAACGAGGCGGTGCCTTGACACTGCTGTAGCGATGAGGTCACGGCCTGCACCGCGCTGCGACGCAGAACATGCTGTGCTGCCATATCAACAACCTCCTCCTCGAGTTCAGGAACCCAGGGAAGTTGATACAGTTGGGACAAGTGGTGTTTCTCAGACCGCTTGACTGACTGCTTGTCTTGGGAGGAGTGCTCCTTCAGACGGATGGTCAATTGCTGTGTGAGTTTGTAGAGAGTGCCGGTCTTTTTGCTGGCAGTGTTTGTCTTGCCAGCGGCAGACGCGGTAGTGGTAAAGACAGCCATTTCAGTTGTTTGTATTGAAAATGACGGAAATTGAGGTCAAGCACAAATGTAGAGAAACTTGGCTGCGACCAGCTGGGAAATTGGATGATTTTCACCGAAACATTGATGACCGTGCGGCAGTTATGCAGCAGAGCCAGAAAAAGTGTGTGGTAAAAGTGATGGAGAAGATGACAAGAACCAGAAATGTGCTGGGCAGTGCCAGATATTTATGCTTCTGAGCAGGCGGAGAGAGAGTGGCGAGGAATTGAAGTGCGGCACAGAATGGCAGAATGACAAAGTGTGCCGAGGCCGGAGAGTAGAGCCAGAGAAAGATATTTGGAAGTAATGGAGGAGAAGGAAGGAAATCTGAAATGGAGAGGGGGGGGCAGCTATTTAACCATCTGGAGGCGGAGAGCAAGTGGCGATGAACGGAAGCCAGACACGGGACGGCAGAAACAGAAAGAATAGAATGAAGCAGAAGCCGAGGCGCCACGATGCTGAGAAGTGAGGCCAACAGACGATGATCCGAAGAGGTGTCGTGAGGGTCGATCGTGTAAGCCAAGGTCACGTGACGAGGTTAGTACATTTAGTCGGGGATTACAATATTGCGTGCTGCTGGATAATCATACACTGGCAAGACCGAAGGAGGAAAGAAGAGCAGAAAGGGGAGAGGGCTGACACGGCCGTCCCAGACAAAAATCTCGAAAAGGTAGAAAAAATGGTATATGGTATTAAAGAGATAGAGCAAAGGCCAGAGCGAGAAAAAGACAGGTCGTAATATATAGCGTGGAATTGGGTTGACATGTAGCCATGCCATGGTGCCATGCCATGTAGCCATACCATGGCATGTAGAAGATGTAGCCTTGTCCACGTGCTACCCCCTCAATCCACGTCGTCGTCGACGACTTCGACGACGCTGCCGCAGCCACCACCACCGGCCGTGCTGCTCCGGTTGGCCTCCCGCCAGATGCCCATCTCGGCCACGGGAACACGGCCACGCAGCCAGCGGAGCGTGGCCTCGGTGCCACGCTCGAGCACATTGAAGCGCGGCACGCGGAAGCGGTTACCAAGCACGTCGAGCCGCTCCAGCCCGCCGACGCCGCCCAGGAGACCGAGCCGCGGGTTGAGGTGTTCAATGTCGTTGTTGGTCACGTCGACAATGCGGAAGCCCCGGACGCTCTCTGGGTCCAGCTCCGACAGCCGGTTGTCGCTCGCCAGCAGCACCGACAGCGCCGGAAAGGCTGCCCGGAGTTGACCGCCCGCCGGCAGCATCGCCACCCGGTTCACGCTCACGTCCAGCTTCTGCAACGACGGCGCCCGCAGCTGTCGGACCAGCGGCATCAGCCCTGTAATGTGGTTCGACGACAGGTTCAGCTCTCGCAACACCGGCAGGTCCAGCCCCTCGCTCGCTCCCCCGTCGCCCAGGTACGACTCGCCCGAGAGCGCGTTGCGTGCCAGCGACAGCACCGCCAGCGTCTCCGCAAAGAATGAGAGCGTGTCCGGCAGTGCCGTGAACATGTTGCGCTGCAGATGCATCTCCCGCACCTGGTGCTCCTGCGCCACCCGCGACGCGATCAGCGGGTTCAGCGCCGCTGATCCCGTCTCCGACCGGTCCAGGATCCCGCCCACCTTGACCGCCCATAGCTGGTTCGACACCGTGTGCGATCGCGACCGCGCTGGCGTGTGGGGAGCTGACGTCGGCGGCGTGGCAAACACGTCCTCCGACCGGCCTTCGCTCATGTTGTCGTCCATGCCCGCGCCTGCGATACTGCTCCGGCGTCGGTTTTGCGACGACGTCTTGGCCGACAGCTCCGTCACCGCGTCGCGGAGCTCGTCTTGCAGCTCGTCCACTGTCAGGTCCAGTCCCTTGCCCTCTGGTTCCGGCGCCAGACGGCCGGCCAGCACGCTCTTGATCTCTTCCGTCGTTGCTGTGCAGAACTTCTTGTCCCGCAGCGGATTGCCGCCCAGACGTAGCATCGTCAGGCTCTGCATACGTCCAATCTCTGGCGGGATCGCCCGGATGTCGTTGCTCGAGAAGTCGGCATGGCGCAGGCTAGGCAGCTTCTCAAACCCGCACGGCACGCTGCTGATGTTGTTCTCGTCGGCCGCCAGAGTCACCAGGCTGCTCCACTGGCTGACATCGGGCAATACCTGCAGCCGGTTGATCGAGACACAGAGATTGTGCAGCTTCGGCAGCTCCAGACTGTCTGTCCGCGACCCGGACACAATATGTGTAATTTGGTTGGAGGACACATCCAGCACTTGGAGGTGTGGCAGGCTCGTTACCGCATCTTCGATCAGCACCCCGCTCAGCTTGTTCTTCCGCACAATCAGCTCCGTCAGCGGCAGCTTCGACAGCGGCTCGAACACCAGGCTCTCGAAATTGTTCTCGCTGATGTTGAGGATCCGGAGCTTGGCCATGTTGCCGACAGTCACCGGAAGCACAGAGATGTTGTTGCCGTGCAGGTCCGCACTCTCAAGGTTCTCCAGTTTCGCAAAACAGGGGTCCAAGGGCCCGTAGAACAGGTTTCCGCCCAGCTTCAGGTCGCGTAGTGACGTGATCTGCGAGATCACCTCGAATGCATTGTTCGTGATTCGGTTTTGGGACTACAGTGGACATCACACCTGTTAGCTTCGTCTCTTCCTCGGCCTCCTCTGCTGCTTACCAAGTTCAGGGACGTCAGCATCTGCAGCCTCCGCAGTCCCATGGGCAGACAGATCAGCATGTTGCTGTGCAGGTCCAGCGTCTCGAGCCCACCAAAGATATTGAAGTAGCCCTCCTCGTTGTCAGCCAGCTCCTGCACATCGACGTCGGGGAACACCGTGTCCTCGATCATTTCGATCTCATTGTCCGCCACCACAAACCGGGTCAGATCCACGTTCTCCGCCCACGAGCCGCCCGCGTTCGACTTGTACATGTCCATGACCTCCTTGGGAATCTCCCGCAGACCCATGGCCGCAATGTTCAGCCGGCCGCTCGTGCGGGCCGCATCCACACGGGCCTGTATGACTTTTGTGTGCGCCTGCTTGGTCCGGCTCTGACCAAACGGATCTGTGTTCAAGCCAAAGTCGAACGTGCTATCTGTCGGAATCACCGGTGCCTCGCCGGCCTCGCTTAAGCTGGTCGTCGACGTAGATACGGCTGTCGATGTCGGATCGGACGCAGACGTCGATACCAGGCTCTCTTCGATCACCTCCTGTGCCGCAGCCCGCCTCGCCGCCTTGGCCTTTGCAATCTGCTCCCGTAGAGCCGCAGACGACTTCCGACTGTTGGCAGCTGCAGCCAGTGCCGAGTCTGCTGACTCTGAGTCGAGGGGCGAGGACGGTTTGGCTGCCTCGCGGGATATGGACGATGCGCGAGGTGGAATGGTGCTCTTCTTCACCGGGGCAGGCGAAGCCACCGACGAATCTAGGCTGGTCATGGACGGTTTCCTGTACAGACGGCTGATGGACGGGCGGGACTTTAGAGGCCGAGCTGCGACCGTCTTGGAACCGAATCGCCCTGGCACCGGCGAAGCGACAGGTGACTTTTCCGGACTGGTCGTGCGGACGTCGCCATGTGGTGACGTGAGGTCGGACTGTTTTCTCGACACTCCCCGAAAGGCCGTGTTCAAAGAGGTTCGGGAAGGCGGTCCTCTCAGGGTGCGTGGGCTGGTGATGCGGCTTGTGTTCGACAGCTCGTCAATAGGAACAAAGGAGGAGGTGACAGATCGGAACGCGTTGACCGAGGTGTAGAGATTCGGGGTGCTGGTGTCGTCCGGTCGTGAACTCGAACCTGGCCGACTCTGTGGGCGGGAAGAGGACCCGTCCGACTGAAAGCTGGAGCCCGGCCGAGACGCACTCCCGGCTGAGCTGCCGCGGCGCTGGGCCAGACGTCCGGCATCGTTGTCGTAAAAGGTAAAGCTCTTCCCCTTGACGGCGGGCGAGTTGGGGATCTGGGACAGCGTCTCCATCGTCCTTTCGGACAGGGATGGTCGTGGACGCAGCCGTCGCGGACGCAGCGAGTCGGCTGCATCGCCCCCGCTCAGTTCGCTGACGGTATCGAGAAAGAAGTCATCTACGGGGCTCGCAGAGTGCGACGTCGATGGGGAAGGGGTGTTCGCCAGTTGCTGTGAGGACGCACGTCGCGTGAGCGGCCTTGGTAACAGCTTTTTGGCCGTGTCACCCGTGGTCGGCCGCGAGTTTGGCGCGCCGGAACCGGGCGGTGATCTTGCAGCCTTGGCATATTGTCCAGACACGGCACGGGTACGGGGAGATGGGTGTTGGGGACCCGAGTTGGCAGGCGGGCCCAATGAGGGTGGTTGTGGGCTGAGGCGGTCTCGCGACGGAACGGCTCGTAGCTTCGGGTTGCGCAGCTGGCCACCGAGGGCATCCCCGGACAGAGATGCTCTCGAGGGGGTATGTCGCAAAGGCAGGGGTCTCTTCGTGGTGGGAATCGAGGGCGCCGAGTGGGAGGTTGGAACGGAGGCAACAGGCAGTCGAGACGGTCGTGGCAGACCAGACGGTTTGAGGTTCTGGCGGTGATCGTCCATCGTGTTGGCGTGAGCGGTTGCGTGGGACGTCAAACAGGACAAAGGCGGTTCTGATGGTAGCAGACAGATTCCCGGCGTTTCGTTTCTCTGGGACGGAGACAACCCCCTCGTCGAAATTAGAAAGAATCCGTGCGTTCCCGAGGTGCTTTCAATCAGGGGAAGCGGAGTGGCGACCGATCAGCTGGCACTCGTCGGCGGTGAGACGGTCTGTACGGCAAGAAGATCATCTTCTTTCCCGTCGGGGAACGGTGTGGAAAAAGGAAAGTAGCGGGCGACGTACAAGAAAAGGGGAAAAGGAAAAGGGAAAAAGGAAGAGGGAAAACGAGAAAACGAGAAAATAAGAAAATAGGAAAATAAGAAAATAAGAAAAGAACAACGGGCAGATCTCCCCAGAATAAAGGGGCAAGGGCCAAGGGGAAAATGGGAAATGGGAAATGTGCAGAAGACCATCGAAATAAGACAGAGTAACGGTGGCACCAACGCCAGACGCGAATGGGAAAAGATGCAGACGCGAGACAGGGGACTGGCGATGGTGCATGTCACCCTACTCCACCTCCAAACGAGTAGGGCTGGCTGCAACTGTCAGAGTTTGTTTTGGCGCTCTTGAAGCATGGCTTTAGCGGCCTTCGTGGTGTACCGCGCCCTGTAGATCTGCCGCGAGCGCTGGAGCGTTGCCACGTGACGCTACCGATATTTGGCTGCAGAGTGAAGGAATATCAGCAGATTGAATTGTCGACATGTGGAACGACAATGCCAAAGCCACGCCTGGGTCTCGAAACGGGCATGTCTAGCTCGTACTCGTACTCGCAGGGAAGATTCGGCAAATTTCGCCGGGACCCAGACCCAGCTTTTTACTCGTGTTGGCGTGACATTTCGGTTCTACTGGCCCGACAGTCCAGGCGGCTATTCGTCCACGAGGAAGCTAATGCTCATTTCGCCTCGCTTTGTCCTCCAGTACTTTGATTCCTCGATGGCGTCGTGGCAGTCTTGAAACAGCGCCTTCCATTTCTGCAAAAGCCACTCCCTGCTGCCAGTATCCCAGACGGTAAGGGAAGCCAGGGCCTGATCCATCTCATTGGTACCCAAAAGATCGTGGCTCAAGGCACCCTCGCCAATGGTCCCTGCCTCGACTCTTTGGGGAATGTTGTCTCTCAGGTGGGGTATGGGGACGAGACCGATCCATGGGTGGCGAATTATTGTCCTCTGCAGAGCGGTAGGATGGAGGCTGTTCCGTGTCGCCGCCAAGGCTGCTCCTGTACAAGTAGAAGAGGCGGGTCCTTGAAGATTGAACGGAGATATCGTTTCGCCGCGGCACAATTCCACAAACGGAATCCCCGATGTATTCCCATATAGAGCCAGGGCATTGATGCCGTTCAGCCGGGCCGGAGTCGACAGGTCGCCCGGTCGCTGTATGTTGACAGGACAGTCCAAAAACGCTCGACAAAAATCTTCGGCTTCCTCTCGTGTTCGGGGACACCGTCTCGACAATGCACTCGTGTGATTAGTTGGTTCATTGGGGGCATTCGCAAACGATACGAGGCACGTTGGCTGGACCGTTGCTGTAAGGACCGACTCTGGATTTGTGCTGGTGCTGGTCGCTGTGCCAGCGTTTTTGAACCGCTGGAAATGCTTCCTGTTACCTGTGGCCTGTCAGTAGTGAGTCGCACACGCAATGGAGAAAGGAACGGAACTGACGATAGGCTCTCTGATTCAGACGATTTTGTCGCTTTTTGCGCTCAGAAGCACTGGAAAGCCCTGTCCAGTCGTCTTCTGCGTCCCAGGCATTGGTGAGGCGCGGCATCTTGGCAGTGCCTTTGGTGAACCGGTGACAGGAAAGAAAAGAGGATTTCCACAGGATCGCACATTTCGAAGACGTGACCGGCAAATATCCTTGTTGGTGGGTCGACAGGTGCCATCGGTTTGGCCATCATGAGGTTTAGGCAGTGCAGTTGCATTTAACTGCCAAGCCCGCAAAATCCGAGACTGGATCTTAGCGCTATGGCAGTAGCGCACTTTAGGCACCTTCAGCCAATAAATGACGTGTCTCGACTGGGGTATACAACTTGCATGCAACGTCATTGCTGGAGAGCTCGTTAAATCTTCAAGTAGTTTATTCAAAATATGGCATATTGCAGGGCCATATGTTTATAGCCGTAGGTATACTCCTTCTAAATCGCTCAGCTACATAAGATCCTGATAAAGCGATAATCAACAAATAATATCCAGTAAACTAAAAATCAAAACATCACGCAAAAGATGAGCCTTAAGTGGAGCCAGTTGTTTCCTCCAAGCCCGCTTTACAGAGACATGTATATCTTTCAGGAAAGATGGGTTTTCGAAATACAAGGAAATCGAGTGTTGTTAGAATGCGGCAGCACAAGCTTCAGTGCCACACGCACATTAAGTTTATGCGATCACTACTAGGCCAAATACCGGAATTAGAAAGCTTGTTTCTAACGTTCTTTACGCTAAACATGCCAAGGCTTACCTAGCCACACAATCAGGGAGCAAAGAAAAGGAGGCCATCGAGCCCAACACGAGCGCCGTTCCAAATTCCAAAGGGGAGCTTGTCTACCCCGAACTTGCGGACCTTTGTTGCATCAAGGCATCTGCGAATGCGTTTCCTCCAAAGAGGAGAAGCTGTACAGGTTGTTTGGTAGTTTCGGAATTATAATACCTCAAATACGGTGTTAGCAAAGCGGACAACTTCCTGTACTGAGACAAGGGTGTGGTCATTGTGGTTATAGACCTGGTCAACTTTGAACCGACTTAACCCGCCATCCACATGTGGTCTAAAAGCTTTTAATCCAGGCAATACCTCACACCCTACGACGAACGGAACTGTTAGCGGGACTCTCTCCGGACGTAACAGTGAAGCGTGCGAAGACGGACAACTGAAATAAAATTCGAAGGTCCTTGGATGTTTAGTTGGAACCGTCAAGAAGTTACAGTCGCACCATGGGGCCGTTTTGTACTTCTCCGCAATGATCTTGTCGAAGCAGCCAACCGGAAGTAAGGCAGAACCAGTATCCCTAGGGACCAGAACATCTGATTTGTCTCTACTTCGAGATTAGTTTTCAACTCATATATGAATTTAGCATGTAGAAGGAAGTCTTGGTTATTCTGGTCTGTACATTATCGACTCCAAAATCCAAACAAATCGCCGCAATGCGCCAGAGAGAATTTTCCGTCTCTTTGTTTCCAAAAGCCCGCCTATGGCCGTTTCTACCTAACTACCGCCAACGTCTTCATGGTCATCAATAACTCTGGAAGGCTATCGAACTCCGCGACGGTGCTCTGCTGTGATTTCCAATGCAGCTTAATAGCATCAACCAGTCACTGCGCACCTCGCGCCCAACAAGGGCAATCGCGGCGCCAATATTATCTTAAGGTTCAATACGGCCTGTCTCCTTGCCAAAGGAGCCCATATATCTGTTTCTTTGAGTATCAGTTTACGGGAGTACAATTGTGGGACAAAAAAAACAAGTCCGCCTCGGACTAAAAAACCGACAAGAGAGAGATTCGAACTCTCGCTCCCGAAGGAACTGGCTTAGCAGGCCAGCGCGTTAACCACTCCGCCATCTTGCCTGCTGATGAAAAAATGGATAGTGCATTCCATTATATAAGCTACCTCGCATAGAGTTTCGCATCGCATCATGTGTTGCCCTTGCGCTTATTTCAAAGGTCCTCGATGGATGCGTAACTCGGGTAAGTAAATGATTCGCCCAGAATATTTCTGGACTATCCTGATGCGAAGAGCATAGATAATGCTGTGCAAGCCTGGCCTGGGATGTGCCAGCTCTGAAGAAGGTGGTGTCATAGATGTTGGGTTGTCTAGGTGTGTACATGACCAGGGCCATTTTTCGGAAAACATTATATCGGAGTTTTCAAAGATTAAAGGAGCACGTCGATAATGTACATCACCTACACAGAAACTTCAAGTGCTATCCATACGATCTCAAGTCTTGCTGTTTAATAGTTCGGTTACACAAGCCATTTTGTGTGGGATAGCATTACTAAACGTCTGCATAAAATAATTTCAGTTAATAGCTGTAGTAGTCTGTTTCAGTTTTATTATTTCCCTTTCACACCTGTCCAGCTTCATCGCAGTCACTACATCGGGTCTGCCACTGCCATCATCCCAGAACAATTTCACACTCTCACCGGGTTTGCTGACTTGTCGCGTACATCATATCTACCTCGAAAGAAGACGAGCACAACGATGTTGCCAAAGCTTCTGCAATACTTGGCATCAACGTGGCCTTTGTGGACGAGAACTTTCTCGGGCGTATGAGGCGGGCCGTCCGCGTCGCAACTGCAAACCCCAAAGCTTTTGATGCAGCTCTCGAGCTCGCGGAATCTAAGCCGGCTGTTGTTATCACTTTGGGCAACGCCATACCACAGCAGCGAGAGCCGGTGCTTGACTACGTCACCGAAATGGACGTGCGAGCTGAGCTACTCCGATTCTTTTGTCGTCATTGTGCGGAGAATGCAACCCAGAAGCCTAATGCCACACTTGCGGCAATTTTCATGGTCGCTCCTATAAACGTCTTGAAGGCAGAAATGGAAGTGCTTAAGACTAGCGACTCTGAAAATTCCATCTACTTATACACTGTAGGCGATCACGCCATTGCATCTATTCGATTGTGTAAGTATACAACAGCTGCATTTATGAAGGATGTCTGGAAGAGTCGTTAGGGTTCTGTAGTTGGCCCTGCTTGCATAAATGATACCAATACATGCTAACACCTCTTCCCCTATTCAGTTCTAGCACAAGGTGGGGGGAACAAGCGAGTCTCCGAAACTGTATCGAGCAATCCGCCGACTACCCCGACCAGAAAGCGGCCAGCCTCAAGCAGCCCGTCCGGCTCAGCGGTGATTAGCCCACTCAAAGGGCGGGCCCCTGCAAGGCATGGCCGGTCATTCTCAGACACCCAAATATATCAGCCTGGTTTGGGTGAAGCTGTAGCTTTTGAGCCTTCCTTGTCGCCTGCTTCCCCGCCGTCATCGAACACAAGAAGCCAGAGCGCTGTTAATCGCGTAAGTATACAGTTCTGGTCTTATCTTAAAATGGATGAACTTATTATGCTGACAATACCACAGACTCAAAAAAGGGATTCTAAAAAGTGCATCATCACGAGAACCAGCCATCCAGCTGTTGCCCATATTTTTCCAAATTCCCTTAGCAAGACGAACACGTTTCCGCTGGATCAGATTTTAATGTTTTTCTGGAGGTCTGAATTTAGTCGTTGGATAGGGCTATACAAGACTATGGCGGTAACAGAGTCACCGAAGAATCTTCTATGCATGAACCATAAACTCCACTCCTGGTGGGGGCGAGCACACTTCGGCCTGAAGCCGCTGTGGAAGACTGACATGGAGGTCGTGGTTCAATTCCACTGGCTAAAGCGGGCGGCCTTCAAACCGAAGGACCCAATTGACGCCGACAGCTTCATCGAAGCTGTGCGTAATCCGACCTGGGGTTCACCCATGGCTTTCCACGAGAGTGGCCTGCCCCTCGAAACAGGCCAGACATTCGCCGTCAACGCGGACAAGCCTGAAGACCTGCCAAGTCTAGAACTACTCGGACTCCAGTAGAACTTGTTACGCATCGCAGCTATGTCTGGCGCGGGGGAGGCATCCGACGAGGATTACGGCGATGACTGCGACGACTATTTTGCCGAGTTTGAGGAGTTCGTGCATAGGTCTGAGGACGACACGTCTAGGGACGATGTCCAATTTTGGGTGGACAGCAAAAGACTGAGGAGTGACGAATCAAGATCCTCTTAGCAGGAGGACTGGATGCGTTTAGCTTAGCGGTCAGAAACTGTCTCGGTATAGCACTTCCCAGAGAGCTTGTTTTTGTGAGATCATCTATGGGCCATGCAGACATTGGTTTCAGGAATTTTTTGAAGGCACTGGTGCTGGGACTAGAGCCAGCGTGCTGACTGGAATGGCAGAGCGTCGGCGAGGAAGCACTTGTGGCCAGGTCGGAGGAGAAGGCGGCTGCGGTGGAGGTTTTGCTAAAGTATCGGTCACTAAAGCCTTCTAACCTTAGTTTCTGGCAACTGGAGCGGTTCCTTCATATGTCGTGCGTTGGGCGCTCTTACCACAACAACCTAATCTATCCCATGGCATGGAATTGCGCAAATCATCGTCTGCTATCGATCTTGCATGATTACTAACCTCCAGCCATAGAGTGAGCAGATCGAAATGGAGATACTGTTTGGCGCTGGCTCGGAGGAAATGAGGCCGACCCACAGCTACACAGGCCATTATTCCCACAAATCTGGGGTTCAGCGTTACCGCGCTGCGAATAGCGTACTGGCCTAAAATTGATGATTGCTGTCAGTGCCTTTCAAGCATTTAGGAAGGTCTTCCCAACGATGCTCTATTTCGCTATCAAAACGGCCCGGATTTCCCTTCTTTCTATAAGCGGCTGGATGTGCATGATGTCGGCGTGGCGTTAGATAATCCTGATGCGAAGAGTGCCGAAAAGGCTGGGCAACCCAGGCAATTCTAAAGTTACAACAGCCTCGTCTGTCTTGTTCTCCACAGCTGCAGGTGAGAGAGGCTGCATAACCGTATTTTTATGTCAAGATGCAGGCACCCGTGCTTGTGATGAGTATGTGCTCGAGACGGTCTCGGGCACAGCCCCAGAGCTTGCTCTCGGAGGACCTGTCACGGCTCTGGCGGAAAGCTGTCAAAAACCTCTTTTCTGCAAACACCCAAGGTGGTGAACGGCAGACTGGGCGCAAGGCCAAACTGTCCAAAATTGGCGTCGGTGCTGGCAGATAGTCCTCCTGGGCCGCATTCGTGCGCTCCTGATCCATCTCGCTGAGCGGTGAGCGGCCCGAGACATTGCGGTTGGGCGGCGTCGACGCCGGCGCCTGGTGATCCGGAATCAGATACGGTCGATCTGGAAGGTTTTCATCGAGGCAAAGCTAGTGTCGGTGATCGGACCTGCTGCGGAACAGGGCCCGCGTTTCGACAGGTTTCTACGTTACAGAGCACGAGAATGCTCATCTCTTTGTGGGATGGGGTCGCAGCAATACGACGTCCACTCCCGCGCGAAGTCTTTCCTCTGTTTCGCCTATCCAGTTTAGCCCGTATTTGGTTGGCGTGGGCTCAGCCGTTCCTCGCCCTCTCTCTGACCTTTTTTCTATCAAAACCCCTTCTCCCGACTTACACTACGACCGGCGACAAGTATCAGAGATGAGAATGGTTTGCACTGTCATATACTCGACTCAAAGAGGCGTTTAGCCTGTTGACGACGGCTTTGTAGCAGCCTGGCCACCAGGGACCATCCAGTTCGCTATAGATTGAACAAGGCTTGATTTCGGAAAACAACAGCGCAATTTTCCGCAGAATAACGTAAAGGAAGACCATCTCCAAGAATAGATAAGCCAACGCCCTTATATTAAACTCTTATCTGTTCGTAGAACACGTGATAATACAAAACCCTAACAACTACACGATTACAAGGTTTTGATGGCTAGACCGGACCAGCAGACTGAGTCATGAGATCCTTGTTTACAAAATCTACTGCTCAGTACTTTGTCGATCGCAGTCGACTTCGATCTCCATCGAAGATGTCGGCTGTGGAGCAGACGCGCGTGCTTCATCGAGTTTGTCTGTATGTCGTATGCGTGTTAGCACTACTCTGTGGAAATATGGGCCCATAGATACTTGCGATTCTCGAACAAGGCGCCGCCTGACAGTCCTAGCAATTTAGGTCTTGCCGCTGCCCCGCCGTGTTGTGGAGGAGTGCGGTTGTAGGTCTGGTGTTCAAATTGGGAACCTATACTGAGAAGGAGGGACTCATCTTCTCTAGTACTGTGCCCCAATGATCGTGTACTCGTAGGTTCAGGCATGTCTACTCGTACAGCTACTGCCTTGCAAAGGAAGAAATGGTTGTTGAGCAGAAATGAAAGGTGGCACGCTGGATCTAGTGTGCCAGCCCATCTCTTTAACTAGCCGCAGAGGCGGGTACTCAATGAAGTCCGACTTTGTATTCGGGTCGTCTTACTGACTTACTTCGGGCTGTATCTTTCCCCGATCTTCGGATAGTACTGGTCATCTATACTGGTTTCTCCTCTCAAGTCTTGAGAAATCACGCCATTTCCCGGATTTTACATCCAACGAGTTTATAGGTTTCTCTTATATATACGGAGTACTGAAATTGGGGCTGAAATTACCAAGATGCTGGAGCATGATCTGGATAAGGCGTGCTACGTCTGTCCTATTACATTTCGGGCGCCTTTTCTGGAATAGTGTCATTCCGACTTTTTAGGTCTGACATAATAGCGGGATCAGGGGTGGAGAGACAACGCCCGGTCGGCCCGCCTTCTTTCTTGTAATCGTATTGTCTTTCGCCTTTTAACCCTTAATGTAGTGCAAAATGGACATTACTATGTAAACTTGGTCTTTACGGGGTGGTTACCCCTGGCACCATCGGACGGATGAACAGACGTGTTTATTGTGGATCACGTGATTTCCGTAGCTGCTCGAAGTTATTACGAATCGATGTTTCTATTTTTAGACAGACTAAAGCCCTACGGAGTTCTCTCTAATATAAACAACACTCGCCGGCCGAAATGCAACGACAAATTGTGGTATGGTTTGTCATCCACACGATGAGGAATAAGTATTGTGGCCGCCACCGCCACCACCACCACCACCACCACCACTGCCACTACCACCACTGCCACCACCAGTGCCTTCACCTCCGTCTACAGCACTGGCACCGAAACCCCGATTCGTGCGGCAGAGGGAGCGCCCTCGCACTGAATACGGGTCAATATCCCAGTAGTTAACGATCTCGTCGACAGGTTCAAATAAACGGTCCCAAGCCAGTCGTAGCCCGGAAGGTACATCCCAGCCGAGGTCCGGATTGTG
Organism: Grosmannia huntii; assembly: GCA_019925595.1. Lineage (NCBI taxonomy): Eukaryota > Fungi > Ascomycota > Sordariomycetes > Ophiostomatales > Ophiostomataceae > Grosmannia > Grosmannia huntii. The sequence continues at coordinate 30,408 of JADHKJ010000094.1, forward strand.
CAGCCAAAGCCGCAGGATATAGCGTTTAGACAATTGGCTGTCTTGAAACGAATTGCGGCTGTGCATGACAGCAAAGTTGTTGATAAACACCATATCGCCGGGCTGAGGGGCGATGGTGACGCAGTGTTCTGCTGCCGTAAAATGGACAGCGTCTAGGGCTTCGGCCTGGGCTTCCGTCATGGGCGGAATTCCCAAGGAGCGCGGTGTCGCTTCGGAACCGGTGAGGTTCCGGCGTGAGAAGATGAGGATGGGTTTGTTCTGCCAAAGATGGAGCAGCGGCCTTCGGAAAAAGGTCGGATTGCGTCCAAATCTGATGATTAGCCACCGAAACGTGCTGCAGACATGGCGTTCTCTTACGTGTCATGGACCCAATCATCTTTAGCAAGAACATGAATGAGTTCTGGCTTCGTGGCGGCGATTTCATTGTAAACCTTGAGCGAAGACGCCAGGAGGATCTCGCCACCGTTGGCAGCAGTATCGAGAAAGTACATGGCCAACAAGCTGCAAAGTAGGTCCGTGTGGAAGGGCTGCAGATATCAGTTAGGATGGTATAGGGATATGCGACTGCTACGAGGTCCACTTGCCTGGGCAGCATCAGTGAACGCGGGTCTGCGCATGTTGTCTGCGACCGTGTCGAATCGAACATCTGTGATGTGCGCTGTAGGTTTCTGTCAGAATCTGTTCTCTTTTAGCACAACCCTTTCGATACACGTACCGATGCTGGATCCATCCGGGTACTGCCTTGCACGTTGCTCTCCAAAGTAGCTGGAAATACCCAGATAGATTATCACATTGTCTTCGCGGGAGAATGACTTTGGAGACAGTCCTCGGAGAATGCAGAAGCCCTTCTCATTGTACACGCTGGAGCAGAGCTTCTCCAGTCGCGGGCCTAATCTGGGGAGCGGAAATGTATTCCTTTTCATGGACGAAAGATTAGAATCATCGGTTGCTGCCTGGGTTAGCCCTGCAGTGTTTCCTGATGATGATGACAAACACACCTTTGAAGAATGCCACAGCAGACTGAATCTCGTGCACGTCAGCCTCGTCCAGTGGCACTATATTGTCCTGCAACTGCAAATCTCGCCCACTCCATGCCATAGGAGAGTCTGGTGCGATGGCCCAGCCCTTTGGCAATGTGCTATCAGGATGCACGTCCCTGGAACGTGCTTCAGTTCGTTTCACCAACTTTAAAAAGTCCGGGAGCCACTCAATATCAGCCGAGGGCACAGTTTCGCCAGCCGTAAACTTCACGTCGTCAAAGTCGCCAAGGCCATACTTCTTACGAATGGATGGCGGATAGTAGTCGACACGGGGATCAAACGAGGTCGTCATGATGTTCCTTACACACACATTTTGATCACGAACACTTTTTGGGAGGTCAGAGCGTGAGAGCGACATCACGAGCGAAGAGGTTAGGTTATAACAATCTAGAAAAACGGCCGGTCCCTATGCCGCAATTTTATACCCATTCTAGCCGGACTAAATAAGTGCGAATATCCACCCAGAGCCCCAAGAGACCTCGTGCTCGAAGCCGGGACGTCTTATTGTGAGCCCAAACCCCCTTTAACGTATCAGATTGGCTCCGTCCAAGCCAGACGGTACCTTATCGCCCATTTCCAGCCACTGGCCACCCTCCTTCTGCGGGAAATAATTTACCTGCAGCATTGGAGAATGGTGTGGTTGGGTATCAGAAAACTGCATTGGGCATTAGTGGACATTCTCGAGAAACGTTTATAAATATCAGGCAACATGAGAATGCGTAACGAGTGGGTAGGGAAGGGCGAACATGTGCTATTTGATGCACCTGATTTCGCGGCGCACGCGTCATAGTTGACCAAAGTCGTCCAATGTGGTCCAGACATCTTTGAGCGTCGGGCGACGCAAATAAGGAAGGCGGTCCAGGTCACCCTCGGTTGCTTCTTTCTTGGCGTGTCGAATTCGGGCTTCAACGAACTCTTCGGCCTTGCGCATCTCGTTACGCCAAAAGTCCTTGATGGTCGCCTTGGTTTCTTCCATGGTCCCTTCCTCCTCGCCGTTGCGGCCGGTTTTGCCCAACGGAAATATCCTGCCCCCTTTCCGGTAAATCCTGATGGGGCCGTCAATCCACTCGCGGGCACCCTGTGTGCAGGCTTTGATGAGCACCTGCAGAGCGGGAGGGGTGCGGACAAACTCGGGAAACCGCTGGCCACCATCACTGGCACTGGAAAGGCCCAGTACAATGTCGGCATCGCCCACACCCTCGAAAATGCACCACAATGCTTTTCCCACCATGTAGACCATACCAGCCTCCTGTTCCTGTGGACTGCTCTGTAGCCAAGGCCAGTACCAACCGTGTGGCGGGTTGTCATACTTCAGTCCCACGCGAGAGAGCGGATCCAAATAGCCCCGAACATCAAAGTAGTGCTCAAGGATGGCGCGATACTTTTTCATGACATCCCCAGGCAGCTGGTCGGAGCGTGCAAATTCCCAGTAACCCAGCTCCGCCATCCATTCGAGATAATAGATCTCAGGCGGGGCCCAGTTGTAGATATTGCGGCCCTGCTCAAAGTCCAGGAGAACGGCCGTCGTGCTGCCGTCTTGGTTGGTGTCGAGGACGAGCTGGTCTAAACGGAGGTCCGAATAAAAGCGGGCAGGTGAATTCTGGATATGGATGAGCGACGAAACCAGGTCGCGCGCCCACCCCAGTTGCTGCTTTATGTTCGAACGATTGGAGTTTCGTAGAGAGGTGAGAGCGTTGGCTACTGTGCCTTTCTCGTAATATCTCATGAGAAAGCCACACACGCGCTGCTGCGGCTCTGCTCCAGGTACATTTGTGGTGACCAAGTGCGTTGGGGAGTCTACAATTGTCCTTAGCGGGCGCATCGACAACCGTACCTTGATCTCGTGATAGACGGTACATGGAGAGGCCCGCGACGATTTGAAGACCAGAAGCTGCCGTTCGCTTTCATGGCCCCCTTCAGGAAGGAGGGAGACAAGAATGGTCTGATTGGCCAGCTGCTTTTCGTAACACAGCTTCGTGTACGGGATTGTCGGTGGCATTGTCTTTGCCTCGAGTTTCCACATGGCTCGTAGCTTCTCAGCCGAAAGCAAGACGTCTGGGAGATTAAGGGTACGATTTGGGCGAAATTCAAACTCCATGTCAGCAGGCGATGCAGTCAGTGAACGCAAGACAATCGTTGATCCAAACGGCTGCGCCAAGTAAACTTCACGAAAGTCCTTAGTACGGCTAGACCAAAGTTCCAAGCCCTTTTTCAAATGCGTGGCGATGCCCAGAGAGTTGATGCGCGTGCCGACAACATGAACGCTGTCACGTGCGCCAAGTTTCCCCCATAACTGCGGTGGCCAGTCCAGCTGATCGGGGATGTTCAAATTGAGGCGAGAAGGCGGAAATGGTCTGATTAAAGTGGGTACAGGGACTAAGGATGTGCCCAGCCGAGAGTTGTCTATGGCCCAAGCTCCCTCCTCGGAGGCCGTTGCACCATCGTCTGTGCACTCATCGCTGGCATACGTGCTATACCCACGGGTCTCGGGAAACGAAATGTAGCCGGCAGAGGGAAAGACGTAGCTAGAACGCAGACTATCGGCTATGTTGATTCCCTTCGGTATATCGACGGTGTCCATGATGTATAGCGATATGAGAACTGTACTCTGTTAGCACTACTGCACCAGATGGCCCAGTATTTATAACTCGACTCCGACTCTTTGGATAGACCCACCCCCGAACCCGACTTTACTTTCATTGGTCAGCAAAAAGTCGCGAATATTCCCGAAGCTAGATTTTACATCAGGAAACTCAATGTCACATTGCCACCCAGCCTTTATGTCGGAAATTGGACTGCTCGTGTCATCAAATCTGAGCAGAAGGACCGCAAATCTCTACTAACAGTAGAACACGACGAGATGGACGACCAGTTTGCCCCGCCGCCCCCCCGAGATTGGACGATTGATGATCTTGTTCGGCTACAAAGAACCGCAGATGTCGTTGGCATATATATGTCGGACCTTCTCGAGTTCGCGACCAATTTTCGTTCATCTGACACGACGGGCAGCAGTCGTTCTCGTGGAACCCCGAACAGGACATGGAAACCCGATGAGTTGGGGTGCCTCAAGGAGACAGCCAAGATCATCGGCATCGAATTGTTCCGCCTGCTGCGCTTCTGCGAGAGCTTTCAGACGTCCTCGGCTCCGAGTCGACACACATCCAGCTCATGCACCACCGACAATATATCCGATAGAAATGTATCCTGTCAGCTAGATACGAGTAAGCTTCCAACGCACGCTTCCCCATCCGAGGTACTTCAAACTCCCGTTGAAGATCACGTTTCACAGCTCCAACTTGAGGCCCTGAGCGGAATGCGGACGGAAATTAGTGCCCCTAGAATGCATATATCCTTGGACGAGAACATCGATTTTCATGAAAGCGACCAAATTATTCTAAGCTCGTTCTCTACAGCGTATGATGCTGATGGTGACGGTACTTACGATTGGTTAACCGGGTTAGACGATGCACAGGCATCAGGCGAGGCTCTTGCATCTGCTCCCCAATCGTCGTTTGACCGGATGCATGAACTTCTTCCGAATTCCTGTCAAGCTAGCTCGTTTTCAGATCCTGAAAACTTCTGGTCTGTTCGGAATCATCAATTGAATCTCCAAGAAAGCTTGGAGCCTGGGCTCCTGCTCAACGATTCGGCGTTACCAGACATTCAGCAGCTAGCAGAGGAAGCCGTTGTTTTGCGCAAGAGACCCTGCAACGATCCTCCGCAGGAAAATTATGCCAAGAAGAGAAAAATGGGATCGGGAAGTGAGACAGTGAAAACATGCAACTGGTGCAGCGTTAGACACAAACAAGTAAGAAGCTCTGATTCCTGGAATATGTTCTGTTCTAAATAACCGCTTCAGTGTACCCCAAGCCCCATTCCGGGTATTTGTACATATTGTCGCGACCTGAAAACCTTGAAGAATAAGCCCTGCTTGTTCTCCACCATCCCTCAAGTCGTGCTATACCGCACCAGGACCGATCCCATAAGCAAAAAGCCATATAGCTTGCTGTCGACTGCTAACTGGATCTGCTATCCAAAACAACTTGGAGTGCCTGAGCGCGGACCAATTACCATACCGTTTTCGATCCGACAAGGCCTGCATGGCCCCGTGTTGACGCTAAAGGCTATACGGCTTGACGCAGAACGGTTGCCGGTTTCGACGTCAGATACCATGCGGGACCTCCTTTCTCACCCCTATGCTCTTGCGGATCCCAGCGAGACGAAAGCAGCGCTGTGGGATTTTGTGACCAAAAATGGAAGTTCATACAGACAGCTCAAAGTCGACCCAACAGACCAGCTTACACGGAGCGTCTTTACTCTTGCAACTGAATTTGTGCTGACCGGAGCGGTGAGCCTCCAAACCCCAAAACTGATGTTAAGCGCTGACATACGGCAGAAAAACCACGATTTCATCGAAAACGTTCTGCGTTTGTGGACAGCTGCCCGAACTATAGAGGGCGACTGGCACTTTTATGGGGAAGAACGTCTCGGTCTAGATCCGGGCAGTGATGGCCGAGTGTCATTCACAAGGGCGGCTTTTGTAGACTATGAGTTTTCTGCTACCATGGTCGAGTATGTCCTTCAGCACCTCCGGGATAACGTCCTGAAGACGCTGCGTGAGCTGGCATACAACCGGACGGAAAGGAACTGGTTCCCCATCTTCATTGCCACCTATATTCTTCTCGATACGTACCGCTTGCTCTTCCGCCAGCAAAAGGACTTTGCGGCTAGAAAAAACGCCCCAGTACGCTACAGCATGATGGGATTGATCAAAGACGCCCATACGGGCGCCAAGACACTTCTGAACTTTTACCATATAGCGTGTCACAAGAAGAAGCCGTTTGAATTGGACTGGAGTAGCCCGAGTGCTACAGCCTCTGCACGAAAATTCACCCAAGTGACTGAGAAAGAGATCCCACATCTCCAGTTCATCGGAAGCTTGGTCAGGCAGCTAAGTAAGAAATTGTGATTGAGTCGATTGAAGCGTTCCTAACAGTCTCCTTGTAGGCCCGACATTTACGGCGCTTGTGAACTCAGACAAATACGAAGAAAATTACTGGTTCACCGGACAGATGTTTATCAGTGACTGGACGGTACCTAGCACGATTGAGAAGTCTCCTCCTGCGACGTTGTCTTTGCACGGTCCACAGCCTCCCGAGAGACGGGTGAACGGCCAGACAGCGTGGTCTACAAGCCATGCAGAACATAATGCCTCTGCAGCTGGTCGCTGTGGCTTGTAACTTTACAAAGGATGATACCAACTAAGTTGTATTTTGCACCGCCACCGCCACAATAATATGGTCACAGGCCACTCATTCCCCCGCAAACCTGGGGTCCAGCGTTACCCCGCAGCGGATGGCCTCTAACTAATAGGTGCTGTCACCCCTTTCAAGCATTGTAGGAAGTCCTCCCAACAAACTTCTCTTCGCTAGCAAAACCGGCAGAATTTCTCTTCCTTCACACCACTGAGCGATAAACAGCTGGTTGTCTCACTACCGCACCACATGTCTGTAAACCCCTCGGTGCTCACGCAAAAGCAGAAGCGACGCTCGTGCCGGGCAAAAAATGGCTGTGAGGTGGGTCTAGGTCCTTACGCCCTTTCAGATCAGGACAGCGCTGACGCGCCAACAACACGACAGAACTGCCGGCTGAGGTGAGGTTGCGCATGTCGAATACCGTTGGGATTCGTCCTGACTGGTGGGACTGACTGTGTATTTACTGTGGGACTGACTGTGTATTTACTCTGTCTACGGCTTAGACATCTAAAATGTTGGTTTCTCTCGTAGCACCGTGAAACCTCTTGACTGACCTTGGCAAAACCGCAGGCGACGACCGCGAGCCTTCATGCAAAACCTGCATGACTGAGGGCAGGACTTGCAATCGGAGGCTACACACGCAATTTCGACACAGATGGAATCCTTCGTAGGTCAACCGGAAATGCTCCATGTCCATCGACAGGCTCCTCTGACTGTTGCCCAGAATAAGGAGCGGCCAGAAAGGGAAGGCAACTTTACATGCCCTCTCAAACGGCTTTGAACCCGACCAGCCATGGTGTCGTACGCGCCGGCCGCTGACGTTTGTGGACGAGAATCGCGAGCTGCAGTCGCTTTACGAGGACGATCTCCCCGACGGCGAAGCAGAATCGGCAACAGAAGCAGCAACGACAACAGAAGAGCCGTCGGGCTTACTAAGTCCCCCAGATAACAATGATGCTGCATCTGGAAACTATACGGCCATCGAACCTGGGCGGCCATCGAACCTGGTCTGGCTGTCTCCCATGTCCCTCTCCCAGTCGCCGTCCCAATTGTCCACATTGCTATCTAGATATAATGACGAAACGGCCTTCATTGCCGCGGCGGCTGCTGTTGCGGCCGTCACCACTGCTTCTGCCACCGCAGTGGCTGCGGCCATCATCGGCATCGACTCTCTCATACACGCACCCGAAGAACAGAAATGGGAACAACATCACCAGATGCCACTGAGAGTGGTTCCTCCCGAGTTGCCCACGTGGCCTCTCGAAAATAAGATGGAAGCCTGTCTTTTCCGTTATTTTATCGAGCTGTCGGCCAAGTGGTTTGACCTCTGTGACCACGAGCGCACGTTTGCCGTCGTAGTGCCCTGCCGGGCAGTGCTGCATGCCCCGCTGATGAATGCCATATTTGCCATCAGCGCCAGACACCTTAGCCTTATCAGCTCGTTTGACAAGAGCATCTCGGACCGCTATTACGACCGCTGTTTGGCGACGTTGCGGCCGATGCTAAACGACAAAGGCGCCCTCGTGGATGAGAATCTGTTTGCAGCTGCGGTGATTTTGCGGAACTTTGAGGAGATAGAAGGTAAGCAGTCCGGATCACACCCTTTCCTCGCCGTCTTTCTTTTAACGACCAAGTCCCTCTTGCTGGAGCATATCCGAGCACACATCTCCTAGGCAATAGTCTCTTCGTTCAAGCATCGGCGACTTTACACGACTCCGCCGGGCCATCTGCACCGATTCTGTTCTCTGGTCTGAGACGTGCTGCCTTTTTGGTTGCCGTCCGTCAGGAAATTTACACCGCATTTGTGTCGCAGCGGTCGATCTGTCCTTCGTTTAGCCCCCTTGTTGTGGATCCATCGCTGGATGTCGAGGGGAATGATTGCGACTGGGCCAACCGTGCTGTCTTTCTTCTGGCCGATGTTCTGCGCTTCTGTTACGGTAAAGAACAGTCGATGTCGCCGGATAACGGTCTTTGCCGCTACGACCAACTTGTGGCCTATAGCCATCGATGGTACAAGAAGAAGCCACTTAGCTTTTCACCGCTGTACTTTCAGGATCCCCTGGCAGATCTCTTAGCACCATCAATAGCTGCCAAGCGCCTCTTCCCTGAAATCTGGCTCATATCCGACACTGTAGCCACCGGGCTGCAGCACTACCACCTATCGCAGATCTTGCTGGCTGCCTTCGATCCGCGAGCACCGCGAATCGGACCAGGACGCGCACAGTTCGTTCGGGACCAAGACGGCCGCATCCGTTCCGAGGTACGCATTCTGGTCGGCATTGCCAAAAGTAACCCACATTGTCGGCCCAACTTCGTATCGGCTTGCATGGGTATTGCCATGGCCGGTGAGCGGTTCCAGGAACACTGGGAGCAGGAGGCCATCATGGGATTCCTTGAAGAGACCGAGTCACTTTGTGCTTGGCGCACACACACGGCCAGAGAGCGATTATCGGCTGCATGGGGCTGGGAGAGTAAGGACGGAGAGGAGTAATAAGGCAAAGTAACAGTGCAAATGGACAGTGCTAAACACTCTGCACATAGTAAGACGAGCTGTGCTCTGCCCCAATAGGTAATCTTCTCCATACGGAGTACCCCTCGACCAGAAAGCTTGTCAGGGACTGATCGTCAATGGTGGACGATTAGGAGTCGAGAGCTGGTCCATGGTAATGGGGCCTTTATTGTATATTGAACCACAGTTTTTGAGAAATAAAACTTAAACTTTTAGATGCCAGTTCCTGAAGAAGCCATTCTTGTATCTCTGTACGAAGTACGGAGTACGGAGCTCCGTGGGAGGTACCATGTACCGCCTCCAAATGACCCCACACAAACAGTGCGGAGACACGCCAAGGCCCCGCAAGTCGTCACAGCCAATAGGAACGTATTGCCATTTCTGGATGCCTCGATGCGAAAACGGTACGGATTTGATGTCCCTTTGTATCGTGCGCAGGTATGATCACCCGGGCGTCCTCGAGACGGTCTTAGAGTCTAGTCTAGATAACTCTGTCGGAAAGCCATGGCTCTTCCGTAAACGGCTGCATATGCGGGCTTCCGTCTCCACCTATTGTTCCCATGACCGTTGGACGGAAGAGCTTCTTCCTTCTCACACATGTATTTCATAGACTCCTCGTTTCTTTATAGAGATTAAATTCCGGCCTCTCTCGTCTTTTTCAGTATCGATACACCTACTGAATTCACCACCTTCTACCCAGTTGTGCTTCGACATATCTGTATCGTGCCGTCTGCCCTTGTGCCTCTATCACGACCACGACCAAACCACAAACATGGTAACCTCTCGTCGTCTCCGTGTAGCTTGCGCTGGCCTTGGGCGCATGGGAAAGCGCCATGCCCTGCACTTTCTTGAGAGCACGCCACGCGCTCATCTGGTGGCGGCCTTCTCGCCCGATCCTGTAGAGCTGGCCTGGGCCAAAGAGCATCTCGAGCCGTTTGGCGTCCGGCTATACAACAAGTACGAGGATCTTCTGGCGACCGAGACAAAGCCACTGACGGGCCTCGATGTTGCCGGTGGCCTGGACGCTATTGTCGTTGCCACTGCCACTACCGTGCATGCCGAGGAGACCATTCAGGCCATTGAAGCCGGCCTGCACGTTCTCTGCGAAAAGCCCTTGAGCACGGATCTGGATACGGTAAGGAGTGCAGACCACAAGCTCGCCTTTGTGCCGATTCTAACGTATCCCCCAGGCTAAGCACGTTGTCGAGGTTGCCAAGAAATATCCCAGCCAGAAGGTGCTCTGCGGCTTCTCGCGTCGTTTTGACGCGTCGTACCGCGACGCCAAAGCGAAGATCGATGCTGGCGGTGTGGGCCAGCCCGCCATCTTCCGGTCGCAGACGTGCGACAAGCTGGATCCATCGGGATTTTTCGTGGCGTACGCCGAGTTTTCGGGCGGCATCTTTGTCGACTGCAACATCCATGACATCGATCTGGCCCTCTGGTTCTTTGGCGAAGATGCCGTGATCAAGAGCGTGTCGGCCGTGGGCATCACGGCCGTGCAGCCAGAGCTGGCCAAGCACGGCGACGTCGATAACGGCGTGGGTGTGGTCGAGTTCTGGGGCGGTCGCATCGCCTACTTTTACAGCAGCCGCATGATGGCCTCGGGTCAGCACGACATGACCGAGATCATCGGCACAAAGGGCAAGGTTACCATCAACCAGAACCCCATCAACACGCTCGTCGACCTCTGGGAAGCCAGTGGTATCCGCCGGGAGATCCCTCCTGACTATTACGGCCGCTTCCGCCCGGCCTTCATCACCGAGGCCAACGAATTCACCGCTTGCTGCCTCGACGACACACCCTTGCCTACCCGACTGCAGTGTGCCGTCTCCGCCCTGGAGATTGGCTCCCTCCTGCAGGAGAGCCTACGGTCTGGCAAGAAGATCTACTTTGACGAGGCCGGCCGCAGACAGGCAGACCAGTCCAGGCTGTAGAGTCCCCGCCTAGTGCGTGGTTTGGAAAAACAAATCTAGCTGAAACACTTTACAATAAATAGAATACAAGGGCTACAAAGACTCTTACCAAGAGGGACACTTTGCAAGTTTGCTACTATAACAAGACACAGCAATGAGCAATCACGAGGATTCTTGTATGAGGAAAATAAGCCGCGTGTATTCGTATCTCTCTCTGGCTTCCCTCTTATTTTCTAGAGCACCATGTTGTCTAATTTCCCTCCAACAATCGTCCGACCGGTGACAGTACAATGACTAGTACACCAGCGACTGTCTGGCTCTCCATCCGGGTGTGAGCACGGGTCAGCATCAAAAGTTCAGGCCTAGTTGTAATAGTGGAGCTTAATATCGCCGCTGCCAATGGTATCAGCATCAGCCGGCGGCGAAAGGACCTGCTTGCCACCAAACTCAGCGAGCTCTTGCGCTGTGAACGGCTCGCCCACACCAGTCTTGCCGTTGAGCGACAGGTCGTTGTGGAGGTAGCGAACACCACCGTCCTTGGACGCAACGACGCCAATGTAGTTGGCCGAAAGGAAGTCCTTGGAGACCGAACCGAAGACCTGGTGGTACTTGGAGTCAGTTGCATACTTGACGAAAACATACGTAAGAATGAACAGGGCAGGAGCTCAGCGTACCACACGGTCAGTTCCTGCACTAGCTGTGCCGTCATGGGCCTGCTCCTTGAGAACGGGGAACTCAAAAATGGGCGCTACTGCATGCTCAATGTGGAAGTAGGGATACTCTGTACGAAAAAGGAGCGTTAGCGTCCTCATATCACCTGGGCGGAAAGGGGGGATCACGAAGTTCCGTACTCTTATAGGCGTGCGGGTACTTGCCCTCCCCAACCTGGGTGCCGGCCTTGAGCAGGTCCAGGGCCGTGGAGATGGACAGCTCGATCGAGTGCTGGTCGTACGTCACCCCGTCGGAGCCACGGGCAAGGGCAGGGCTATAGTCTGTGGCATGTCGTGTTAGCAATATGCGATATGCTACGCTGGAAGTCTTGGGTAGGAGACCAATTTCTTACAGATAGTGTGCGACTCAGACATGTTGACTGAGTTTCTGGAGGCCTGAAAGGAGAATTGTTGCAGTGGATGATGAAAGTTGGAAGTTGGAAGACGTGTGTGTGAATGAAGAAGAGTCTGAGATGGACGAAAAGAAATGTCGAAAGGACAGAGGGTACGCCGGCTTTATATACTTTTTCCTTCCTCCTGCCTCAGACGTTCCTTCTTGTACTGACTCCTTGCAGCGAACAGTATCTCACATCCACGTCCTGTAATGACATGGCGAATAGGAACGTGAAGGGAATGAGAAGCCAGTGATCGACATCGTGCAACAAGTATCCTTGGCCAGAGAGGCTGTTCGTTCAAGGCTGCTACATCCGGGCGTCTCACAATGACGTTATTCTTTGTCTCTCTCGCCAGGTGGGAAGAGGCTGAGGCCGGTTTGCTCCTTTTCGTGCGTTTGAAAACAAAAGGAATCGTCAGTCTTTGCTCTATTGGATGCCACGCAAGCTTCAAGAGCACAGCATGTCATGAAACTGGAGACGTGGGAAGACTGTGATGCGCACAAGCGACCACATGAACACATCCTAGGAAAACACTTTGTGCGCCAATGACACCCACTTGGCAACAGACTATGATCAAGCTGTGCGTACGGTTACGCCGGACATGGTGACCCAACCGCATCCAACATGTCCCCTGGCACACAGAGGCTTGTCCTTCTCGGCCTTATTTCCATGTCAACGCGTCATCTCTTGTGTTTCTTGCTTCTTCAATAATCTCTTCTGCTCACCAGACCATTCCGAGGGACACAACTGCGAGAATCTCCAGGAGGTCTTCGTTCCTGTTTCTTTAATGGATTGAACCTAGCTGTATGCCGATCGGACAGACACGGCCATCGGCCGAAAGCATGACCGACGTATGACGTACTGCGGAATGGTCGGGCAATTTCCGCGGCGCAGAAACGTGGAGGCATAGTCATTGTATCTTTGGAGCTTGCAAGCATGGGTACTTTGGCAAACTTGAAGCAGTCCGTGACGACTCCTCTCGCAGAAGACTGTATCAACAGGTGGGGGCGCTAAGCCAGCGCTACACAGCCGTTTCGGTCACAATCGTGCATTGCCATGTCATTGTATTCCATTTGAAGCCTGAGAGAGACCTTTCTTACCTAATGCATAAATCCCGTGAAAGCCCCGCGATTGTGGCCAATGCAGCTGTCAGCCGCCATGTGAGCGACGGGCGAGCTAAGGTGCTAGCGCCACCGCAGCCGAAGGCGGGGCAACCTGACAAATGCTTCGTCCGTTAGTGGGTCACATTTCTACCAGCTTCCCTTCGCAATCTCAGCACTTTCAATCCACCAAACCGTCACAGACGCACTGTCGCAACATGGCCGCAGCATCACAGGTAGACGCGCCAGCTGCCTCGACCCAGCTGTCACCTGCTGCTGAAGTAGCAAGCACGCTCCATGACGGCAAGATACACCTCCTGCTTGCAGCCAGTGGTACGCACTTCATCGAGCTGACTAAGCTCTTCTTATCGCTCTCTGGGCTCATGATTTTCGTTATTCGCATACTGACGGCCTGTCCTAGGCTCGGTGGCGACCATAAAGCTTCCACTCATCGCAGAAGCGCTCGGCAACATGCCGAACCTCGCCATCCGCGTCCTGCTGACAGACAATGCGGCGCGCTTTCTCGCCGGCCAGTCGGCCGAGCAGCCTCCAGTGGCACAGCTAGCAGCCATGCCTCATGTTGCCTCCGTGCATCAGGACGCCGACGAGTGGAGCCCGCCATGGGTGCGCGATGCAAAGATTCTGCACATTGAACTGCGCCGCTGGGCCGACATGCTCGTCATCGCGCCCATGTCGGCCAATCTGCTGGCCAAGGTCACCAACGGTTTCTGCGATTCACTGCTCACGAGCGTCATCCGCGCCTGGGACACAGATCCGGCCGCCGGAAAACGCATCCTCGTGGCGCCGTCCATGAACACGCTCATGTGGACACATCCGCTGACGGCACGCCAGCTGGCCACGTTGCGAGACGCCTGGGGCAGTGCCACAACTGCTGTTGCCTCTGGAGACGGAACCACTAGCAACAGCGCTTCTGTGACCAGCTGGTTCGAGATTCTTCTCCCGCAGAGGTGCGCCAACTCTCCTCCACTCTCTGGATCTGTCGACTGCTAACAATACTACAGCAAGGCTTTGGCATGTGGAGACGTTGGTCAAGGAGCTATGGCCGACTGGCGAGATATTGTGCAAATTATTCTAGATAGGCTCAGCCTCTCCTCCAGCGAGAAGGAAAAACCCACCTGAGCATCAGGTCATATCACAAGGGAGGCTTACAGAACATACCCATGCCTGGTATCTGTATCAACCGGATTGATGTCAGATTCTATACTTCGTGATCGACATCGTGTACATAAACAGTAAATATTGTTTGCAGAGCTTTTATTTATGGGAACTAAAATATCCTGTCATAACTTTGCTCAGACTGAGTGGTAAATAAAACAAAATTACGCCCGTGTCGTGAAGGTAGTGACCATGGCCAAACATTATATTTTAAGCAGTCTGTGTGTTCTGGTCGTCTGGGTAGCCTCCCTCCTTCCCTGAAATCCTCAAGGACTGTATTCAGAAGGCCCTTTCCAGGTCGACGTAGTGCGGAGCCGAGAGGAAGTTGGAAGAGACAAGATAGCATCCGTCGGGGACATAGGTGCTTCTGGCATGGGAGACAACTCTCTATCAGTGGGCGGGTATACCCCTGCTTGATGGAGCGAAGAGAATGCCGGAAGTGTCACCGGCGGGTAATCATAACTTGCGGGCTGTGTTGGAGAGGGGGATGGAGACGTAGGCGAGTCTGCTTCAACTTGTTGGCCAAGATTCTCGTCAACACCTGCAGTCAGGGGCTTCCGGCCGTAGACAAAGCACCTATTGGGTCTCAGATCAGAAGACAACAGCGTCTTATAAGAAAAGGTGGGAATATGAACGGAGGGGAAAGGAGAGGGAGAATCGAGAAGACCACAAGACAAGATCGGCAGCATCACTCACATCGGCCAGTAAGCATGCACTTTGGGGTCGCGTAAGACCTTACGGGCCTTGCTTATGAGTACCAGAACCTCCTCGCGGGACCAACCAAGACCGCGAGTCAACGGGGCCAGAGTAGACGACTCCAGGGCCTGGTCCATGTTGGCGAGACTCCAGGTACCCAGCTCCTTGTATTTCTTGTCACGGGGCCAGCGGTTGATGGGCCATCTGTGGTTGACTTCAACGACACCCTCAAAGCCGACCTCTTCCATCAGCGGTCTCCACTGCTGCGCAGCAATGACCGGCCGACCGAGCTTTTCCATGGCCTCCATGACCAGACTCATCCAGATCCACAAGTCAGAGTCTTCTTTGAGGGTCCCATCGTCACATTCGAGCGGTAGCCGCATATCCTGGGCTTCAAAATATCCTCCGGGTTCCAGGTGGCTGGATGTATCATGTGTCAGCTTTGCAGTTTGCGTGGGAAGGCGGACAGACGTGAAGACGAGACGTACTTGAAAGCCTTCTGTACGATGCTCTTGTTATCAGAGAAGCTGCCAGCCATCATTCGGCAGAAGATAAAATCGAAGGGTCTGTTCCAAGTCCATTGTTTCTCAAGGTCGTCAATCTATGAAAGTCAATCATGTGCCATGACAAAAGACTCGGAGCAAACTGAGCTTACTTCAAAGGAGCAGTTGGGTGGAACGCTGCATGGAGACGGTTAGCAATAACCACAGATTGTGGTGAACAAATTTGGGAAAAGTAAAGAAAGCAGGAACATCAAGGCCTTAGGGCCCGTCATACAATTCTGGCTGTACGGGACTCAGGTCGACTCCAATGACCTGGAAGTAAAAAACTGCGTTAGTGACCGAGACGATGAAAGGGGAGAGGGAGAGACACCTCTGCATCAGGATGGGCATCGGCTGGTGAAGGTTAGCTGTACGTATTTGGCAGCAAAGACTAAGCTCTGAAACGGCAAGCGAGACACACAGTACTCCATAGCCCATATGCCAGTTCCGGTGCCCATGTCAAGGACCCGCTTCGCGCCATCGTTTTTGGGACAGAGGCAGTGGTTGCCCTCGATTGTAAGGGTCATGACATGATGTTGCAAGTCTGGTCGGGCAAAGATGCGAGCAGCGGGGGAAGAGGCGGAGAGAGGTCGCATTAGCCGAAAATTGGGAGTTGGCACAGGTTGTTTTGGTAGGCGGGACTCACCAAGACGCTCGATTTCAGCCTAAGACAGATCCAGACGCAATCAGCGCCAACCGTATGCAAAACCCAAACAAGAAGGGCGGAGTATCACCTCGTCATTGGGCAAGAAGTATTCTGCGGTCGCACGAAATTCACACCGGTCAGCAGTCGGTCAGGACGCAAAGGGACAGAGGATAGATAAGAGTGATATGGTCCGCACGGAGAGGGGAAAGGCTGGAAAGGACAACGACAGGGTGACATACTGCCTGCGCTCATGGCGTGATAAGTGCGGCCATTCTCCTCTTGGTACGCTAAAATGCTGGATCGCAGCGAAGTCAACGACTCTCGAAATGGCTGCAGATGTCAGCCTTCTCACAATCTGTCTTTGTTGCTTTCTCCCCTCTCTCTTGTTTCTTGTCTCGCGTTCTAGGGCAGCGTAACAGTCCGACCTGGCGTACGACTTCCCGTAAGGGCTAGCCCTCAAGCTCAGGGCCCACGAACAGACGAGACAGCTAGCACGGACCATCTTCGGATCAGAAGCATCCAGCACTTACCGCATCGATTGCAGAATCGCCGTCATCGTCAATATCGGCAACCTAAGAATGGAAACGGCAAAACGGAGCAAGCCTGTGAGTGGGTGGGGAGACAAGGAGAGGTGAGATCAAGCTGTTCTCTTTTCCTTGTGCGTTCCCCCAGTGTTTTCGCTTCGTTGATCTGTCCACCCCCTCTCTACCTTTCTGCATCTTCTCTTTGTCTCTCGAATTCGCTTGTCTCTCTCCTCTCCCGCCCCCACTCCGCTTCGCATCCTTACTCCGGTATTCGCCGTTGCATTAGCGCTCTTCGCCCGTCTGTTTCAAGCCAGTCGTATTGCGTGCGTCATACATCGTTGAACCAAGCATGACCAAAGAAATTGGGGCGGATTTGCAATGTGTGAGTGCCAGGCAGGCAGAGCTTGGTGCGTGCCAATGTAGCACGACCATCTACCGAGCCTGTAGTCTTTGCCACTTTGTTCGCGGCTCGTTCCGGCGGCAAGGCTACAGGACCGGCGTGCCTGTTATGGAGATGATGGAGGAAGAGATGGAAGACAGAAGCTCACAATTGGTTCCTCTTGAGCGGGGCCGAAAGCAGGAATGGGCTCTGCATCGACCACCGGTTGTAGTGCAGGCGTTTCGGCAGGAGGGCTGGCCATTTTGACGGGGTCAAGCACAGCAGTGTGCTTTGACTTTCGCGACCGCAAGCGAACGTCTGGGATGGAGTACGGAGGATTTGTCGCCTGCGAATAAAGGTGAAGAGCGTGGGAACACGAAGTCTAAGCGAGGTTTTGACCAAAGTATGGAAGGGTAAGAATCCGTGACGGACGATGTTGGACCCCTAAACGAGGATGGCAAAGTAAGGGAAAGAGATAATGGAGAGGAAGTACGGTGAGGACGTGAGAAATAGGGCGCGTATTTCAGAGGCTGTGTAGCGTACGGAAAGGGCTGGAGTATGAGAGGTGAGAAGAAAGGCGAGAGAGGGAAAGACACGAAAAGCGGCGAGTGTCGAACAGAACGCTGCCTGGGTCTGAGCACTAGAGGATGCATCGTCGCATCTGCACTCTCTGTTTACCTGCCCTTCTCATCTGTATCGTTCTTGTGACACGTCGGATTATCGCAGTGCGTGCTTCCGCGGTGACACACCGTCGGCGAATGGTGAATGAAGCTGCGAGAACGGCTGGAAAAGAGAGGGGCTCCAAGTCACGGCAGCACCTGCCGTCGCAAACGGCCTATCAGTAATGCCGCAATCTGGCAACTGTGTGCAACGCCGCTACTGTATTGGCCAACAGACGCCTTCATTTCTCTCGTGGTCCGCCCGCTTTTCAACCACTGTTATCTCACTGCTTTCTTTTTGCACTTTCTCGTCCGCCTTCTCGTGACATGTCCCCCTGCAACCACCCCCTTGCTTACGCGCCCAGTCGGCTCTGCATCGTCACTTGGCGCAGCTTACACTGGTCAAGGCTCCTCTTCTGCAATCTGGTCCAATCATATGTCTTCCCCGCTGCCATCCTTCATGCGCCCGGATTTATTTCCGTCCCCGTTTGTTTCTTCTTTCGTTCCCGCTGTCATGTCGTTCCCGCAATAGATGAAAGCGTTCTTGACAGCTACACGTCCCGACAAGTCTGAAGCCAGACACCAGATGTGCAGCTTCTCTTGCACTGCTCTTTCATCAGCCAAGTGATGATAGCACGCTTCTCCCTCATCATGAGCACTGGCTTCCTCTGGATGTTCAGCACGCCCCAATGCGGTTACCATGACAGTAAGCCATCACACCGAGTGAGAATTCAGGTTTCATTCATGATTAGTCTAACCATTTTTAGTCTCGCTACCAAACATCCTTCGTCCGCCTCGGCTTTTTCATTGGCTCAACGACTATTCCGTATATTTCTTCTACCCTCCATATCCTCGACCGATACTCACCCGCCATAGCTGCTTATTGTTTGCCGTCTTGATCTACGAAAACTGCCTTTTTGCTACAGTGGGCCCAGATTTCCACTCTACGAACATGATGATCTCTTGTATAAAGTCGCTTTGTCCTTCTGTGTCTTTCTTTTCGGGGCTACGCTGGTGTGTGTTCTCGTCACATCTGGCTACTATTCGTGGCGCGTGTAGTATGTTCATGGTCCAGTCAGATATCGTATTGGCCCAATCGCTGACAAAACTCCGTACTGCCGCGCATCTCACAACCGAACCGCCCTTCCTTGCGACCGGATTTTCGAATAGCTCTCAGGCACGCTTGCATCAATATCCGCGGTATGCTCGGATAATGCAAGGAACTCTTTATAATCTGTCGTCAATTTAGAGGCCACGAGCCAAACGAACCGGATCCGATTTTCTTGCCTCTGTACGCCACCGTCGCTATTTTGTATTCCTATAAAGTCGCTTGCCAACAACCACTCTTCTCGATCGATACCATACCCTCTAAATATCCAGTTCACCCAGAATTAGACCCAACTAAGCTATCCCACCGCTTATAGCCAGCAGATCGTCACTCTAACGGAATTTCGCCACGGTATTGTGGCTATGACCTGGTCTTTAGTGTCGCTAGGCGCCGTGTTGTTGGTGACCATTCTGGTATCAAAGTGCATTCAGAGCCACCTACGCCTCAGACACATACCTGGTCCATTCTGGACGGGGTGGACAGACTTGTGGTTGATCCGTCGGCAGTTGGGTGGCGAGCTCAACTTTGAACTCTACGATGTGAACAAAAAATATGGTATGTCTGTTTGTGTTCATCAGTCGATTCTTGCGCCCATTCTCCCCCTCCGTGCCCTACTAAGACTGTCCTTAGGCCCTCTCGCTCGCATTGGCCCGAACTGGGTCGTGTGTGGCGACCCTAACGAACTTCGCCGTATCTGGGCCGTTCGTTCTGACTACAAGAGGGCATATTGGTACCGGGGCTTGCGCCTGGATCCATACCGGGACAGCACGTTCTCTACCTTAGATGAACGTGTTCACGACGACCTGCGTACGAAGCTTTTGCCAGGCTACGGTGGGAAAGACGTCGATAACCTCCATGACATCATTGACGAACAGGTTTCGGGCCTCGTTCACCTGCTTGAGAGCAAGTACCTGTCAGTGGAAGGCAGGACAGACGAAAGCCTCATTGACAAGGGGAAGACGAATGGAGACGGAATCCAGCTGAAGAAGCCTTACTATGTCACAGTTGATCTTGCTCGGAAGATCCAGTTCTTCACACTTGATGTGATCTCATCGTTGGCTTTTGGACGCAGCTTGGGCTACCTTAAGGCTGATGAAGACACATTCGGATATATTCACACAACCGAGTCTACTGTCCCCATGCTGATGACGACTGCACTTGTCCCTTGGCTCGTCGACATCATGCAGGCACCGTGGCTACGAAGGCTCATGCCTGATATCCGCAAAATGGTTGGTATTGGAACTGTTATGAACCTAGCACACGACGCCGTCAGCGAGCGCTACGCGAGCCCGCCTGTGGTCAAACGAGACATGCTCGGCTCGTTTGTTTCCCATGGGCTCTCCCAGGCTGACGCTGAGGGTGAGGCCGTCGTGCAGATTGTTGCCGGCTCGGACACCTCCGCCACAGCCATTCGGTCTACTTTGCTCTTCCTGATGGCCAGCCCCCACGCATACACACGCTTACAACGCGAGATCGATGCGGGCATCATTGCCGGCCGCATATCATCGCCCATCACCGATGCCGAGGCCCGTGCTTTTCCATACCTGCAGGCCGTTATTCGTGAAGGTCTGCGCATGTGGCCGCCTGCTACCGGCCTGCTTCCCAAAGTCTCCGACCATGACGACAGCATATGCGGCCACCGCATTCCAGCGGGCACTTGTGTCGCCTGGTCCGTGTGGTCGGTCATGCGCAACCGAGCTATTTTCGGTGAGGACGCCGACATTTTCTGTCCCGAGCGCTGGCTGAACATCTCCCCGGAAACATACCGACTCATGGACCAGACCCTGATGCTGGACTTTGCTGGGGGTAGTCGTTACGAATGCCTGGGAAAAAATGTTGCTCTAATCGAGCTGAACAAAGTCTACGTAGAGGTGGGTTATTGTTTACTTTTGCCAATAGCTTGTGAGGCGATGCTATTGCCAACGTAGCTAACAGAGTGCAGCTCCTTCGCCGCTTTGATATTCTCCTAGTTGACCCGGCCCACCCTTGGAAATCGTTTAATGCCGCATTTTTCATCCAGAGCGACATGCATGTTCGCATCACACGGAGGAAAATAAGCATAAAGACCGTCGAAGAGACTTGAGGTGGACACCTTGTGCCGGAGGACGGACATGCTGTGAGTAAAATAGGCAATTACTAAGCCCACTTTTTCTACAATGAAGCTTCTCTCCATCTGCCGTTACTCCCATTGCCGTCTGTACGGAGTACAGTACTCCGTATGTGATTCCTTTTCTCCCGTACGCATTAGTCATCCTAATTCGATGAGATGACAAATTAATTCCGAATATGAAGTACGAAACCTAAAATACGAAATGGGTGCCGATAAAAAAGGTGTAGAGGAGGGGAAAACAACTCCCCCTATCTCGCCCTTCTCAGGTTCGCGGGGAGAAATACAGGCTCATTCCAGTCTGTTTTGATCGTTGAGATCCGTAGTTTTTCGGTTGCCGCACATCACGTCACGGAGTAAATATACGGAGAATCTCTCCATTACACGCTACAAGGCCTACAACTAGCGTATTTTGAGCCTGCTCGTTCCCCGCGTACTTTTTGCAACAAGCATCGTTACGACTTTTGAACTTACGACGTAGATACCGGCGACTCTATTTCGTTAGCTCGTTTACGTTCTGCTCGTCACCCTGCTGTTCTTTGTTCTCCTTTTATTTTTCTCGTGTTCTGCAGTTTCTTTACCCTTTAGTTTTGGGCTCGCCGATTGCGTTCTTTACTGTCTAGCACGTTTCTTTGCGTACCACAAGGCCAAACTGACAAGGTTGTAAAGCTCTTAGCAATTCAGAATGTGGCGCTCTTGTAAAAGCAACAAGCGACATTTTTGGATCGTCTAAGGTATGTTGTAGTAGCATGAATGTCTGAGCTTCCATGACATCGAATTTACATTTCTTTAAAAAGCTATACGGTGGTTCTGACAGAGTTTCCTGTCGATCTTCAATTCCTCAGATGTTATGCTTCCTGCGGCTCGTCGGACAGCAGCTCAATGGTTTTGTGATCTACAATGGCGGCGGCATACCGAGCGACGATGGCCACGACACGCTCCTTGCTCTGCATGGCGTAGGGGGTCAGCATCCAGCCGAGGCCGGTGACCTGGGCCTTGCGGTACTCCAGCCGCACCTCTGGGTCGTCGACGGCGAAGGTAGGGCCGCCAGCAGCAGCCAGGGCGGTGAGGTAGTGCTCGATGATGGCCCACTCGTGGGCACGTCGGTCTTGGACGGTCAGCATGCTGGTGACAAAGTAGGCGACGTCGTGGAAGGCGGTGCCGACATGGACGATCTGCCAGTCGAGGAAGCGCAGCTTGGACTCGTCCTGGGCGTCGAGGTACGTGTTGCCGCTGTGCGGATCACCATGGACGAGGCAGCGGAAGCGCGGGTTGCGCGAGCTGAGGTACGTCTCCATGGCGCGCGCCGTGCGTGCGCGGTCGTCGCGGATGATGCTGGGCAGCGCAGGCCGGCCGTCCGCCAGGATGAGCTCATCCCACATGCCAAACAGGCTGCGCATGGTGACATCGTACATGGGCGAGGCCAGCCAGGCGTGTTCGCTACCGGTCCAGGCCCACGTGGCGGCGTGCAGGGCGGCGAGCTGCTCGACGCCGGCCAGGGCAGCAGCCAGGCTGTATGTCCGGGTTGGATCGCCAAAGACGAAGCCGGCGTGCGCCAGGTCCTCCATGGCCAGGATGGCCTGACCAGGCGTGGCGGCTGCCCACCAGACTTTGGGCACCTGCAGGCGACTGTTGGGTGGCAGCGTGTTGGCAAACTCGTTGAAGAAGTCGACCTCCTTCGTGAAGACGCGTAGCAGGAGCGTCTTGTAGCCCGGCGTGGCAAACATGGCCGGGCTGAAGCCGCCCTTGAGCAGGATGTGCGTGGGTTTGTCAGCAGCCGCATCCTCGTCGGTGTACGCGAGCGTGATGTAGAGCTTGCTGGTGGTCTCGAACAGGCGCTTGTCCGTAATGGTAAAGGCCGAGATGGTCGTGTCGGACAGGATGGACTGCAGCCAGCCGAGCGTGACCTCCTCGGGGGTGTTGGGCATCATCAGAGCCTCGTTGGAACCCATACTTGCAGTCGTTGTGAAAAATGTTCTCTTGGCTGACTAAGCGGACACAGCTGGACAGGGACAAGAAACAACGACGACAGAGCACACGCAAGGAAACGAAAAGGCGAAAAAGCGAAAAGACAGCGAAATTGACTGCGGCATCCAAAATATATGCAAAGGGAAGGGACAGGCAGCTGCCCGTTTCAAAGTCCCCCACTCCTCGCCAGCAGACAGCTTCTCGCTACGGACGAGAGACGCTGCGGTTACATGGCCTCGCCGGCATCCTGGTGAAGCTCGTCCGGTCCACCTTTTCTGGTCGTGAAACAGGGCCGGGCCAGACGGCTCTTCATCCGTGCGGCCAACGAGGGTAGAACTAGCAGACAGCGCAGCACACTAGGGTCCTCGCGACGAACGAAGCGGAGTGGCCAGACAAGTCGAACTTGGCTCTCCACGGAGGGATTGCTTTTCAGGGGGCCCACAGCGGAACACCTCTCTCCACAATGCGGCCGCATTGAGATACGTTTGGGGTATTTCTAGATGCATACGGAGACATTGTGACTTCTCGTACTGGATCCAACTAGGCCTCTTGAGGAAAGTGGTGACGCGCCGTCGATTGGACCCATGTCCCTACAAGGCAGTCTGTCACCATTACGGAGTGCTGGGTACGACGCTCTCCGTACAAGCACATACGAGTGCTCTAATGTGTTCGCCAGGCGATTTACTGGGGAAATGACCCAATGCAGTCCAGCTCCGCGCAGGATTCGCCCAATTACGTCGTATGGGAGAGCGCTTGTCTCTGTTACTATGTATGTACTCCGTACTATGTAAGATGACTGGCAACGGCTTTGTTGACCCCTGGAGGTACGGTGGAAGGCAATAAGAAACCATCTTTTTTCAGACGCTAGAGAGCTTGGCGGCAAAAGTCCGTATACGAGCTTGAGAAGGCCGGACAGAAATACCAGCCCATCTCTCGAAAAGTACTCCGTACGTCGTAGGTCACTCTTCCAGCTACCGTCCCGACATTCCCGATAGTCCCGAGGCTCCAAACCCTCTAAATTCGCCGAGTTGCCCGATATGGCCATTCGCGATGTTTACTACCCGCTCATTATCACCTTCCTGGTACTCGATTCCATCGTTGTCAGTCTGCGGGTATACACGCGGCTATGGACCAAGTCGCTCGGCGGTGACGATGCCTTGATCGTCGTGGCTCTGGTATGTCTCCATGCACGGTCGTGTCGTCGTGCCCCGTCCTGTCCTGACGGCCTCCCAGGTTGGCTTCATCCTCTTCGGCGCCATGGAGATGAGGGCCATACATTACGGAATCGGCGCCGCCGTGATCGAGCCTGGCTTTGACGCTCTACACGCCGCCATGGTGTGTACAAATCGTCTCCTCCCACACCTTGTAGGCACTGACAGACCAGTACTTTACCATTGCGCAGATATTGTACATCCTGTCCTCTGGCATCACCAGGCTGGCCGTGGCCGTCGTGCTGTTGCGTCTGACGAAGCACGCCGACATGCACGTGGCTCGCTTCATCCTAATCGTCACCGTTGCCGTGGTCGTCGTTTTCACCGTCGTCACCACCATCATCTTTGCGTTGCAATGCCGGCCGCTTTCCGTGGCCTGGGGTGTCGGCACGGGCACGTGCATCAGCACTTCTTCCATCGGCAAGGCTGCACTGGCGCTGTCCATTCAGGACGTCATCAGCAGCTGGTTCTGCGCCGTGAGTAGCAACCTCTTGCATTGTCTCCTGACTCACCTCCATCCACTCTCCTAATCGTCAATAGTTTCTCCCCGTCTTCATGCTATGGAAGACATCCGTCCCAATGAAGATCAAGATCACGACCATGATCCTTCTCGGCCTGGGCGCCTTGTACGTACTTCACTGCCCGTGGCTTCAAAGACCTGGCCTGCGAGCTGACTGGCATCTACTTGTAGGAGTTCTATCGCGACTATCATCCGTCTCAAGTACGTTGTTGTCATTCAACACGTTCAGGGAAACGACACTCTCTCGTCCAATGACCTCATCAACATCACCCTCGAGGCCACCATCTAGTAACTCATTTCTCCTTTAGAGCCTGGCTGGCTGGTACATCCTCACACTAACGCTTGCAGCTCCATCCTCGAAATCGCCCTCAGCATCTTGGCAGCAGCAATGGCTGCTCTACGACCGCTTCTCCGCCAGATCCGCTTCTTTTCCGATCTCACCTCGGGTAAAAAGTCCAACGGCAGAACCGCCGACACCTACCACCTCCGCACCTTTGGCCAAACAAGCAGCCGCAACGCTACTGGGGCCATAAAACTAGATGACGGCAGTGCTGACGGCGAGAGTCAGAGGGGGATCATCGTGACGCCACAACAAGAGCCTGGGGGCAGGAAAGAAGCCAGCGTCGGAGTACACAGCGGTCCGTGATCACCTTACGTTGGATGGCGCGCGCAGTGACGATTATAGATATTAGAGAACCGAGGAAAGGTCGCCAGTATGTCCAGGGCCGTTTTAACTTTGATGAGGAGGTAGACCTAGGTGATTGAATGTGTCTTTCTTTCATGAAGTATTTCTGTCTTCACTATGTATATATACAGTGAGGGTGAGCTCGTGGTCAGTATCGATCATGCTTGTTATGATCTTCCTCCACGTGAGCGCTCCAGTTTCTTCACAGCCATGCTGGCTTGACTGTGGGGAGCATCTGGACCAGGTCCGACTTGTACTGCGCAACAGAAACAGCATCTTGTTTCGGGGCGGTCGCAAAGTAGAGATATTCCCTCATCACATTCCCACTAAGCCTCACTGCCCGTGGTGTATCCGGGACGCTGGCAGTCTGGGTGAAAAATGGTGTCATTTCCTCTTTTGTGTCTGTCAAAATAGTCATCTCGATGGTGATGGCCACCGCGACAATAATACCGGCGGCCGTCTTTACTCTCACAAAATTTCCATGGCGTCGCAGGTACAGGTCTGGTTCGACGCCCAAGAGGGCGAGATCTGGACGGAAAATGTCCTGAACGTTCGAACCGGTGTTGTTGCCCACGTCCAGATCCAGCGTCTGTTCACTGTTACTTAGAACCAGAGGCAATCTGACACGGGCCTTAATGCAGTGCATTTTGCCAACTTTCTCACTGCACATCACGGATTTTCTCTACTGCCGGAATATAAACGGCTCGAAAGATCGATCGCGTGTCCCTTGCGGTGGGACAGAGGTTGGAGGCCCCTTTTGTCAAACGAATGTTAGTACATCTTGAAGAAACACACAATATGGCAGGGTGACAAACAAGCTCTTCCCACACTCCTGCGCCCCATTCTTCCAGAGGAGGCTGGCGGTCGACAATGACGCCGCCACGAAGCCACCAAGAGCCGTCGGGTGGTGGACCGGTGCCGCCGCCCTCGTAGTGGTTGATCAGCCAACGGATATTGGGCCGCTGGGCGAGCATAGCCTCATCATCCCATGCCAACAGTCGGCGGAGGTTCTCCAGCTTGTAGGCCACACGGTCCCTTTCATCGCTAATAGTCGGCCTCGTAGAAAGCACGTACGGGTTTCCCTGAAGAGATAGTGTGTCAGGACAGACGAAGAAAGAACGAAACGAAAAACATATTGGGAAAGTAGGATAGACAAACACAGTGGATGTAGTCGCCCACATTCTCTTGCTTGAAACCAATACCATTATGGTCCAAGTCGCCGACCTTGACGATCTCACCACCCCGGAGGTACCATTCCTGGTTGGCTAGTGGGCCTAAACCGCCGTGCTCGTAGTGCCTGACCACATAGCGAAGGTTGGGGCGCCTCAGGAATCCTTCCAGGCTCGGCAGGGTGAACAATCTGCGGTAGAGTTGGAGATCGTCAATCGTTGACGCTTCAAGTGTATCGTCCTCTTTTGGAGCTCTCTTTGGGATCATTCCCCAGACACAGCGAGGATGTGTTTTCCACGCCTCCTCTGCCTCCTTCTGCGAAAAGGGCCGCAGATAGGCGGCCGCCAGTTCGTCTGAAAAATATTTGGAGATGCGACCGATGCGGTCGCAGTCGATGAAGCCACGGCCAAACTTGATGTTGCTGTTAATTCGTGTGGCGGCTATCTCCGTGCTTACTTCTATCGTAGAAGTCCTGTGCTTGATCTCATCAAGGAACATCGCCACATTATCTTCTGGGGGGTTGCTAGCAATGTAGGCCTCTACGGCGAGACGAACATCTGTCTCCCACGAGTGAACAAGATTGCCCATAATGTTTGCAGGGTGTGGCTATTTGAAAGTGAGCATGTAGGTGCCAAAGGAAAATACAAAAATGAAAGTGCTGGTGAAAGACGTGTCAGAGAAAATTCTAGTGCCAGCAATGAGTAAGACAAAGACGTGGGGACTGTTTATTAAATACGTACTGAGTGATGAGAGAAGTGCACCCCTAAGACCACCTATTCTGGCCAGGATCAAGACCCCTCGCGGGATGCTAACGCATACATGATATGCTCCACTTTTCTTAGCCAAATCAAATGTGGAACAATTCATGCCTTCCGTCACCACTTACACACCCTATGTATATAAAAACGCTCCCTTCCTCCCTTTTCTGAAAAGGGAAAGGGGTCGCAAGCAAACAAGAAATCACCAAGACATATACGCAGTGCACACGTGAAGAAAACTACGCCTAAGACCTCGCCGGGCGGGCTCGTCTTGTCATCTCGCTCGGGGTCCTAAGATGAGCCCGCATGGCTTTCCTCCCTTTTCCCTTCGGACCAGCCGCATACTGCCCTACCTTGTGACGAAGGGAGGTGCTTTACGGCACCCATCTTCGTGCGCAACCGGGTTATAGTTCCCCGAATCCGGGTCCTAGTGCCAAGACGTCATTGCTGCGGTTGCGGACACGAGAAGCAGTAAGAAATTTCTCGACTTTATGCGATATATCTACTTGGACCGTGGGCAACACTTGTCTGCCATACTACGAGTTTTCATCGTATTATATAACGACTGAAGCCATCATGTAATCATGAGACCTACATATTTTCGCCACTGACATGTCTCACTGGATGACTAAGCACGGGTATTGACAAGGCGATACAAACTACGTGCAAAAAAGAGATGATGACGGTCTAACAGTCTAGTTTATTAGGCACTGAATCTATCTAGAGAAGAACATATGTACTGGCGGTTCTGTGCAGCAGGTAAAAGTCCGAGAACAGAGCAGTCGCCTTTCACCTCCACCTCCCTCTTCCGCGTCTAGCAGGCGAGCAGACGCTTCCGCAGGGCAGGATCGAAGGCGTAAAGGTAGAGGCCGCGGACGCCGCGGGTGAGCAGGACGTTGACAGAGTTGAGGACGATGCGTTCCTTGTCGGCCACGGCGGACTCGTCGTTCTTGCGGCCCATAAAGGCAGCATGGTCCTCGTAGCGGTCCGGACGGATGATGACGCGATCCGTCTGGGGATTGTAGCCGACGCTGGGGCCAAGGATGACGCCGGCGTAGGTGAGGTCAAAGCCCTGGATGGTGTAGACGCTGCCGCAGTAGCGGTAGCTGTCGGGCTGCTCGGACCAGGGCTCGCGGATCTGCGGCAGATACTTGTCCCAGGGAATGCGGAAGCTGCCACAATCGACATACCAAACCTTCTGGGCAGTACCGCCCTGGCCGGGCTTGGGCAGGCGGTAGGGCCAGTCGTACGTGGAGAGCAGCCGACAGCCGCCGCCCTGTTCGGTGTTGCGCTGCATGAGGGCGCGATAGAGCTCGCCGGCATCGTCGTAGAGGCGGAAGTCGAAGGCATCGACATCGCCAGCCGCTCGTCGCTCAGCGTCGGTGCGTGGCCGCGGCAGCACCGTGCGCTCGACCGACAGGGCCTGGATCCAGCGCTGCATGTCGGGCGCGGCGGCCACGCGGAACTGCTCGCCCAACTGGTGGCGCTCGACCGTCAGGACAGCCCCCCCGGCGACCCCCCCGAGAAAGTCCTCCAGCTTGGCGTCGTCCCAGAAGGCGTCGAAGCGCAGCGACTGCTTGCCGTCAAACACAATCACCAGCACCTTGGCCAGCTTCAGCAGCTCCTCCAGCTGGTTGTCGCCAAAGAACCGCTTGTACGCGTTCTTCTTCGACAGCAGCAGATGCGCCTCGTCCACGAGGATCACGTCGGCCGGGTCGACTGCTCCTCGTCCGCGCGGCCGTTCTTTCTGCAGCCGGTTGATCAGCGATGTCGGCCGCTCCAGATCGGTCTTGCGGATGAACGGGAACTGCGCGGAGATGCGGTGGTACAGCTTCAGCATCTCCGGGTGGTTGACCACCAGGTAGTTTTCTGTTCCGGCCAGCGTGCTGTCATCCGTGGCCTTGTTGGCCTTCTTTGTCGTTTCTTCCTCCTTCTCGTCCTCGCCCGTCACGCGTGCTTGTCGCTGCAGCTCGTTGAAGAGCGCGTTGAGCACCACGCTCTTCCCCGTCCCAGCGTCGCCCTGGATCACAAACACCGACGGCCGCTGCGTCTTTGTGTACGACCGCAGACTGTCGCGGCAGAACTGCAGCACGCGGTCCCGCAGCTTCTGCTGTTCCTCCGACAGCGGCACGTTCGACAGCTTCGCAATGGCATCGCGGTTCTTCTCGTCCTGTATCACGTCGTGCGGCTCCTCGCCCTCGTCCACCGGCTCGTCTTCCTCTTCACTCTGCTGTTTCTGCAGCCGTACGACCAGGCCTTTGTTGCGGCTGCTCCGACGCGTCGCCGTCTGCACCTGCTTCGCCACGCGACCACCTTTGGGAGGCATTTTGCTCGATGTTCGCGATGCTGCTCTGCTCCTGGCCGACCGACGTGATGTGGCAGTGCCTCGATTCTTGGTTCGGCACTTGGCACGGTTAGATCTGCTAATAGTCGATCCACTGTGGATCGGAGCACTTTTCTGCCTTTCACCCGAAATTGTCAGCAGAAAGCGCATTAGTCGGCCGATACTGTGGATCCGTCCCCTGCAAGATGCATAGTATATTTTGACTTCACATAAGTATATACGTGTCCTTCGCATCCACAGTGCGTTACTCGTCCGGTCCGGTCAGCCGTTCTGTCGATGGCGGAATCATGCGTGCCGACAGCTTTGGTGGCACCCGGAAGGTCGCGTCGTCATCAAAAGGCCACAAGGGCCGCCGGATCCGGCGATGGCCCAATCGACGCAGGTCCTGGTCTACGCCGCCCGGCGTGAGGGCCAGCATCCAGTCGGCCGCCATGGCGTACAGCTGCGGTTCGAGATAGCCGATCTTGACGAGCACAATGTCCGCCTCGCGTGGCTGCAGCTGCAGGTTGGTAAAGTCGTGTTCGTAGTGGTATGGTTTGCGCCGTTCGGTCAGGATCACAAACACCCGGCCCACCTGCAGGACCACCTCGATCTGCGCATAGCGGTCGCCGTGGCGGATCGCATGCACACGTCCTGTCAGCGTGATGGGGCCGGCATGCAGATTGTCGACGGCGGCGCCGGCCGTCACAGTGACCGTCTGGCCGACGCCGGCAGCCACGGCTGCGTGCACCGCCTCCGGGCCGGGGATGCTGGCGTAGATGACCGTCTGCACATGGGGTGCCAGCGGTGGATCTGCCCTGCTCTGCGGATCAAACTCGGGACGTGCCAGCAGCTGTGTGAGGCCCCAGGTGACGTCGCCTGATCCACCAGCCGTTGGGTTGTCGCCCGAGTCCGACACAAAGTACGGCCGTGCCGCGTCCGGGGCCAGCGCCACGTCCAGACACGCGTCCAGTGATCCGGTCGGCGCCACAAAGTGAAAATCTGCACGCGCTGTCCAGAACAAACGGGCCAGCCGCTCGGCGCCCGCAGCCACCGCCTCAGCGTCCCAGCCTGTCACCACCACGGCAGCCCGGTTGCGTGGCTCGTCTGCCCACGCGTAGCCCACCCAGATAGCCGCGTCCAGGATCCCCGGCAGCCCCTCGACCACGGACACGGCCGCGTATACGTGCTTGGCCGGCTCGTCGCGCGTCGACGTCTGCTCGCCCGGCAGCAGAATCGGCACCGGCACCCACGCCTTGAACGGGCGGGCCCTATCCTCGCGCAACAGGCAGCGCACCAGGTTGCCGCACGCCCGTTCCTTCGTCTCGAGCTCGTCCTCGTGCGGCGCCAGCCGGTAGCACGTAATCAGGTCGATCATGTGCGCCAGCGTGCGCGACACGTTGCCGTGCAGGTCCATCGAGGCAGACACCACCACCGCCGCACCCACGACGGCACGCACACGCCCCAGCAGGTCGGCTTCCGCGTCGTCCAATCCCTCCACCACCATCGCCCCGTGGATGTCAAACCAGAGCCCATCCAGAGTCACGGTCCTCACCATCGCTGCCAGCCGCGTCACCATCTCGCCCGCCAGTGCCTCGTACGCCTCTCGCGTCACCATGCCGCCTGGTAGTGCTCGCCCGATCAGGGCGCCCCGCCAATCCGCCGCTGCTGCCAGTGGCGTCCCTGCATCCAAGAACCGATACAGGCCCACGGCCGCTTCGCCTGATTTGGCGTGGAATGCTGCCGCCTCCGTGCGGGACGGCGTGAACATGGACGTCTCGCAGGCTAGACCGCAGATCGCAATCACCGGTCGCTGTCGCATCTTGAACGTTGGCTATTGCGATGGCCGCGGGATTTCGAATGGCAAGCGTTATTTTGTGCGAAAGTGCGGATGATTGACATGGTCTTTCGGAGTTGGAGTGAAGGCGGTCACGTGTTGGCGACTTCGTCTGATCAGGTGACCGTCGAACCCTTGGAGGCTGTATGCGGCGACGAGTGTCGTCGTCTGTAAAATTCGTATTGCAGAGGACTGCATTTGTATAGTACCTTACTGTAATGCCTTTTCCCAGTGTGTTACGATGATATATGTTTATTCCTACTATATTCTTTACGGTGACCGTATAAATAGCGGCCGCCTTTCAGAACTTCTTCCCTACACGCTAACCTTTCCGCGTATCGAACTTCGTGGCCACTAATAAAGGAGGTGCGAGGGGGGTGAGGAGGGGTACGAATACCCCTCCTCACCCTGCAAGAAGAGATGGTACGCCAGTGGCAACTAGCACTGGGCAAACTTGCTACAACCTCCTCACCCGATAACTTCTTGAATGCTTAACCAAGGCTAACCATTGCAAGATATTCTCACAGTATAGTATGCAATGAAAGCATACCATAGAGCACGAATGAACCGAGCTGTTTACCGCCAATACGGCGGTGAGCACTGGGCACTCGTTGCCCTTACGGTATGTTTTAGAAATGGATGCAACCGTCAAAGAATCAAACGACACAACTGGCTTCAGTTTATTTACCCGATATCGTTCGAAGAGTGGCGCATTTGTTAGGTAATCAAAAGTCATGTGACATACGGGTGAGCCCTGATTGGTCAATCAGGGCTCCACCCTATGCAGAGTTTTATCCCTCCAGAATAGCTGCATCTTCTCTCCTACTCTCCTTTAGTAATACAACCAACAGTCTGATAAGTAGGCAACGATTTGAAAGCATTTTACGGATGCGCCACTGTACGAATCTGTGTAGGACGCTTTGGGTGGCCAAGGAAAGGTCGAGCTAATGCATTGTGCATCTTCAAAGAACCGCTCTTTGGACCGAAAAATATTGAAGAGATAACCATAGCCTGTCGTCTGAAGTGGCACCGCACGCAGTCTGAACTCAGTGAACCTACCTTGAAATAGCATCACTAGATCTTCTGAAGGCCTTGCGCTTACTACAAGATGTATATCTTACAAAGATCACTGGTCTTACACAGTGGTGCGCTGAGTAGAAGCCACAGTATGGTGCTTACTCTAATTATCCTTGCTTGAATGAAAAACTTTACACCTTTATTTTTCTTACCACTCCGCGATGTACAACTCTTTGTGAAAGCCACAGCCTACCATACTCTAAAACGCATCTAGGCCCACCGTCTCCATTCACGAATTATGTTCCAATCACTTGCGCGAAAGAGAGAGCAGCATGCACAAGCCTTGTATAGGTCCACGACGGCTGCCACGACGGCTGCTGCCATTAAAGCGATCGCCAAGGCGAGTTACAGCCTAGAATCCATTTGTTCCGAAGTGACAGCCGCCTCGAATTACACTGTGGCCGCTGTTCAAGCAGGTTCGGCCAATCTGAAGACCTACTGCCGCAGTCCGTCGCTTGTTTCAAAAACATCATGCCAAGCAGCACAGACGGCTGCAGCTTGCGCATGTCTGGTCGGAAATATGGCCAGCAGTATGTTTTACGACGTTCTCGCATCACCACTTCTTGGAGATGCTACTTCGCTTGAGTCGACAACGACGACAGTAGTACCGGCGGCAATGTCGGAAACAGTACGCCGGCGCGTGCATGACATCTTAGACGACATTGTTTTGGCGCAGGCAGCTTTAACACAAATTTCTTACACAACGTGGACACCCGAACCGGAATCTTTAAAACCATTTCAGGCCGACCTCAAATGCCTAGAAGAATATCTCCGGTTCGCCAAAGACAATGCAATCACACTATATAACGCCATTCAATCCAGCCAAGGGCAGAGAGGACCTGTCAACTCTACGGCCACAGCCTCTGTTGTCGCGTGCCTGGTTCGGGAAATCCGAGCAGCGAGCACGTGTCTCCGTATAGCAAAACACACCGTGTCTTGTGCGGAGAAATTACGAGTCGACATCGTAAAGGACATAGCCCTCTGGGATAATATGTGCAAGGGCTTTCCAACGCCGATTGTGATAAGCAAGGAACTTAAACCAATAAGCCTCGAAGTCGCCTTCTTGGATGAAGACAAAGCCTGGAAAGCCTCTGTAGACGCTGAGATGCAAGCTATTGCTACGATGCCATTGGTAGAGGCTAACCTGTCATACCCCCTGTGCCAAAGTGCAGAAGTAGTGACCCCTCGCCCTACAATAACGAAGAATCGGATAGGCTGATCTTCTTTAAGCAGAAAAAGAAGTACATATACAGCAAATGTTACTCTTATTATTAAGCAAGGCTTAATCGTTATTGTTTAAAATTAAGCAAGTAGCGAGACTAACCATAGCCCGTGAGCAAGACGAAGATAGTAGTACAATAAGACAAGAGTATACGTTCTTTTATAACTAGACAAGATATACAAGAAAAATAAGGCCGCATATCGCAGCAAAGAGACGGCACGATATAGACTATGGTTGTCATCTACGGTGTTAGTCCTTAACAAAGGAGATAAAGTCTAGATACACGTTGGAGAACATCGGTGGAGAGTATGCAGCTAATCGAGCGTACAAAGACGTGTAAATGTCCATCAAACGAGTGGTACGATTCAGGCCTTCCCGTATAGGCTTTGGAAGGCAGCGATAATGACTGTGTCGATGAGGATGATGGTGATTAGACCGAAGTCACCGGCGAGGATAATGGTGATCAGACCAAAGTCACCGGCGGCACAAACAACAAAAACAGCAACAACAGGCTCGACAATCTAGACCAGACAGTCATGGAAGCCATGGTGGCCTGCGGCCACCTCCTGTTGGGTCGATTTTCCGGCAATGAGGACCACGATGCCAAGCTCTCCGAATTTATCACGTTCATCGCCACGTTCCATTATTCTAGCTCCGCTCCTAGTAAATCCATCCTTGCACAATTACGTTTCCTTCTCACTCGTGATCTGCCTCCTCTAGATCAGACGAGAAAATACCAGAGTGCTTCGCCTTTTTTTCCCCATCCTTCAAAGCCTCCCATCCCATCCATAACCGCATACCGGGCGGCGGACCACGACCCAGAGCGGATGCCGTGTCCCTTAATTTCTTCCACTGTGCATCTGCCGGCACCTTCGAGAGAATGTTTCCACCGGAAAGAAGCGCCACAGCAGACGCAATCGTGGTCGGATTCCGCGGCAATATGTCAGCACGGCCCATCCTGCCACAACAAGTAGCAGCGAAGCTCCCAGCATGGCAGACAGAACGTGCATTGAGGCGGCGTCTTGCACAAGGCGGCGGCGGCCATAGGGGTCAATAACCGTAGCATTGTAGCGCAGGTGAGCATTGGTGTCGGGGCCAGCAACCGTGCTATTGGCAGGGCTACTAGGCCTTAGCATCCCGCGCAGGAACTGTGCGGAGATCACGCCAGCCTGGAACTCTATGGCAGCCTGGACACGATCGACCGTGGCGGCGGAGGAGTCTCCCAGGTCGTGCGTAGACAACGCCCAGGGTGAGGTGACGAGTGCGTTAAAGAAGGAGTCGAACAACTCTTTTGTGTAGTCCGAAGTGGGACTGGAATACTGAAACCCACGTGCAGCCTATAGTTAAGATTCATAGCCGGGCAGGAGTACGGCGTCGAGAGCGGTGGCTTCGATAGGACGTGATGGATACTTCAAGTCGAGGTTAAGCGAGTTGCTGCTGGAATTCACGCCCGTAAAATTAACGTTGGTGTCGACCATTTGTAAAGTCACGTTGCAGCCGAGGCTAGCAAAATGATCAACAGATCTGTTGCCCAAATTAAACTTTCCCCAAATGGCTATCAAGTCATCAGAGCAAAGGCAGTCCTGCAGTCGTACCTTGGTGCCGAAGTATTCGGTCTCGGAAGAAACGAACATTAACTGCTCCACAGGGGGTTTGAGACACATCACGTCGTCTATCCAGACGGTCATGATGTGGTTGTCGTCAAATAGGGTAGCGATCCGGGGGTTTGAGTGGACGGTGCACTTCGTACCTAGCCGTAGAGCCGGAACGACGGCAGATATGGTGGCTGTGGATGCGTTCAGGGCTGCCAGTGATGATAGGTTGTCAGAGGCCACGTACTCTGGAAAGGCCAGATCCTCGTAGGTAAAGGGAGGATATGAGTAGTTGCCGGCGAGAATCAGAGATGCCACATCGATGGCATCTGGATCAAAGGCGTTTGGATGAGTCAGACTGGTTTGAATAGAGATAGTAGCTGTGGTGGGCAGAGACGGGGCATCAAAAAGCGAAGCTGCGACGGTTGTGTAAAGTGAGGCAATGAGGACGGCAGCTATGGTAGGACAGCCCACAGCAAGCGCAGCCTTATCTCTCTCATCATGACCATGGGAATAGTCATGTCAAGAAAGCCGAGCTCGGTGAAGACACGTCCACTGACCGGCCGCTTCAGCATCACCATATACGGTGCCAAAGCGCGGATGCTAAAGTCGACGGTCGATAGTGACAGGGCCATTGACCCCAGGACAATGGCTGGGATGGCCGTCCAGGTATAATGTACATACAGACTGCTGCCGACGTCTGCGAGGCCTTGGTTGTGATTAGACCTGCTCAGCAACACTTCCAAGTCCAGGATGAGGCCCGCGAGCGCCAAACACAGCATTGCGCGCACGACGGGGCGTAGGATGATCGGTTGTGTCGGTTTGTTGACACCTGGTGCCATCTGGGCTCTCTGAGCCCCCACGAATGGCTGCATTTCTGATGGCTCAGCAATGCAAAACTGACCTTGGCTGTCTAGCCCTGTCTGAAAGGTGAATGGTGCGAGCAGCCTAACCAGACCCTTCTAACCAAAAGCACTAGCGCAGTGCAGCCGCTCTAAAAGTCCGTGGCTATGGATAGATAGAGCAGCAGTTCCGAGCAGCGTGTTGGGATTTTGTGGCAGGATACCTCTTGCAGGGACCTTGACAAGAATTACCGAAACCAACAGGGCACAAAGTGCGGCCAAAATGGCCATGCTTTGAGCAACCCAGAAACTGACAACGGGGCGGTCCTCGTAGACAGTGGTAGATCCAGTCGTTGGCACTGCTGCCGGTTCCATCAGCGCTTGTCTGGCGATATCGCGCCGATCTGAAAGTAGTAATTCTCGGCCTTTTGCTGCAAACGGGTGGTGTTAAAGAGAATCTCGGCGAAGGACGCGGTCATGGAGTCGCTGCCGGGGATGAACAAGACGGCATCGTCTGTATAGAATGTGCCTGTGTCAAAGAAATCAATGTTGCCGCTGTTAGGGTCGGTTTGAATATCGCGGCGGGCAACCAACATCAAATACAGGCCAAACTGGGCCTCCACCACGTCCCAGGCAGTGATATTCGGCAGCGTCCGATTGGAAGCCTCAAGGATGGGTGCGACAGAGATGGTGTGAGTGCCGTTGCGCGTCACTTCGACACTGTGGATGGCGTAGGTAGGCACACAAAGCAGCTGTGACGAGTATTCGATAGCTTGAACATAATACGCGCCGTCGCTGTGAGCAATAGTCATATTGGCAGCCAGCAATAATATACGCTTGCCCGCATCACCATCAACACCGTCGCAGCTAACAGATCTAAAACGTGTCACGATCAGCGGGCTCGCTGAAGACACCTTATCCAGGTTGGTGACATCGACCTCGGACGCTTGACAGTCTGGCGTCGTGACATTGACGAGAATTCGAAACTCGCCTGATACGACTGGCACCAATCTAATACGCGCAGGCATGCAGTCGAGCCTGTTCACCAGCCCGTCAACAGTCACGCGCGTTTCGGCCGTGCTGGCCAGGTCCGTCTGTACCGTCTGGAAGGCGTGGCGGCTCGACAAACCATCTGGAAGGGTCAAATTGTGGCTGGCCAGGCCACGCATCATGCAGTGGGTGATGTCGTTCGATCCCATCAACCGCGCGTTGCTGCCCTTTTCGACAAAGCGGCTTTGAAGCACCATGGGCACATTGTCGTGCGTCACAACTCTCAGTTCCAGCGAGATCAGGCCCGTCGACAGGATGATGAGCACTTTGACGGCCAACGACACCGCAATACTGCAAAACACAACCATATGCCGCCGCCGAAACGATCCCACCATCACGACCGGCAGAAGCGGCGAGACGTCATCGAGCAGTAGAGAGTCGGCGGCAGGCATATCTGGGCGGGTCAGCTGCAACCAAAGTGCTACCAGCTTGCTCTGGTACTTGGAGCGCGCTCAGAGAGCGGCCAGTGCCGTCAGAAGTGCCGTGGGCCCGTACGTCCACAAATAACCAGGGTTAGCCTTGCCTGTAGCGAGACCATTGTCGCGGTTGGAGACGTGTAGGAGCGCCTTGATGGTGATGATGATGGCCATAAATACGACGACAAATGCGGACAGCACATCGCGCCGTAGATTGAACGGCTGCTATCCGAAAGTGCGAACCGACTCGAGCCTGGAGCAGTCGGGGACGTCGGCCTGCGAATCTTCGTTCCGGACGAGGTCGTAGTCGTGGCGGTCAATTCGGATGTCCGACGACCAGGAGATGGTTACGGGTGCCGTCGTCATGGCTTCAAGGAGGCTGCAAAGATGGGCCGGGATTTGAATTGAATGGAAAATAAGAGCTGGACAATGCTCGAGACGGTCCGTTCCCACCAGCTGTGGGCGGCTGAAACTTCCTTCTCTGTGGAGGGTTAGTTTTGTATCAAGCCAGCATCCGTTGCTTATACTACGGCCGATTTTATCTCAGCCTATAACAAGTCGCAGGACGACTGTGACACTGAAGCCAGGCACTCTTCCGGCGGTAACACCATTTTCGCTGCAGTACATATGCTAGAGCTTGGGCGCCGCTTAGCCGCATCTTTGTAAGCCAACACGTCTCCTTAGAGGACGTCTCGGCAGCAGTCTACCGCACCTCTCCGAGGAAGGCTCCCGGGCCGGACCAAATCTCTAACGCACTCCTTC
>JADHKJ010000095.1:0-65776 GCA_019925595.1 Grosmannia huntii
CCGCGCGACCCGACCAAACCTAATTGGGCGCACGCCAATTGGCACATTGCGCCCATCTTGCGCACGCGCTGCCACGGACCAATGGGAGCACGAGCGGTCTGGAGATTACGTAACAAGGACAAGCGATCCCACAGGATTACTGAGAGTGATCCCGATTACATAACCAGGAGTGATCACGGTGATTACTGTGATTACGGTGATTAGGAGTGATCACTATTACTACGGTGATTACTGTAATTACGGTGATTAGGAGCGATTACTATTACCACGGTAATTACTGTAATTACGGTGATTAGGAGTGATTACTATTACTACGGTAATTAAGGGTGATTAGGAGTGATTGACGGTGATTACTGTGATTACGGTGATTACTGTGATTACGGTGATTAGGAGTAATCACTATTACCACGGTAATTAAGGGTGATTAGGAGTGATTACTATTACTACGGTGATTAAAGGTGATTTAAGGAAGAGATGGAAGAAGCACTCGTGTATATAAGAAGAGAGGAAGCAGGCTTGTTTGTATAGATATCTTTCTTCTTCTTTAGCTTAGTTTTTAACTAGTTTGATTTACCTAACAGCGACTTCTCCTATTGGGCTGGATCCTTATAATAAGATGTAAATAAAAGATATTTATATTAAAGTATGCTGCAACCTTTAAGCAGATATTATTATAGCTAGGCTAGGATAATAAACCCTTAATAAACTAGTTTTATATAGGATTTAAGGAAGAAGTAAAGGATAAACTTACTAAATTAAAAAGACCGGATAAACTGTTAGCATTTATTACTATAGCTGTACGCATCGACAATCGACTATTTAAACGACGGATAGAGAGAAAGAAAAACGATAACAGTAATAACTAGCAAAGCACTCTTACTTACAAAGCTAACACTAAGAAAAAGGTATACTACCCTAAGGCTACAGCGTACAACACCACACCTAAACCTATAAAACTCGATACGGCTTAACGAAAGAACAAACCAAGGATGCAGAAGATAAGGACCTTCGAATGCTACAATTGCGGCAAGACAAGGCAATATACGCGCAACTGCAAACAACTTAAGAGGAAGCAACTTAAATAGCAACCTATACCTAGAAACAAAGGATAGAAAGAGGTTAATGCAGCATAAAAAATTACTTTAAACAACAACCTAGTAATAATTGGAAAGGATTAAGACTACCCTTAGCATAAGCTGCAGCATTGGTCTAGCTGTTACAACGAACTCTGTTAACTGCATAACGCAGAAAAAGCTATCCGCGGATAGTATCCTAAGGCACTTAGAGGCAAGAAGACCTTAGCTGTAAGGGAGCGATTGAAACTGTTAAAAAAAGAACGTAGACAATACTTAGGAGTAAAGGAACTTTAAACTACAATAAAACATACGATTTAAATAAAGGAGCTTAAACTTTAACTTAGAACCTAAATTCTAGTACTTACGCAACTAGAGGACTCTAACATATATACGGGAAACGAAGTGGCGCTAGCGCTTAACACCGATTAAACTAGCCTTGCGATTATAGGACTTAGGGGCTATAAAAGAAAGAGGTTTTAGCAATAAGACCCTTTAACACTAGTTAAAGGAGACTATTAAATAATTAGCATTAGCACCGACGAGCATGCATAGTTAGCATAGTTCGGCTGCATTACCGACCACTGCTATTTACACGAAAGGATAAAGCAAGCAAACGACTTTTACCTAAGACGGTATAGAAACAATCCTGTTACAACACCCTTATTTAAGGCAGACCTTAAACACTAGGAGATAGCAGCATACAACTACGATAAACGATACGCAGTTGTAGGATTAAGTTTAAACTATCCCGTTAAATGCCTACAAACGATAAAGGTATAGGAAGATTGCAAACACTCCTTTTATAAGGTGTACAAAGAAAACAAGCTACTCGATTAGCACTACAACCAAAACCTTTAAAGACAAAGCAAAGAAAAAGAAATCCTAAACGACTACAATGAGATAAAAAACGGGAATAGCTACTGTTAAAGGAGCAATAGTAGGCTACAGTAAACAATAATAAACTCTTAAGGGAAATAACAAAGGAACAAAGTAAATTATTGTTTAAAGTCTTCGTATAATTTAACGGAATTACAACTATAGCTATAATCGATAGCGGAGCCTAAGGGAACTACGTAGCCGCATTATTTATTAACAAGCATAAGATACTATAGCATAGGAAAGAGGAACCATATCGACTTAATACCTTTAAAGGAGACGCCGTATCTTATAACGACGGAATAGTTAATAGGAAGACTGATTATTTACCTATTTTAATATAAGAAAGACTTAAACTAATATCTCTTAACATTATAGGTTTAGCGACATATAAGCTAATCTTAGGAATACCTTAGTTAAGAAGAACTAACCCTTGGATAAACTAGACTACTAGCTAGATTTAATAAGAAAACGCTACCCTAATAAAGGAATAGAATATTAGGAACGAGACGAAAGCGCATAATAGAAATTTAGCCTTTATAAATAGTTAGACAAAACTACGCAAGCGAATTTAACAAATATCTCTATATAACGAGGAGAAAGATTTAGCTAACGAAAAAAAGCTAAGTAAGAGCCTTGCGCGTAAATTAAAGAAACATAAAGGCACGTAAAAATAAGCACTAAAGGCTTATTAAACACAAAAACAAGATAAGGATAAACCCTTAGTCTACGTTAGGATAGTAAGAAACGCTACTAAAGAAAACAACAAAGACTTAACAAACATTTTACCGGAATATAGGAAATTTAGCAAACTATTCTAAAATAAGTTAGAAATAAAACTACCGAAACACAGTATTTAAGACTACAAGATACTATTAAAAGAAGGAACTAATCCTAGATTTAACCGGATTTACAAGCTAAACGAAGAATAGCTTAAGGCACTTAGAGAGTACCTTACAAAAAATCTTAACAAAGGATACATCTAAAAATCTACGTTACTAGCAGGATATCTACTCCTATTCGTACTTAAGAAGAACGGAAAGCTAAAACTATGCATAGACTATAAACAACTTAACGATATTACTATTAAGAATCGTTACCTATTACCCCTTATCCGAAAGCTGCGCAGAAGACTCTAAAAGGTAAAATGGTTTATAGCATTAAATCTTAAAAGAGCCTACAATCTTATACGAATAAAGGAAGGAGAAGAATAGAAAACAGCGTTTCGGATACGCTACGGACACTACAAGTACTTAGTTATACCTTTCGGACTAACGAACGCGCCGGCATTATTCTAAGAAATAATTAATTAGGTATTGCGCAAACACTTAGACGATTTTGTAATCGCATACCTTAACGACATATTAATCTACTTGGAAAGTTAGGGTTAGGGTTAGCATGTAACGAAAATACTGCAAAAGCTGCAAAATGCAAACCTTTTAGTCGAACCAGAAAAAAGCAGGGTCTATGTTATAAACCACACTATTTCCTTAGTAATAAACCTAGTAGTATTAAGGGGTTTATGTAAGTAGGCAGGTTAAGGCCGCTTTCGTGTATAATACATGTAGGCAGATCTCTATTGTGCGTTGTTATCGTTCTTTTAATGTGGCATAAGGCAGCGAGGCCTATTTAGGTATTAAGACTAAATACTTAGATTGATTGCTAAAGAGCTATAAGAAGGAGAGTTTTATCTAGGTGGTAAGGACTGTAGTCTTATATACACAAGTGCTTCTTCCATCTCTTCCTTAGCTCGAGGGATCGCACTTCGAGTCTTCGATCCTGGCTTAAGGGATTGCACTTTAAGTCTTCGATCCTAGCTTAAGGGATCGCACTTTGAGTCTTCGATCCTAGACTAAATACTTAGATTGATTGCTAAAAAGCTGTAAGAAGGAGAGTTTTATCTAGGTGGTAAGGACTGTAGTCTTATATACACAAGTGCTTCTTCCATCTCTTCCTTAGCTCGAGGGATCGCACTTCGAGTCTTCGATCCTAACTAAAGGGATCGCACTTTGAGTCTTCGATCCTTATTTGCTTATCGTCTAATTACGTAATTTGGATTACTCTTAGATTCTGTGCAGGATTACTCTTTTTATTACGTAATCTTTAGACCGCTTGTACTCTTATTGGTTTATGTGCTTTTTGCCGTATAGGGCTTGTTTAGCTTCTTTCGTTACTGTGTAATGTAGTTATTACATTACCTCCCTCCTCTTATACTTTGTCCTTAAAGTAAGTTTTTCCTCTTACATCTTCTTTTCCTTTTATAACGATGTTTAACCGTGTGTCTAGCGGTCGCATTCTTCGTTCTCGGAAGGTTTAATAGCGTAAAACCTTCTTTCTTTTGTTTTTGCTTGTACGGTAAACATACCGCCTTATACTCGTTGTAAGCGTCGAAAAACTACGTGTTGTGCTTCCGTGGTTAACTTAACCCGTTGTAAGGCGTGTGTGGCCGCCAACCAGGGTAGTTGCGATGTCTTTAGTCTTTCTTCGGTTTAGGTCGACCGTTTAGTAAAAGCTAACTAGAGGGTGGAGGCTAAGTTAACCAAGGCTTTAGAAGAGTTGATAAAGTGGCAGGCAAAGGTCTTTCGTTTGTCTCGTTAGAAGAAGGAGTTTTCTAAGCGCGTTTCTCGAATGCTTAAGCGTGGCATTTAGACGCTTAAGGAGTTGGATAAGTTGGAGCGCTAGGAGCGCGAGGCCGCTGCAGCTGTTAAGCTTGCCGCGCTTACCGTTGTTCCGGTTATTCCCGAGGTTAACTGGGATGCCTTGCTGGCTTCCGAGTTGTTTTTTAGTGTAATTCTTAAGGTGTTAGGTTAGGGCGTTATTAGTAGTAATCTTAAAGGATTTGTTAAGCGTTCGTTAAGTTTGTAACTAGCTTCTATATGTTTTCTGCTTTTGGATAGTTCTTCTATTTTACTAGATATTCTTTCTATCTGCCTCTAACTCGTTCGTTCCTAATTTCTTCGGCTTTGTATTCTTTAGTATCGTCTGCTTTGTATGTTGTTTTTAATCGGGTGTTTAGGTGTGCTAGTTCTAGTAGCGATATGTAGAATACTGGGTGTATCT
The DNA here is from genome assembly GCA_019925595.1 of Grosmannia huntii. Taxonomy (NCBI): domain Eukaryota; kingdom Fungi; phylum Ascomycota; class Sordariomycetes; order Ophiostomatales; family Ophiostomataceae; genus Grosmannia; species Grosmannia huntii. The sequence goes on from JADHKJ010000095.1 coordinate 5,013, forward strand.
GCATGTTGGTTAGTAGTGCTAACTTAAAGTTAGTGTTTAACAGCTTCTTTTTAATCTAAAATGGTTTAATTTTCTTATAGTCGAGTTTTTCGCTTAGTCGTTTCGTTTTTAGGTTTCTTTAAAGAAGATACACTTTATCTCCCTCCTTTAAGGTTAGTCCCTTAATCCTTAACTTGTTTGTATAGTGCGTTATGCGTTTTTGTATAAATTTAAGGTTTGTTTATAGTTGTTTTTAAAGTTTTTAGATCTTGTTTACTTGTTAAATTGCCTTTAGTGCTTTGGTTTCTTTATTTTCTTGTTTGTAGGCTTTTAGTTTATAACCGTAGTTTGCGTAGAATGGTAATATCTTTATAGTACTAGTAGTTGCGCTGTTGTAAGCAAACTGTGCTAACGGTAGCTATTTAACCTAATCGTTTTATGGTTGGTTAACGTAGCATCGAAGGTATTGTTTTAGTATTTGGTTAAGTTGTTTTGTTTGTTTATTTGTTTGTAGGTGGTAAGCTGTGGATAATTTATGTTTTGTTCCGAGTTGTGCTGTAAGTAATTTCTAAAAGTTTAATATAAATAGCTTATTTTTATCTAATACTATTTCGTTTGGTAGACCGTGTTAACTAATAATGTTTTGTAAAAATGTATACGTAAGTTTTTTTGCATTGCTAGCTTCCTTGTACGGAATAAAGTATAAATACTTTGTAAGTTTGTCTACTATTACTAGTATGCTATTGTAAAAGGTCCTAGTTAAAGGTTCCTTTAATAGTAGTAGCTTAGTAATAAAGTTAAGACTAATCAATCCCTATGCTTGTGTTAAAATTAATAATAGTTTAAGTAATCTATAAAGTTTATATTTTTTCGTCTTAGTTTTCTTATATGTATTGCATTTTACTAGTATTTGTTTAATTTTCTTTTTAATTCTAGGGAAGTTGTAGGTTCGTCTAATCCTATTTATCGTTACTCTAATTCCTTAATGTCCGTAGGCTAGGGCTTTATAGAGTTGCTAAATTAGCCTTTCCTAAAGTGCCCATAGTACGTAGGTTTTATTGTTATACTTCTAAAGTTTATCGTCTATATTCTATGTTGTTTAATTTTATTCTTCCGTAGTTATATTCCGTTATACCTTTACAAGGTCTTTTAGCTATTCGTTATCTGCTAGTATTTAGTATGCTACTAAAAGTTTCTTTCTTATAGTAAGATCTCCTTCTGCTATAATTTAAAGTATCGTTTATGCTTTTAGTAGTATATCCTGTTAATAGTTTACACGTCTACTAAGTGCGTTAGCCTTGCTGTTTTCCAATCCTTTTCGGTACATAATGCGAAAGTTAAATTGCGATAAGAATTCCGCCTATTTAGTCTGTCTTTTATTAAGGACCTTGGTGGTTGTAAACTGTGTTAGATTCTTATAGTTTGTGTATACTTTAATCTCGTGTCTTACTTCGATTAAGTAGTGCTGCCAGTCTTAGAATGCGTAAATAATTACTATAAGTTCTTTGTCATAGATTAGGTAGTTAAGTTTAGGTTTAGTGAGTTTTCTTAAGAAGAAGGCTACTAGGTACAGCTTTTCGTTCTTATCTCTTTAGCCTAACTGTCCTTTAATTGCAAAGTCTAATGCATTTATTTTAATTTTGTATTCCTTTTTTAGGTTTGCCTTTATTAATACTGGTTTTTGTATAATAAGGTTTTTAATTTTGTTAAAAGCTGTTTATTCTTTGTTAGTTTATTTAAATGTCTTATCCTTTCCCGTAAGTTTTATAAGTAGTCTTGCAATGTTATTGTAGCTTTTTATAAATTGTTTATAAAAGTTAGTAAATCCTAGAAATCCTTTAACTTCCGTAGTACTTATAGGTATAGGCTAAGTTTTAATAGCTTTAATCTTTAATTTCTGCATATAGATTTGTCCTAGTATAATTGTAAATCCTAAATAGTCGACTTCTTAGGTGTAGAATGTAATGACCACATTACACGGCAAGCAGAAGAAGCCAAACAGCTCTACACAGCAGAAAACACATGGACCAATAAGAATACAGGCGGTCTAGAGATCACGTGACAAGAAGAGTGATCCTGCACGAGATTACTAAGAGTAATCCCGATTACGTAACGATAACGGATAAGGATTGAAGACTCGAAGCATCGAGCTATTAAGCCAGGATCGAAGACTCGAAGCATCGAGCCATTAAGCCAGGAAGAGATGGAAGAAGCACTTGTGTATATAAGACTACAGTCCCTACCACCTAGATAGAACTCTCCTTCTTACAGCTCTTTAGCAATTAATCTAAGTATTTAGTCTTAACACCTAAATAGGCCTTGCTGCCTTATGCCACATTAAAAGAACGACAATAACGCACAACAGAGATTTGCCTACACGTATTGTACACGAAAGCGGCCTTGACCTGCCTACTTACATAAACCCCTTGATACTACCAGGTTTATTACTGAGGAAATAGTGTGGTTTATAACATAATGCACAATAGAGATTTGCCTAACTAGCGAAACACTACCTTCGATTGTATAGCAAACGGCCTTAACCTGCTTACTTGCATAAACCCTTTAATACTACCGGTTTATTACTAAGGAAATAGTGTGGTTTATTATACTTAAATACCTTCTCTCTTTCTTTCTCTCTCTCTCTTTCTCTTTCTCTTTCTTTACTCTACTAAGTCCTCCTTTCTGGCTCCTACTTCTTGCCCGTGTAAGTTACCGGCAGCTACGTATTGTGCTTCCTTTGGTTAAGGATGGGCCTTAGGGGGGAGGGGGGGGGGTGCTTCGTAGACCTGCGTGGCTGGTCCCGTGCTCAATCCTGTGACCGGTCTTAGTCAGTTATTCTGAGCCGAGGGCAGAGCTAAGGCATTATACCGGGTCATGGCCCGTTACAAGTAGTTAAATAACTTGTTTATTAAAAGTAGGTGTAAAAGTCTATTTACCGGGCTTATAACTGTTAAATAATAGGAGCCCAATAAGAGTGTATGTTATAGTAAGGTACTTCCGAAGTATGCCGACGTTCATAAAATCCTATATTAAATAGCGCCCTGCGCTACACAGTACATGTATTTATCCATTATACGGCACAACGCCGCACACCTATCCCATTTCGGGTCTGGTCTATTCAACAGTAGTACTATATCCTACTCTGTAAATGCTCTGTACATATATTGATGAGCGGAGTATTATAGTGCACTAGTACACTGCGCTTTAGCACACTGTCGCTAATAGCTTTCTCCGTATATATAGTAATAATCAGTGTATACTGCCGTCACTAGCAAAAAGCGGTAAGACTTTACTTTTGGTAGCGAGCTCCGTAAAACAAACCAGTTCGCGATTACATTACACCGCCCAACTGTGGATTTCCGGTGGTTAAGTAACCTCCGCCCGAAATCACCAGATAACTAAGCCCGCACACCTACGCAGTCTGGTCTCCAGTTAACCTACCGTACGGGGGTCTTACACTGGTATTACGCGCACACGCTGTGCGCGTTACAGACTAGTGGTGCGAGTAGAAGCCACACAACTACATTGCAAAGTGCTACGACTGTATTTATACGAAGCTTCTCTTCATACTAACATGGATCAAGACTCTCAGATGCTCCATTCTCTTTCTAGAGAAGATTTAATCAGTAAATTTAATTAAAGACTGTCTTAATGCACAATCAAACTAAGCGGTACACTTTTGACAAAGACTTGAACCGGAGCTATGTCATATCCCCTCAATCACACTGGGCAAGAGCTCCTTGTTGAATTCCCACAACACGGTCGAAAACGGGGCGGCAAAGGCGGCACCAGTGTACCACGTGGAGCGGTAACCCTGGAGAGCGAGTTGCTCCTGGATCAAGCCGGTCTTGAGAACGTCCGCAGTCAGGCGCGGGTGCATCTTGCCATGATCAGCAAAGTCAGAGAAGCTAAGGGTGCCGTTAGACTCGGGGATGGTGCCAGCCGCAATCATGTTGTCAATGGACTGCCCGATCAGAGCCTTGATGTGCTCTGCGTCATAGTCCTCGGTGCCGACGGCGGTGAAGTGGAACAAGTCCTCCGTGCCGCCAATGTACGTCAGGAAGCCGAGCTGGGGGTAGACGGGGAAGACGGTGAAGTTGGTAGACCCAGGCGCCGCAGACCGGTCGTTGTACGACGTGTTGACCTGCAGAGACGGGTGGCGGAGGATGCCTGCATAGAGCGTGGAGAAGTCCACTTCCAATGTATCTGTGGGCAGTGCGTTCGGCTAGGCAAGCATGTGATAATGGCATGCGACGTATGTCTGCATTTGTGTAGAGGGCATAAAGTGTAATATCCACTAGAAATGGAGTACACTAACCTTATTGGTGATATTGGGGTGTAGTAACGGATGGTAGTTGGACCGAATCTAGCTATTCTCGACACACGGTGCTTTCCGTATTTCGGCCGGGACTCTCCTCGATGGAATCCGTGTCGGAGCACGTCAGCTTCGAGTGTCTAGACACGTAATCAATGAATTACTTTGAGAGGTTGATTGATGATTAATTTATGTGTCACTCTGCACGGCACTCTTACAGAGACTGTATATCGGCTTCTGCATGTATTAAGCGGAAGCTGGGTTGAAATGTGTGGAATGAGTGACAGAAATCAAGAAGCCTTAAAAGAAGCCAAAAAAGCATGTAGACTGACTACCGAAAAGTCACTGTCACGAAGCAGTTATGAGTAAAACCATCTATTAAGCAGTGCACGCTTCGCCGCTTCAGTAGCAACATAAATCCCCCCAAATTCTATACAAACAGGCTACTTGCCACCGGTTTCGATACTCGACCCCTCGTTGCCCATCTCGAAAGCGACAGGAACGGTAAAGTGCTTGCGCGAGAAGGCCAGCCAGTTGACACCACTAAGCGCCAAGATGCCGGCGAACACGACAATGGCCCAGTTCATCGTTGCGTTGGTATACGGGATGTAGAGGGGAAAGCACAGCCAGACAAACACAAAGGCAATCCAGGCGACGGAGATGATGTTGAGAACGGTACCGGCAGCGCCCAGGTTGAAGTAGTGCTTGGCGGCAAAGGCGCTGCGACGGCCCAGCAGCAAGCAACAGATGGGAATGGCGTAGGAGATGAAGATGCAGATGATGGCACCGCCGAGAATAGCATTGAGAGCGAGGCTGGAGCCGAGCTCGAGCACGCCAATGAGGGCACAAGCCACGGTGGCAAAGATGATGGAGTTGTACGGCAGCTGGCTCTTCTCCTCGATGCGGCTCATGAGACCAGGGAAGGGCGTGCCTTTTTCGCGGGAGAGAGACCACCAGACGCGGCTCCACGTTGTCAGCATGGTGAAAGAGGCGCACGTAAAGGTGACGATGAAGATGATCATGCAGATAATGGTCAGGGCGCGCGAGTTGAGTGAATCGACCATGAGCTGTGCGATCGGCTGGCCGCCCACGGGTGCCAGCAGGTTGGCCGCGTTGGTGATGCAGAACATGTAGACCAGGATCATGGGAAGGCCGCTGAGAGCGCTGGCTACCGCACTGAGCATCATCACCTGCGGGATCTCGCGCTTTGGGTTGGGTACCTCCTCAGCCATGTGCGCGGCCGAGTCGAACCCGTTGACGGCTGTGAGGCCGGGCAGCAGGCCTAGAAAGAACACGACCCCGTTGGACGACCAGCCGGTCAGGTTGACAATGTCGACAAACACGTACTCGGCACTCTCCTTGGGATACGCCCGGGCTAGCAGGGCGATCATGACAAAGAGGGCACCCGCGTTGATGTAGACGACCAGTCCCTTGAGCATGTAGGGATACCAGCTGAAGAGCGGGCCGTTGACCAGGAGGCTGAGCGCACCGATGGCCAGGTACAGCACGTAAAAGTGCCACGAGTGCGTCACAAAGGCGCTGTGGCAGATCTGCACCAGCGCCCAGATCAGCTGCGACGTGATGAGAAAGGTCGCTGCCGTCCAGAAAAAGTACCCGGCCGCCGTGAGCCAGCCGACGGTGTAGCTCAGTCCTCGGGCGTATTTCTTGGGCGCCAGCACGGCTGTCCAGTGGATTTGCCCTGGCAGGCGGTGTCAGAACGGATTGTCTTGGCAACGGGGAGGATCATGTTGACGAACCGGAGGAGTGCGGCAAGACAGAAGCCATTTCGGCCAAGGAGGCACAGACGCAGAGATCCATGACGACCGATAGAATGTAACCGAAGAAGAAGACGGGACTGCCGCCAACACCGATACTGACGGAGAGGTAAGTGCCAATGGCGATGGGCGTTGATGTGAGCGAGAAGGATATGCCGAGCGTGCTCCATAGGTTGAAGCTTTTCTTGACTTGGGTGTTCAGGATGTCGCCTGTGCCCACATCAGGCACAGCCGTGGCATACGACCCGACTTGCTTATCCATGTTCTTCTCGTCCAGCTGGGTAGACATGGCGGCGACCGAGCAAAGGTGACAAAATTGAGTAACACAAATGAGGGTGGATGCTCATCTACAAGAAAGCATCGATAGCCATAGGTATATAAGGAATGGTAGAGGCCTAGAAGCCATGTCGAGCATTACCTATCTAGCCGGCTGATCATGGGCGAGATCTGACTGGTCCTCTGAGATGGGACAGGGAACAGGATAGGGTGGGTAGCAAGAGACAGCGAAAGATACAGGGCCAGATCCACTTTTAGCATGACAAAAGTTTTGCAGTACAGCCTTGCTTATCTGTGCCGTGCCTGAGAGCTGGCTTCTCGCGATAAGGGTCAGGGGAAAGACACAGCGAGACGCTAGTTGTTGGCTTCCGGAAGCACGTAGAAGGTCCACAAAACCGAAAACTGAAGCATTGAGGCGTACGGACGAATGATATGGAGAAGGGATAGATAAAGCAGGAGCTGCGAGACAGGGGTAAAACTTCTGTGTAAAAAGGAAAATGCCAAACAAGAAGAAATACGTGATTGAGAGGCACGATTACCAAATCGAATAAATACGAGACTATGTACGAGAGACAAACAAGATTACAAGACATGGAGCATGCAAAGAAGCAAAGCAAAAGGCAGCCAAAAACAAACGTGTAGACGTGTCTCGTAGCGCGGTATCATTCCCCAGCAGACACACCGCCTCGTCCGACCTCTTGGTCCACTCACAGGCCAATGTAATCGGCAATTTCCTTGTAGTCGGACTGCCACAAGCCGGGTGAGCCCTTGGGGAACTGCGAGCGAAAGCCGATCATGCGCTGGGCGCGGGTGGACATCTGCTTGACCGTCTTCAGGTCGACGAGGAAGGGATAGGCCTCCTCGGGTGTGAGGAAGCTGGGCTGGAAGGTAAAGGCGAGACCACGGCGGCGCTGGTCGACGGTGAGGTTGGCACCACCGCCGTGGACGACCTTGCCACCGATAAAGAGCACGTCGCCAGCGTCCATCTCGGCAGGGATGGTCTGGTCCATGCTGCCGCGATCGTTAAAGTCGGGCCAGTGGTTGCTCTTGGGAATCACCCGCGTAGCCCCGTTCTCCTCCTTGAAGTCGGACAGGGCAATGAGGAAGTTGATCATGGCCTCAGGCCCGTTGGGGCCCATGTCGACGTACGGTCGCGTGTTCTCAAGATCGCGGTGCAGGATTTGGGCCTTGTTGCCGGGGCCGATCTCAATGACCTGCGCCGTCGACATCCAGTACGAGCCCGACTCCTCCTCGAACACGGTCGTGGCCAGGTCGTGCACCAGATCCATGTCGAGGATCTGCTCGCGGAACGTCTTGCTGTGCGTGATCAGGTTGGTGAGCCGCTTGGTCTCGTTGCCGTGGAAGTCGGCGATGAACTGGTTGTTCTTGTACATGGATCCCGGCACGACTTTGGCCATGGCCGGCTCGAGCTCCTCGTTGAAGTGGCGCACCTGCTCGGGTGACAGGAAGCCCTTGATGATCACGCCGCCATCCTCGCGCACAATCTCGAGGATCCGCTCGACACCGACGTCGACCTTGACGCGCTGTAGCTCGCCCTTGGAGATGGCCGAAGGCATCGTGGAAAGTGTACGGTGTGGGAGAAGGGAGAGTGCTGTCGAGAAAGGGACTGTTGGATTTTGGTTGGTAATTCAAAAGGCCAGGGACAAGAGGTCAAATAGGCCTCCAGATCGCCAGGCTCGTCCCTCGTGGCCTGTCACTCTCGCTATCTCTTGCCGCCCGTACAGCAGATGCCGAACAGTGGTACGAGCACGGCGTAGGGGAGGCTACACACCAATCTAGCGCTCGCTGTCTCTTGCCTCTGGCCGGTTGCGCCGGAACGAGCTGCCACTAAGCCAAATTCTGCACCCCGCCGGCTTTGCGGGTCTGATACTCGCAGTCTCCTGCTCCACTACGGAAAGCATAGTTGCCGCCGCGATCTTATAACCTGGGAGGCCGTAGCTCCTTGGGGAGAAGAAGGCGGATACCGATACGCATTTGATCCTTGATATTCGAATTTCCTAAGCCTGCAATATGTCTCAGACCATCACCGTCCCTGTTCAGGCCATCACTATGGCAGCCGAGCATGAGGCCATACCCGAAGTGCCTGTGTTTGACAATGCCACGGCCACGGCTGAGGAGGTAGTCCAGGGTCTGATCAAGGCTGGCGGTGTCGTGATCAAGAACGCTGTCGCGGTCGAGGACCTGGCCACCATCGAGAAGGACACCCGGCCCTTTCTCGAAGCCGACAAGGAGTGGAACGGCGAGTTCTTTCCCAAGCAGACGCGCCGGGTCAACGGACTGGCGGAGAAGTCAGCCGTGTTCATGAAGACCATTGTGCGCAACACACTGTACCAGGAGGTCTGCAAGACGCTGCTCTCCAGCAGCCATCGCAGCTGGCTGGGCGACGAGCAAATCACCAGCGTGTCCAAGCCGCAGCTCAACAACACCATCATCTTTTCCATCGGCCCCGGAGCCCGTGCTCAGGGCCTGCACCGTGACGACATGATCCACCACAACGTCACCCACAGCATGGAGCCCCAGGACTACAAGATTGGCCAGGACACTGGCATCGGCTTCTTTGTCGGTGCCAAGAAGACGACCAAGCAGAACGGCGCCACCCGCTTCATCCCTGGCTCGCACCTCTGGGACACCGACCGGAGGCCACAGGAGAGCCAGGCCGTCTTTGCCGAACTCAACCCCGGCGACGGCTTCATCATGCTGGCGTCCTGTCTGCACGGCGGATCGGCCAACACGACCGCCGACGAGGAGCGCCTGGTCTACAGCTGCTTCATGACCAAGGGCTTCCTGCGCCAGGAAGAGAACCAATACATCAACAACAGCCGCGAGAAGATCAAGGACCTGTACATGAACGATATTGACATGCTGAAGCTGATCGGCTATGATCTCAGCGCTCCTTTCCTTGGCTGGGTAGAGGGCGGCCATCCTCTGCGGAAACTGCTCCCAGATTATGCAGGGAATGAGGATATGTACTAAAGCGGAAGACGGGACGAGTGTACGAATTTCAATGACCGCAATACAAAGAGTCCATGTACCAAACTGCATGTATTCTACTCTAAAGACATATCTATTCTGTTTATTCTGATCCAAAATATCCAGTCCTCCTGTTTCCTTTTCTCCCATTTGGTCCTATAAATTCGTTTGTGTAATATGCCAACGTCTCTATTCATTTCCATACCTATCCCATTTGCCATTACGTAAGCAACAAATCCAAGCCCAATTCCGCCATTACCTGCTGCCAGCTCACATTGGCCTGGTCTTCTTTCGACTGGTTCCGCCGCTTCTTCCAGACCTCGGAGAGGACGCGGTGGGCGGACGAGATGCTCCAGATGCCGTACTTTTGACCTTTGTCAAAGTACCAGCTGAGCCGCTTCTGCACAACGGGATCGTCGGCCTCACAGGCGACGACAAATACGGGCCACGTCAGGCCAGCCACATTCCTGTCGATCTCGAGGTTGGCGATGGCCTCGAGGTGGTCCAGTGCGCATCGAACGAGGTTCTGGATGGTGTGCGGAGCGGCACGAAACAATACACGTTCGTAGTGGATGCGACAGGCGAAGTAAAAGACATACGCATGATGGTGCAAAAAGAGATGCTCCGTCTTGTCGACATTCACGCGCAGAGCACGCGGATCGTTGAGCAGGATCTTGGCCCGCAAGTTTTCGAGCTCCTGCTGGGACGGGCGGACGGTCTGGGCGCCAAGCCGGTCGATGTGGACAATGGCCTCGAACATGGGCTGGGTGATACCGTAGAGGCTGTCGAGCTGGTAGTCGTGGTAGAGGGCGGTGCAGGAGAGGCCGAAGATGCTGTTGTAGGTGTAGTCGTAGCCAGGACTGGCGTCATCAGCGCCGTCGAGCAGGCCGGGCATGCTGGACGATGTGCCAATGGCCTCGAGAATGAGGAAGATCTGGTAGAGGGTGGAGGCGGCATGGTGGGTGCGCCAGGGGGCCTTTGCGGACGAGAGCAGCCACTGACGGCCTTGGCGGATGTGCGAGCGCCAGGCGGTCGAGTTGCCAGTGATGCAGTTGGTGGTGATGAGGAGGATGATGGTGGCCAAGACCGCCTCGGGATTGGAGGTACGATCGAAGACGAGGCTGCGCTGCAGATGGGCGAGGCTGACCTGGTGATGGCGCATGCCGAGGCTATTGTAGGCGCCGCTGTTGGTGACAGACTGCTGCTGGGCGCAGTTGAACGCGGCCATGGCGTAGATGCCGTGCAGCAGGGCCGTGTGTTCATCGGACGGGATCAGCTGGCTCTGGGCAACGAGGGCCATGGGCACGAAGATGGAGCGGAACGGGTTGTCGCGCCGGGGGATCGAGATCATGATGCTGCTCGTGTGGGCGATCCAGTGGTCCAGCAGACGGCTCTCCTTGGTCGGCCGAGGCGACGGGCAGAGCTGGAGCGCGGTGTCGTTGGGCACCACGCGCTGGTCGTCGTGCACCCGCCACTGCTCGAGCGACAGGTTGTAGAGGCTGTCGAGGTCGTCTGTGCCGAAGTGGTGGATGCTTTGGAAGTCGACGTCGAGCTCGTCGAGACTAAAGTCATACAGCGTCATTGCGCTGTCAAAGTCCTGGACGACGAGCACATCGTCCAGCGATGACGGCAGAGGCGAGGGCACCGGTGGCGTGACCAGCAAGACGGTGAACAGGCGTGCGTGGGGGTGTGGATGGGCCTGAGCGTGAGCACAGGGATCCAGAAGGTCGTAGTGGCCCCGGTCTTCTGGTAGGGCTGCGATGACGGCGTCCAGCTGTTCCTCGCCGAGCGCGGGGACCTCCGTGGGGTCCCCGGTCTCGTGACCATAGGCCCACGGAAGAGACCGTCGCTCGCTCCGCAGGCCCGGCTTGGCCTTTTGTCGGTCCTCCCAGATCAGCCGCACGCCATAGCCAGCACACTGCCGTTTTGCCTTTGTGCAGCGCTGGCAGGCTGGCCGTTGCTCATCGCACTTCACGCCGCGAGCCCGGCAGGTGAAGCATCCGCTAAAGGTCATCGACCGTCGCGTCGGCCGCCTCTGTTTCGTTTTTTCTTTCTGCATCGGTGCCATGGCCTCGTCTTGGTTGTCGTGAAGGAGAGGAACCGCTGGCGATGGTTGACGACAGCCAAGGAAGGACCCACCTCCAGTCTCGCTGTTTCTTTCCTCGTCTGCTATCTGGGCAAAATGACAGAAGCCACTCTAGCCAATTAGATCACCACGATTGCCACTCGCCTTCTTTCCCTTGTTTGGTTAGCCTTGCGACTTACATCGTTTGCATCGCAGTCCCAATTCCACCCGTTCACCCTATCCGTCCCGTGTCTTGTCGTTCTCACTCTCTTGCCCCGATCTTGTTCTCTATCTCTTGCCCTGGTCTTGTGTTCTGCCTACTTACTCTCCATCTTCTATCCCCCCCTTCTCCTCGCTCACTTTCAGTCCCATCAAACATTCTGCTCTCCTTTGACTCAATGGCTTCCAAAAGCTTGGCTGGCCGCAATGCCATCGTCACTGGCGGATCTCGGGGTATTGGTGCCGGCATTGCCCTCGAGCTAGCCAAGCGTGGCGCCAACGTTCTTCTGACGTACAATGCCTCGAGCACCATGGCAGATGCTCTCGCCGCGACGCTGCATGCTGATCATGACGTCGATGCCTTCGCTGTGCAGGCTGCCGGCGGCGACCGCGACTCGCCCAAGCGCATCGTCGACGCGGCCGTCCATCGCTGGGGCCACATTGACATCATCATCAACAATGCCGGCGCTGGCGATGATTCCCTGCTGTCTGACCTCACACACGAGCTGTGGGACAATATCCTCGACTGCAACCTCCGCTTCCCCGTCTTCCTCGTCAAAGAGGCCATGCCGTATCTCGGCACAGCCCCACGCATCGTCAACGTCTCCAGCGTGCTCGCCCGCATGGGTGGCGCCTACACGACCGCCTACTCGGCCAGCAAGGCCGCTCTCGAGGGCGTCACCCGTGTCATGGCCATAGAGCTGGGCCAAAAGTACGGCGCCACCGTCAATTGTGTCAACCCTGGTCCTGTTGCCACCGACATGTGGCTGCGCGACACCGACGCTGCTATCCGGACCGAGTGGGATGCCAAGTTGAAGGATATCCCAGCTGCAGCCCGCATTGCCACCCCCGATGACATCGCCCAGATCGTCGCCTTCCTGTCTGAGGAGGCCAGCCGCTGGTCCACAGGAAGCACCGTCAATGCAAACGGAGGCCTTTGTTTTGTGTAGATGGTTTTTCTTTCCGTTCATGTCTTATGTCATGTCACGCTCCCAGAACAGAAGAACAGATAAGGAATATCAGATAAACAGTTCCATGTACTCAGCATTCAGATGTGGCTACGATATTCTCAATTTCAAGAGTACAAAATTCTCGTTGATCGGTGCTTGGTCACCATCGTTATCTTCGTCGCCGACGCAACCAGTTTGCTTCTTGGTGGAATGCTCGCTTCAGATTCAAGAGGTACTGTGATTGTATCCCATGCGGTTAGAGACTGCTTCAACGATGCCCGAGAATTCAACAGGGGGCTGTCAGATGGCACATGTACTGCAATCAAACAGGAATGCGTGATCGTAGAGTCCTACTCCGTGACATGTATACGTGTGTCCCCAAGAGGACGTGGTCGTGAGCGAAGTTTCAGAGAATTCCAAACTCTTTGCAACAGCAACAGGACAACGACCAAGATGTAAGAAGAGATAAATATGACCATAAACATGGCGAGATATGTCTTGAAGCCAGACTTGAAGGCAGCCAAAATCTGTTTCCGGACTAAAGGTTTCGTTGTATGCAATATGCTGCTTGAAAGAAATAGTGCAGATGGAGAAAAACCAGAATGATGCAGTCTCCAGAACCTGTCCATGACAGGTACTTAGCCTCTTTGGGTAGGGAGTTCGGAGAAGGTGTGCTCGGCGGGGGGGACATGAGATCAATGCCCAGAACACAAGATAGGAATTCAGCCCCGAGAACGTATTATTTATTGATTTATTTTCTAATGTATTCATTCCTGGAGTTTTATCTGCCCTCCCCAAAACCTGGAAACATGACGTATAAACTGGACCTCAACCGCCTCTCTTGTACCACTGCTGAAATGCACTATCATCCAGTCCGCTCAATGTCTCAGAATCCAACATGTCCCTTCCACCTTAGCCGCCACTGAAGGCCATTATCATTGGTGCCGGGTTCTCCGGTCTGACCATGGCTTGCAAACTCAAACGCTCATTGGGCGTCGATGATTACTGCATCTATGATCGTAATGGCGGAATCGGTGGAACTTGGTGGACAAACACTTGTGAGTTGTTTATCTGGCCGCATGCATATCCCATCTGACAAAATCCTTTGTGCAGATCCTGGGTGCGGAGTGGATATTCCGGCCGTCTGTTACAGCCTTTCATTTGCCCCAAACCCCGGATTCACGCAAGTCTTTCCGCGCCAGGCTGAGATTCTCAACTACATTTTAAAGGTTGCATCGGACTACAGGGTAGACAAGCATGTAGTGGGAAGAACGAAATGGACAGTGGCGACTTGGCAAGAACACACTCGCTCATGGTTGGTTGCTTTGGAAGATCTGACGACTGGACGATCCTTCGTCCGAGAGTATTTCATTCTCATCTCTGCCGTTGGCGGGTTTGTGAACCCAAACGGACCCGCACTTCCGAGCATGCATACGTTCCAAGGCCATGTCATGCACACGGCAAACTGGGACTGACATTGAGCTGCAAAAAAGCTATGTGGACACACTCAACAGACACGACGTCCGTCTGACCGATGAGCGTATTGTTCGGGAGAGGAAGTTCGGACTGATGTTATCGTGAGTCCGAAATAGGTCTGACTTCTGCAGATCCTTGCCACGGGCTTCTCCCTGACGCAGTACAATGTGAATGTGCAAGGGCGGCATGGAAAGACTCGGGATCAACATTGGCAAGAATACGGGTGCAGGGCAACTTTCAAGTCTGTCGCCATGAACGACTATCCCAACTTTTTTACGTTTTGGGACCCAACTCCGGCCGACTGCATACTTCAGCTTTGCTCTCTATCGAAAAGTTGCAACCACTACGGCTGTCATACTCAACAAATGCTGACGTGTCATGAACTAGCTTTCTGGACTTGATTGCCACCATTATCAGACCCGTCCTCGAGCAGCGAGCATCGTGTGTGCAGGTCAAGCACGCCAGCGAACAGGCTTACACCAAGGCTCTCCATTCCGCCCTTGGTGAAACGGTTCACGATGGTTCTTGCTCTAGCGTAAGTCCAGATTAGCGCCCGAATCTGACAATGGGATAAAACCGTGAATCTGACCGGCATGTCCTACAGTACCTTATCGAAAGACAGAGCGGCAAGAACTGGTTCGTCTACCCGTGGGACACGTTGCAGCTGTGGCTGACCACGCACTGGAGGAATCAGCGTGACTGGGAATATGAGCCTGCACTGTGATGTGGTGTAGTGTGTGATTTGAGGTGCTGTGACGGGAAATACTATTGGGCCGCCGATCTTGGACCCCTCACGAGGTCATGCACTTTAAGACAGTTTTATGGAATTGGCTTTTCAGCCCGACTTTGGCATAAGCCCTAGCTTCGAATTCACTGTTGCAGCGTTCTGGCCCGCGCCGAGGGCAATCTAGCCAGCAGCCCGCTTTCCTTCGCACGCATGACTTGCTCCATTTGGAGTACAGCTTCTCGTCTGACGACCAATCGTGCAACGAAGGATTCGGGGTAGCATCTTGCAAGTATACATGTGCCACACCACTCGTAATACGACGTGTCTCAGATTGTCCTTGACAAGGCTAGTCATCCAAGCCTTTTCGCGTCATTTCGCGTCAGCCGTCGATAAATGACTGTGGTGTGCAACTTGAGAGGTCGATGGTTATCTTTGTTCTGTTTTACAAATACCAAAAATGCCATGTCTCACTTTCATAGCGGAAATGACCCGATACGTCCCACGATATCATGAATTACTTTTCACAACTTGAGGAGAACTAGCCGTGCCCGTACAATTCCCACTCTTACTGCTCGTTCAGACTTCGAACAAATTGCTTTTTCCACCAGCGCCTCGGTTATTCGCGAGCTGTGTTTGCTAAGCCTGTGCCTGTCACTGAGGTCGTGGAGCTTTACAACATGGTTGAAGTTGGTTGTCGGGCTTATCGGCCTTACTCTTGCAGTCTCAGTCGCTTCCTTTCTAGGTCTTGTTATTCGTGTATTTATCAAGCCTCGTATACTTGCATGCTTGCCAGACAGCAAGCAGACGGTCTTGGGCCGCCCTCTCTTATTTTCGACTACTATTACCCACACACGCGTTTCGCCAGTTAAGAACCGATTTCAGTATCGTATTCTGTTTGTTGGAAAACCTGTTGGACTTCGTGGCCGAGTTGAGGACTTGCTTTCTGTGGATGAGCAGTGCCTTGCGGAAACCCCTGAGTGCTCCGACGGCTTTCCAACTTGGCAGAATATTTGTTCCTGGTTCAGTGCATGGTTCAGCTTCGATCCTGAGCGCTACCTTCATCTTGGTGATAATCACTTGGGACTGCAGGAGAAACTCTATCGGTTTCTGAGAGAACATGTATGAGCAGAGTTCCACCATCTATGTCCTATCGATCTGCTAACACAAAAACAGAACGAGGACCCAAAACAGTGGCCATATGCCTACCTGCTGAGTGTCCCCAAGTTCATGTGGTGGTCTCGCAGCGTGGTTTCATGGTGGTATCTATACTCGCCCGATCGAGAGTTGACTGCAGTCGTCACGAAAATGAACAAGTCTTTTGATGAGAAAAGAAGCTTTCTATCCTTCCTCGAGAAGAGTTCTGCGGCGCCGGCTGTCAGCGAAGAAGACGTAATCTATCATGCATCGAGCACTAAATTCCTACCGTCATCGCCAACGACTACAGCATAGAAAGGCTCTTTTCTGAAAACCCTATTTGCCACTCCCTGTGACAAGGTGGAGGGATCGGTTACGGCAAGGTTTACAGACCCCCTGCAGAAAAGCTCATGGTCACCTACCGCATCAATCTCAATCACCACTGCGACTGGGCCCTCAGGCGACCCTAGACTGGTGACAAGAATCTCATGCCATGGACAACCCCTCGACACTATGAAGGCAACCCGGAAAGAAGTGGCCAAGTTTTTGCTTTGCTGGACTGTTCCGGGACTGTTGACGCCACCCCGGATTATCTATCAGGCCCTTAGTCTGCAGAACTGGCTCCGATTGATGAGAATGATGGATAAGCCCGAAATCCGATCTGGAAGCGTCTCCCGCCATGCAAGAAAAACGGAAATGTATGAGCAGCTCTTTCTCCAACCCAAACTGAAAATGGATTGCACATTGACTTTGTTTCTGCAGGATTTTCGAATTGTTTTTCAAGAAATACCTGGAAGCGTGTGTCAACTCCTATCCCGAATCTGTAAACCTGACATATGTTCCGTCGAAATCGGTGTCAAACAATTCCGTCCTTATTCAGCCAACAAGCAGAAGAGAGATCCTAAACGGGCTCAAAGTCTAACTATACAGCCTCTGGATCCTGGGTTTTACTCTCGTTTTATGAGCTACGCCGACTCCTGGGTGGGATTCTCGAAAGAGCTGAAACCGGCTGTGCTAAAAGAGTGCGTCTCCGTTACTAGTATCCGATGCTGCGCTCTTCGAAAGGCTCGTGCTATCTCAAACGAATCAAGCCGACAAGAGGGCTGTGGGACCACAAACAATTGCTCGTGTGTTTATATCCTGGATACGGGGTCCCCGCTTTATGGACTCATTCGTCTTTTCGACGGCTTCCTCGCAGTCCTCGTCTCTGCAGTCAGTCTATCTATCGTCTTTGATTCGCAACTGGTTCTTTGAGCACTTCTCCTTGGGCAACTTGGATCTTTTGGACATCTACACATTTGTGGGGGCGACGGTTGTCCGGCTGGTTTTCGTCAAACTGGTCGTAATCATCTAAGGACATTGCGGGTATTTCTCGATGTACCTTGTAACTTTAGCTTTGATCTGCGAATTTTGACAGTTTAGATCAGAATAGTATCAATGCAACGCCAAACCGTCAATGCTCCGCTTGTAGGCAGACGCACAGATCACAATACTATTCGTATCTTACTTACGCGTAACATACTGTTTTCCCTAAAATGGACAAAGTACACATTGCGCTATTTCTGGGGCGACAACTTTGGCGAACGAACTAGGCCAAAACGACTTGTACCGTATGATAAGAGTACCTGTAATGTGTGGCGCAAGCGCTATTTAGTAAGGGATTTCACGCACGTCGACATAGCTCGGAAGTACATACCTAACCATAACACATACTCCGTACCCACTGACAATTTTCACCCCCAAACAATCACTCCATAAAATGAAGAACAACATAGCAGGATGATTGGAAGAAACAAGTGGACACACTTTAAACCAGTCGGTACAAAGGTTCGAACGGTTTGCATTTCTTCGAGCCACTATTTCACGTAGACGCCATGTTCCTCGCTATTTCTCATCAAGCCGAGATCTTGTAAGCAAACTCGCGCCAGTTTATACTTCTCGCGACGTGTATGTGCTGGTACGGAGTATGTCCAGTTTCTTGTACTCCGTAGTGCCTGATTATTCATCTCAAGTGGCGATTTCTGCGTAGTATCAGATTATTCATCTCAATTGAGCCGAGTTCGGTGTCGTACTCGATTATTCATCACAAGTTGACATTTGCGTTGTTTCTACATAGCTCCTGTTCCTATGACGTTATCGTCCCCGGCGCGAGAATTAATGAAAAGCTACAAAATGCAGACGCGGGCCTTGGCTTTATCGGAAAGGATGACCTTTACCTTGTGCGTGCATAGTAATTTGCAATTCCCGTCAAAGCAAGTCATTTTCATCACGTCTCAAAATGAGTATCACATTTGACGTTTTTCGCGCGTCGAAGGAGGGAAGAGTCGTTGCCGACAAAACCACCCGTACTCTGCGGCATACCGAAGTTCACATCGAGATCACCCACTCGGGCATTTGCGGAACAGATGAGCACTACCTGCATTCGGAGATGGTCTTGGGACACGAAGGTGTCGGGATTGTGAAGCAGCTGGGTGACAGTGTCACGTCCGTCAAAGTCGGAGACCGTGTCGGGTTTGGATACTTCCGCAAGGTGTGCGGCTTATGCGACAACTGCTGTACAGGTAGGCTTGGAATGGAGGCTACAGTGCCGATGCAGTTGGCGATGGGCGTACTGACCGTTTTCTGTAGGCTGGGACCAGTACTGCAGATCTGTTCGTTTTTACGGTATAAGCGACTATGATGTCGGTACATTTGCCTACGGTACTGTCTGGGATGAGAGCTGTGTCTTTCGCATTCCTGACGGCTACAGTTCCGTGGATGCCGCGCCGATGATGTGTGCCGGCTCCACGGTTTGGAACTGCCTCCGGCAATACGGTGCCAAGCCTGGCGATCGTGTTGGCGTTATGGGTCTCGGTGGACTGGGTCATCTTGCCATCAAGTTGGCCGCAGCCATTGGCTGCCAAGTTGCCGTTCTTTCTCGCACTGAGAGCAAGAGACAGGACGCGATGGAGCTTGGCGCACATGAGTTCCATGTTGTCAGTACGTCTGAGGGAATGGAGAATATCAAACCCTTGAAGTATCTGCTTCTCTGCGGCACCTCGGATATCGATTATGCTGCGTACGTTAACATTTGAGCATCTACATTTGGCCTGATATCGCTAACAGCCTTTTAGTTACGTGAAGATCATGGACACAAACAGCGCAATCTTCCCCATAGCGGTGACATTCAAACACCCACCGATGCCAATTCTTCCCATGAACATGAAAGGCGTTCGCCTTCAGGGTGCGCTGGTTGCATCCCGGCAAAACCTTCGTGAACTTTTGGAGTTTGCGGCTCAGCACAAAATCACCGCTACGGTAATGAAGTATCCTTTCACGAAAGATGGGATTGAAACTGCCATGACGGAGCTCCGGGAAGGAAAGGTCCGATACAGAGCAGTCCTGGTCAGAGACATGGAGGCGGAAGCCTGATTTGCGTACTCTGCGATAGCATCTGTGATAGAACGTTTAGTCGCATTTGACTTGAATATAGCTCCTCGATCGAACATCACTGATAGTATAAGTGCAGTACACACTAAAGTGAAATATAAATCTGGCATGTGTATAAAGGTACGGAGTATGCACTACGTATATGCACAAATCTTGGCAGACCCGTGCATTTCCGTGTCAAGATATTCCGTACGAAATGGAGATCAGTTGCAATAGAGATCGACAGAGGGCCATAAGGAGACAGAATAACCAGTTTTAAAGCGAAGGCTTCTGAAACTGATCTCCGTTTGGCTCTTGCCAAACAATTCGTACTCCATACGTATACTGGGTCGGTCGTACTCCGTATAGCACTGAAATACAAGTAATGTATGGAGTACTGTACAGGAATGAACTAAAATGAAAAGGAAAAAAAGGACTGTGGCTGGGGTCTCTGGTAGTTCTTTAATCCGTACATAGTACGTCGTATACATATACACGAACTCGATGGGGCTTGTTTGTGGAATATATGGTCCAAAGAATATATGGTCCAAAGTTGCACACGGGGCCAATATTCTCAATTTCAAGAAGGCAGGTAATACCTTGCTTCATTCTAGCCATGAGATTTTATTATCGTACTAGCAACGGCCGGGGTGTTGTTATGATTAGAGTACTCCGTACTACCTCTGTGGACAACAACCGTGTTGTCGCTATTTGTGAATCTGGCAGGGATCAATTCAGCAGTCAACGTATCTGGAGGGCTACTTAGCGCCAGGAAGCGCGTTGTGATCTGACCTTTTTCGAGGTTGGGAGCGAATATTCCCCACTATGGGTATAGTTGTGCTGTCGCTTCTACACATGAGGCTTGCTCGATCTCCTGAATTCCTGTAGTAGTCAGTACGTACGACGTAGTAAAAGCAGCTCACGTTTTCCGCTATGAATTGATAGGATAGTGGAGATTATGTGATTACGTCATCGATCGACACGTGAGCACGTCTCGGTGCCTTAGGAATCGACGTGTACGGAGTACTCCGTGTCCTAATTACCGAGACTCTGCCTAAGGCATGTATCAATAGCCAACCGTTACGGAAAGCACGGATTGAATCGTACTCCCCAGCGGCAATGAGGCAAAGGCGAAAGAATACATCGACATCAACATATGAACCGCCATTTCGGACACGACTCCCCTTCGAGCCTCTTTTGTTTACCCTATGGAAAACATAACGGCAGTTTGACCAGCGTGTTTCCCACCCAACGCCAAAAAGTCCTACGCCCTGCGCAAACCACCAAAGCCACGATAGCGAGAACCTCTTCTATACCTGATAACATTCTGAGCCACGACAGCAAACGGCCACGATGAAAAACAGAATAGTACAGAGAAACACAGAATAGCTGGGCATGGCCAGAGAGAAGAAGTACAAACACGTTCGAGATGGCCGCCGAGACACTGGAAAGCATATCTGGCTCCCAAGCCAGGACTTTTCATCGGTGCAGTGGAAGCGCTGGAGGTGATGCTCGCCCACTATCAGCATGCTTTCGAACCGGGCAAGGCGATGGCTTGACCCACTCTTTATCAACTCCTCGATGGCATCGACTTCCAGACGCCAACAGTCTAACTAGAACAAGAAGAGGTGGTCCCCCGCTTCCCCACCAATTTTGTCTGGGGTAGAATATTCTTCAGGTCCGGTGGAGACGGGATGAGGGAAATTCCGGATGCTGTTGGACTACACAGAGCAAACGATGCCACCGCCAGCACCGCCAACAGCATTGCCTGCTGCTGACATCGTTGCACAACTGGCGCCGGTGCCAGCAGTGCCGTCGCCGGGCGGCATCTGCCGGGTGGCGGCAATCGACACGACGTGCCAGCTGACGATGGCGGCGGCTCCGCTGGTCGAGCCTGCGATGCCCGGCCACACATGGCTGAACCTGCCGACGCTAGCCTTTCTGATCACCCATCCGTCGTCGGGCCGCCAAGTACTCTTTGACCTGGGTTGCCACAAGGACTTTTGGAGCCTGCCACCGCCAGTGACGGCCATGCTGTACTGCCATATACCCGGCCTCCGTGTGGACAAATGTCTGGCGGACGTGCTGACGGCCGGCGGTGTCGACCTCGCCCGCATCGAGGCGGCCATCATCAGCCACCACCGCTTTGATCATTTTGGCGACCCGACAGCGTTTCCGACATCCATGGCGCTCGTCGTGGACCCTGGCTTTTCCGACCACTTTCTGCCGGGCTATCCCACCAGCCCAGCTTCGCCGGCGCACGAAGAGGCCTTTCACGGGCGCACCGTGCTCGAGCTGGGCTTTGACGACGATGCGGACGTCGTGGCGGGCTTCCGTGCCCACGATTACTTTGGCGACGGCAGCCTTTACGTGCTCGACACGCCAGGCCATGCCATAGGCCACATCTCTGCCCTCGTTCGAACCACCGCTGCCGCCGCCACCGTTGAGGACGACAGCGGTGCCGACAGCTTCGTCTTCCTCGGCGGCGACATCTGCCATTTTGGCGGTTCCTTACGGCCCACACCGTACATTCCGATACTGACGACGCTGACGGCAAGACTGGCTGGTGTTGGGGATGATGACGTCCACCGACTCCCCGTGTCCGTTTTCACGTGCTGTCACCACAGCGAGGAACCTCTCCGGGCGCGGACCACGCCGTATTACCGCATCTCTGCCGGTGTTGGCTATTGGCACGAAGATCCCGTGGCAGCCCAGCAGAGCCTGGATCGGCTGCAGATCGTGGACGCTGACGATCGCTTTTTTGTTGTTCTTGCCCATGACCCAAGCCTCATGGGCATCGTTCCACTGTTCCCAGCCGGTGAGCTCAACGGCTGGCGTGCTGGCGTGCTGCCGGCTGGAAGCAGCTGGCCCGATGGCGCTGGCTCGACGAGCTTCTACGGGAGGGAAAGAACGGACAGAAGCTGCTGGTGGACGGCGCATACATCGATGGCCGTCGAGTGAAGGACTTTCCGGGGGTGGTGTATTGACAGCGATGTATTCTATCAGCGTTATTTAGTATGGCGGTCACCCGTCTACAGACACGGTCCAACACGAGCCATAATCGACGTGTCCCTTACTTTTTAAAGGATTCTGCCTACGAGCGACATGCAACTGCTTTGTCCGAGAGTACGACGTCGTCTGGACCATCGTCAGCATCGCCGCCCTCCTGCCAGTGGCAGTGGAATTACGCCTGCTGCTAGGTCACCGCTTCTCGCCCAGTGTCCATAGAACAGCCTACGTGGCCTTAGAGACGGCCCACAGCAGTACGTCGTATATCCCCGCTCACCCACTCAGGGCAGGGCACATGTGGAAAATAGAATGGTCCGTGAGGCAAATATGGCAAAGCCCCCATCACGGCGTCGTGGTTTGTCCGTCTGTGTCCCGTATTGCGACACGCATCCGGGCTTCTTTGTTGGGGAGAGGGCGCAGTATTGGATCACGGCGAGGTGCCAAAGTGGCCGTTTGCGTCCTGAAAATGGTTGCGGCTGCCCTGAAAAATAAGATAATGCGCTAAGTCTGACGTTTCGGTGTCTGAGACAAGTGGATATGGATCTGAACCAAAAGCGACGGGATCTTCGCAGCTGGCGTGAGTCTGGCGTGTGGTCGGCAAAAGTACGGCCTGGGATAGCGGCCGGTCGGATGTTGGTGGCTTGCAATACGACCGACGTGACTTGTCCTGGAAGAGCAGATGTCAGCACCCGGGATTGAGAACACAAAGACAGTTTGCGAAACCGGTAAAATCACGTGGAGACGAAGTGGGGAGGTACTTTTACGTGTTTTTTTCCAGACCATTTTCCAGACGAAATCCCAGTTTTATCCCCATTTTCCCTCGCAAACCTGACCTCATTATCATCTCGTTCTGGCGCTCCTGGCATCGATATTGTGAGTCCTGGCTGGCGACAAGGCGAGGAGATGGTAATGCGTCGTGTACCGGCCCAATCAGCTAACAGCGCGTTTGGCCCCCCTGATAGACAGACGGTCGGCTGAAACCCTCGCTCGGATCCTGCCCAATGGCTGTTCCCTAAACCCTACAGGGCTGGCACTTTTCGGGATCGAGCAGCAGCGGCCACGATGCTGCGCGACGAGGAAATCGAGGCGGCCGCCGGCCAGCTGGCAGCGTACCGCAAGAGCGCCGAACTGGAGAGCATTCTGGGCCAATACGCCGACCTGATCGAAAACTACCGACGGCTCAAGAGCGACTACGAGGAGGAGCGGGACGCCCGCGAAAAATACAAGCAGCTGGCACGCAGCCGCGAGCAGAGCCCGTTTGTGCTCGTTCTCGTCGACGGTGACGGCTACGTCTTTCACGAAACCTTTCTCGACAAGGGCGGTGAGGGTGGTAACAATGCAGCCCACGCGCTCAACAGCGCCATCGCCAACAGCCTCAAGGCCAAGGGTCTGGCCGGCTGCCAGATCATGGTGCGCATCTACGCCAATGTGATGGGCCTGTCCAAGGCGTTGGCACGGAACAGCCTGGCTGGCAACGAAGCCCGGTCGCTGGCGCCGTTCCTGGCCAACTTTAACCGGTCCTACGGCCTGTCTGACTTTGTCGATGCCGGCAGCCTCAAGGAGAACGCCGACTTCAAGTTGCGGGCCGTGCTCAGCTTCTATGCCGACAGTCCGCAGTGCAAGCACATCTACTTTGCTGCCTGCCATGACGTCGGCTACATCTCGGAGCTGACGCCCTACCTGGGCAACAGCGACAAGTTCACGCTCGTCCGTACGCCCAGCGTCAAGTTCCACCCCGAGTTCGCCAAGCTCGGCATGGGTATCGAGAACATCCCGGGGGTCTTTCGCACTACCCCCCTTACCACAGATACGACTACAACTACGGCCTCCCACCGGGCCAGCACTACCTTTGCCGCCATTACTGCCTCGGCCAGTCCTGGTTCGACGGCCGGCGACAGCTTCCGGAAAGCGCCCTCTGTCGGCTCCTACACGCCGGCTGACGGCGCCACGGCCTTGCTCAAAGTCAGCAAGGATGAGCCGTCGTCTCCCCGGACTGCCGTGTGTCAGTTCAATAAGCTGGGCAAGTGCCGATTTGGCAAGTCCTGCAAGCTTGCACACGTAAACGACGGTGGCCACGACGGCATCAATAGCAACAATGGCAACACTGGCAACAATGGCAACACTGGCAACAATGGCAACAATGGCAACAATGGCAACAATGGCAACAACGGCACCAATAGCACCAACGGAGCGCCCGGGATCAGCAGCCGTGTCCGGTCCTGGTCGCCCGTCCGCCCCGAGGCCGTCCACCCAAAGTGGAGGGGCCGTCTGCTCGAGCAGGACGACATCCCGCGCGACCAGGTCGCCGTCAACCGCGCCGGCCATCGCCTCGACAGCTACCTGTCGGCGACCAGCGAGTCCATTGCGAGACTGCGAGCCCGCGCTCGTAACCGTGGCCTCTGCAACCGCTTCCATCTTACCGGCTTCTGCGAGGCTGGCAACAAGTGCGACTTTGACCACACGCCGCTGCCGCGCGACCTGCTCGCCCCGTTGGAGGCCCTGGCCCGTTCCATGCCCTGCTCTCGTCGCGGTGCCTGTCGTGAGGTTGAGTGCACCAAGGGCCACATCTGCCAGACCGTCGACTGCCGCTACCGTGGCGGCAAGGTGCCCTGCAAGATTCCTCACAGCGCCCACGCGGAGGATCTCGTGGTCGAGCGCTTCGTCGACGGCCGGCGCGACAACGGCGACAACTACAACAATGACAATACCAACGGCAGTAAGGCTGGGTCCATCGGACGCAACGCCGACGAGAGCGACGGCTCCGAGGGCGTCAGCGTCGGGTGGTAAACCAGCCTTTTGCCTAAACTGTACTCCCCAAGACATGCCCTACGATGGCGTGTTACCACCTAACAGCGTTACAACAAATCCTACTTGTAACCAACCCGGGACCGGTCTGACGGAAACGGCTTCTATGGCGTATACGCATCGTGTATTCCAGCCAAATACAGGTATTGCTTCTGTGGCCATACCGCCGTCCCATCCACAAAATCGTCTACAGTCAGTTTACGGCAGACACAGCCACTGGTCCTCTGTTGGATGGAACTACAGGATCTACTAAAAGCAAACAGCTTAGCTATGGTGCGACGACGAAATTACGTTTTGTACAAACAGCATCCGGACTGTCCGGCTGCCCATACGTTACAAGAGGCAGCTCACTGCCAGGGAGCAAAGGAGGGGTTGCTGAAGCGCCAAGCAAGCTTCCCCGCTGTCTCTACTTTCCAATTTTCATTCTATTTTTGGTCTCCATTTTTGGTCTCCATTTTCCACACCCTCCTTTTTGTTTTTTTCCGCGACAATTTCACTATCAGCATCGTCTGTTCTGGTCAAGCGGTGGATCTACCCAGTAACATTATCTAGATTCAGGATAGGCAATTCTTACAAATGGATAGTCAAGTTTCTTACGTTCCAGTGGCAACGTGCACCATCTTGGCCGCAACTGAGGACCAGACGGCTTCCACAAAGCTCGCCTCCAGCGCGCCGTCCTGGGTGGCGACGCGTTCTGTCGGCAACACGACCGCTATGCAGACAATGTTCGACTGTAGGCCGAATCAATGCAAAAAGTAGTACATTCGGTAGAGGTAATCTGGCAATCCGTGTCAGCTACAAGACTTTGATGACCACGACTGGTCCCGTTTGTCCGGTTGATTCATCTTGGTGATGCTTGCTGTCCGTTTGCTGTCCACGGTAAACATAAGCAGCTGAATGCGCAGTGTTGTTCCTATTTGTAAGTCAACATTACGGTCTCTACTAGCGCGACGCTTCCCTTGTATTTACGCTGTCTTACCAGCTCAACTCCTGCCGATCTGACGAATTCAGTATTACCCAGTAATCCCGCAGATTTGTTTCGATACATTGATCCAGCATTTCTTCTAGTATCGGCTGACTTTGATTGTATCCTGTGAATCCGTCTACAGCCAGACTCTTGTTATCGATCTAAGGATTCTGTTCTAAACGCATATGCAGCCATTGTGTTCAAAGCAAGCGGCTCTTAAACCCCCAGGCAGTCTGGTTGGCCACCTTGATCTTCGTCTCC
This sequence comes from Grosmannia huntii, assembly GCA_019925595.1. Taxonomy (NCBI): domain Eukaryota; kingdom Fungi; phylum Ascomycota; class Sordariomycetes; order Ophiostomatales; family Ophiostomataceae; genus Grosmannia; species Grosmannia huntii. The sequence goes on from JADHKJ010000095.1 coordinate 31,370, forward strand.
AGCTCAGAAGCCCATTCCCAGACGAGCCCCGGGTTTCTCTGGAACGGACGGCCGACGGCAATGAGATCGAGAGGCGGGTCCTCCGCGTCTTTGCTGCCGTTGAGGATGTCCTCAGCAGCCTTGGCACTGCGGATGTGGCCAACAGCGCTGACGAGCAGGCGATCGCCGACAACCGTCTTGATGTGCTTGGCCAGTGGGGTCTGGTAGGCCGGGGCGGGAACGATCTTCTGGGCGCTGTGGATGCCACCGGAGGAGACGTCAAGGACATCGACACCCCGATCGGCCAACAAGACGGCCAGCTGGGCGCTCTCCTCGATGGTCCAGCTGGCGCCGTCGTAGTCGGGGTTGTTGTGCAGCCAGTCGGTCGCGCTGATGCGCACAAACAGTGGCATGGACGCGGGCAGCACGGCGCGGATGTCCTCGACGATCTCCAGCGTCAGCCGCACACGGTTCTCGAAGCTGCCGCCGTATCGATCCGTGCGCTGGTTCGAGGCCGGCGACATGAAGCTGGACATGAGGTAGCCATGGGCAAAGTGCAGCTCGACAATGTCGAAGCCGGCCAGGACGGCGCGCTGGGCACCGGCCACAAACTGCTTGCGAATATGACCAATCTCGGCCAGGGTCAGAGCATGCGGCACGATCATGTCATCGGGCGAGCTGGAAAACGGGCGGTCGTCAGGCCCGACCACGCGGTCTGGCCAGCCGCCCTGAGCCTCTGGAGAGACGCCGGGGTACAGCCACGGGGCCACCCCCGAGGCCTTGCGGCCGCCATGGCCTATCTGGATGCCGATCAGCGCGCTCTGGCTGTGAGCAAAGTCGACAATCTTGCGCAGACCCTTGACGTGGGCGTCCAGCCAGATGCCAAGGTCCTCGGGCGTGATGCGGCCGTTGTCCGCAACGGCTGCAACCTCTGTCATGGTGAATCCAGGCTGTTCCGGGAGGTCAGATCAGCAGCTCAGTGGACGGGAAAGCCAGACGTGGCCACAAGCAGCAACTTACACCGCGAGAGGTCAGGGCACCGTAATTGACAAAGTGCCAGGGGCCGGCGAAGCCGTCTTTTCCGCTGTACTGGCACATCGGACTGACCCAGATGCGGTTGGGCAGCGTGACGCCCCGGATCTTCAGCGGGGTGAACAGCTTGGGCAGCTTGCCATTCTCAGGCAGCTCGGCCGTGCCAGCTGGGGGATCTAGAATGGGCACGAAGTAGGGAACGCCCTTGGCGCCGACGTTTTGCGGAGTGAGCACCATTGTACGGGTCTAGTTGTCCTGACTGTGAAGGCCAAGTCAGAGTGAAATCTCTGGCCGGTGGAGAAGAAGAGGCCTTTTATCACCACCTGATTACGAATCACGATCGTGATGGATCGGTGGTGGTGCTTAGTAATCATACAGAAAATGGCATTATTCTCAAACAGCAGCGGGACTGAATAAATCAACGCCATTTAGTAAGAATAAGTTTTGTTATTAGAGTTTTCAAAGGCTTTATCACGTTGATGATCTGGTGATGCAAGAGACAATCCCAGACAAGGTTGAAGCTGTTAGGGCGGGGAAAAGAAGGCCCGACCTTTTGCCGCCCCTAAAAGCCAGGTTCACGACAATAATCAGAAGCCAGCAGGTACGGGAGATGTGCGTTGATGGGTAATCGTCTTCGGGCGGCTCGGCAGTGATGGCGTTGGCCCGTCTGCGGACTCTAGTATCGTGCAGCTCGAGGAAGTGCATAAGCACAGCAGTGAGGATGAGGACAGAGCCAAAGGTGGCGGAAACGATAAAGCCGGGGTGGAAGCGCGGCTTCTCGCTGGTGCGCCAGAACGCGTCGGTGTACCAGATCTGGTTTACGTAGAAGAAGACGTTGGAGAAGGCGATCAGGAAGCCGCGCTTCTCGTGGTCGTCTGGCATAAGGTCAGGGAACTAGGCATAGTAGATCGCGGGTACGCCAGCAGCCGTGCTGGTCAAATACATGGCCGCATACTTGAGACCGAGCGGCACGTCCCAGACGGCCAGCACCGGCCGTTGAGCAGGGGCGAATCTGACAGTATGCCGGCGACGATCTGGGTGACTCAGCCGATGGCGTCTGGCCTGTTGGCCAGACGTTGACCTGGTAGGTCGTGTGGCCGGTGGACTTGAGCCAGAGTGCGTAGAATGGATGCTAGGACGGATAGCCGCCTAGAGGACCCTGGGGGCGTGTGAGAGGACGGAGAACGGAGACAGCAGCAGGAGGCAGAAAGAGGGAAGGGCTCACCAGAACTGTCAGGACATGACAATGCCCACGATCTTGGTCTTGGTCCAGGCGGACGCGCCCAGCGGTTTGTAGTCGTCGTCGACGAGGCGCTGACGGGCAAAGGCAGCCTCCTCACAGCTAGATGATGACGTAGCCAGCTATGAAGCAGTTGCCCGCATATGTCAGGTCGTTGTCGCCCATGTGGATGGCCTCCTTCATGCCGGACACGTAGGCGTTGTTGATGTTGGCCTGGTCGAGGTTCTTGCACTGCAGCCAGACAGTCAGACGATCCGAACGGACGGCAGGGCAGAGCACGTACAAAATACCCCAGACACGTGTAGGTCAGCAGGTAAAAGTCCAGCTTGCGCAGAAACTTCTTTTCTGCTGCTGGCTTGTCCGGGTTGTCCCAGATGATGGCCTGCGCCTTGTGCCAGGTACTTTGCTTACGTTGGACGCCATGGTCGACGCTGGTGTTCTCGCAAAGCAGCACGATGGTCTCGGCCTGGGGCTGCTGCCGGTGCTTTTCGTCGTCAAAGGTCGTCATGGCTGTTGCCTCCGTCTGGATCGCGTAACCAGAGAGTGCTGCCGTAGGGCGGCTCTTGATAGGTCGAAGATGGCCTTGAGCTGGGGTGAGATGGTGACAGCCAGCTTCAGAATGGCATAATACACCAAAACGTTGCTTCTGCGGACGCAACCGAGCAGTCAGACCTGCCGATGAGGCCGCTGCAGGCGCGATATCTGTCTAACAGCAATGCCATTTGTCTTCTCGCCAAGCACGACATGGAAGGGAGTGATTGCATGTAACGTGGATCTGATGGGGTGAGTCGGCTTAGTCATTTGCATTAATAACCAGGATTCAAATGACAGTACTCCGTAACCCGTTGCAATCTCCCTTCGCTCTCTGCCATAACATCACATATGCTCAGTACTGGAAAGAATTGGCCAAACCGATGCCAAGACCAGCTTGATTGTTGTATGGCCTCAGCAAATAAATGCATTCAAAAACTCGCTTCGTCTATTCGTCCCATATCCCATAACTCCTTTGCCATTCTGACCCAAGATCCATCATCCGTACACTTACACTAGTCACCATCTCAAGATCTAAGACAACATCACAGCCATTCCCTGAGCATTCTTGCCAACTTGGTGCCGCAGAACCAGGTGTTGCACTTGCGTCTTGTTCACGGCATTGACGACCGTCACTGCCGCCGGCGTGGTGCCATTTCCAGGGCTCAGGGCGTAGATAAAGTTGCCGGCCGCTTTGAGGTCGATCAGTCCGGAGTCGCCGTTCTTCAGGTTGATCTTGCTGACGACACTGGCGTTTGTCAGGGACATCTCCACCAGTCTGTTGGTAGCCACGTCCGTGACAAAGGCCGTCTTTGTAGCGTTACTGACGGCGGCCCAGCAGGTGGCCTTCTGCCCTGATATGACTCCCTTGCCAGACATGGTGACAGCACCGGCCGTGCTGACGTGCAGGACAGCCGCGCCAAAGGACGCATCCGTGACAAAGAGCGAGCTGGAGCCAGGAATGGTGGACGCGCCGAAGAGCACGGCCGTTCCAGCAGGCGACGACTTCTTACCGTTGTGGCTGACAGCAGCAGAACTGGCGTTCTTGCCAACGGTGACGGGGAAGGCAGCCAGAAAGCCAGTGTTGTTCTTGGTCCCGTCGCCTTTGACGGTAGAGAAGAGCGTGGCGCCGTCGTCGGAGAAAAAGACCTGCGAGACCGTGTTCGTTGGGCCCACTGGAGGCGTCGTCTGGCCGAGGTTGAAGGGGCGGAGCGCATCCATGGTCCCGAGCCCTTTGGCCGAGAAGGTGGTGCACGAGACGCCAGCCTTGGCTCCCGTAGTACCGACGCAGACCAGCTTGTTCTTGGCCGAGGAAGCCACCGTCGAGGGGAAGTCGCCTGGCACAGCGACCGGCTTGCCGACCATCGTGAGCTTTGTCGGGTCGCGGGCGTCGATGACAAACATGGAGACCGTGTTGGAGCCAGCGTTGACGGCAAACAGGTTCTGGCCGGAGACCGTCAGGCTGGACTGGCTGAACAGGGCATCCGGAGCGGCCGACTTGTTCTTGGAGCCGTCGATGCCATTCGCACCAGAGCCGAGGGTCAATGTGAGTCGGCCGGTAGACAGCAGGCCATCTTTCTGGATGGGCATAGCAACGACCGCGTTGTTCTTCTCGTTCGTCATCAGGTAGACCGCACCGACACTCTTGGCACAGACACTCTTGGCAGCAGGTCTGGCAAGGACCTGCAGCACCAGGGATGCAAGCAGTAGCGGAAGTGCTGGGGCGTAACGCATGTTGATGGCTGGGATAGTTGTTAAGACGTCAGGAGTGTAGAGGCGGCCGAGAGGAAGAGAAGAGAAGAAGAAACAAGAAGATAAGAGAACAAGCCAGTTGTCAAGCGAAAGAAGCGGATGAAGAGATGGGAAGAGAGAAGAAAGGGAAGTGGCAGGACCTGTTGTATTTATGTCGACGGTCTGGTCATGCTGCTGATATCAGAATTGCCTCTTCTGGCGATGAAGCTTGGGACGGAATTAATTAGTCTTTGTCCCAAGCCCAAAAAGGAAAGTTTGATATTCTCATCCTTCGTATTCTCCTGCATTCAACAGCCCCACTCGCACGCACGGTTTCCACTTAATACACCTTTCGAAACCCTGGCTCGGACCTGTCAGCCCCTGACTGCTGACGCCCCATCGCGCATCAGCCCGTACTAAACCTTGTGCCCAGCCGCCATTCCTGCCAGCTCATCCCTAGCCCTCTGCCGCCGTGTCGACCGTTGCTCTCAACATGTCCAGTAACATTTTCCGCATCTTTAAACCGGGAGGTTGGTTCGCCAGACAAGCCGCTGCTACCAGGACGACCCAACGCTAAGACTTTCCGCAGAGACCCGGGAAGACCGGGTGCAGAAGCGCAAGGCCCAGCTGCGCCAAGCCCAGCAGTAAGTGTCCCGGCCTGGCTGCAGAGTACGTGACGGTGCGATGCTGAACCCCTTTCCGAACCTACCGCGACCGCAAAGACAAGTACACCAAGACCCTCGAGGACCAGGTTGCCGCAGTCAGGGCGAATGAGGCGAAGCTCTTGTACGAGGTCCAGGACCTGCGGCAAGCAGTAGAAGCACTCCAGGGTTACATTCGCGACCTTGGCATTGCCGTCCCGGATGTTCTTCCTCGCCATCCTCATATGCATAAACACCAGCCCGACAGTCATGCAACGCTCCCGCATCACAGCCACCATCATGCCCGGGATCTGAAACCCAGTCCTGGCCAGAAGGCCGTCCCATGGGCCCCCACCTCAACCATGTCTGTCGTGCGGATGGGCGACGTAGACCCACAGGTTGCCGGGATGGAATTCGTCTTGACGTGAGCCCCTCCTCTTGTTTCTGCTCTTCTTGACGCTTGCCGCTTACATCCACAAGGCTCGAGAGTCCCTGTCTGCCACACCTGCACGGCGATCCGGGAAAGCCCGAGGATGCATCGTGTCATGCTCTGACCACAAGCGCACAACTCGTGGCTATGTGTCCAGGGTCCTCAATCCAATCGTCTGCTGAGCGCGGGACACTGTGCCAGCAAGTGCCCGAGCGCATGCTAGACTCGTTGCTCAGCCTTTCCAAGACGCTCTGTCCCGAGGACCACATGACGCCAGTCCAGGCCTGGAGCCATATCCGTTCACAGCCGCACTTTGGGGGACTGGAACTGGGGACCTTGCAATCGCTGGCAGAAAAGTTGCGCGACGCCGTCAAGTGCCACGGGTATGTCGACTTTTGCGCATGAACCGTTTCAACGCTGACAGAAACCAGGTTTGGCGCCGTTATAAGCCAGGACATATTCGGCAAACTAGTATTTGACCACATCTTTCTCGGTAGAATAGTATGATGGAGGATAAAGTAGAAGATGGATGATATTTACACTTTTGTTGCGTGGCATTAGACGCAAACCGGGGCGTTTCAGAAGACGAAGCTGTGCAAACCGTCCTTAAGAGCCAATAATAGGCCGCACGCATGACAACACATTGCACTTCACGCATAGATGCAATGCGATACGATACGGTAGTTGCAGGGACTAAAGTTGGCTAAACTGACAATGCTCTTCTCCCAAACGGGTCGCCGGTTATATTTTGACTGCCAGTTTTCCCTTGGTCAGGTAGAGTCTCAGAGCTATCAACATAGCAGCAGACCCCGCCATAGTGCAGCCGCCAAAGACCCAGTCGCTGTTCCAATGTAGATCAGAGCTGTCAGAACCGATGATGGCGCCGGTGCCGGGACTTCCAGTCAACACGCCAAGGCCGAGGGTGGCAAAGGCCATACCCATGCGGGTGCCCAGCGTAGACTTGTCCGCAGTCAGATGGACGAAGCAGACGCCAGGAAGGGCGATGAAGACGCTAGAAAAGAAGCTAAAGAGGATGGCGACGACGACGACGCCGGCGAGGTCCTTGACGGCGATTATGTAGAAGAGGAGCACGGAATAGACAATGGTAGCCGGGCCAAACACTGGGCTGTTAGCGAGGTTAAAAAGAGGGGGACAACGCCAGTAGACGCACAATTCATAGGCCCTGTCTTGTCGGATACGTAGTTGGGGATGGTTGGTCGAATATGGAGCTAGCGTTGAGAATGGGCACAATGTAAAAGGCCATTTTAGCCGAGGTAGAGCCCGACACGCCGGCATAGTAGGAGAGGTAGAAGAGCATGACGTAGAGGCCGTTGAAGCCAAGCAGCGAGGCCAAAGTGAAGACGAGAAAGGGGGGATCACGCAGGACGGTCCAGTCGAGCAGGGCGCGAACCCGTGACGGCAGGACGCGCTGCCGAGCCACAAACAGAGGTACGAGCAGGGTAGCGAGAGAGAGGAAGGCGATAACGCGCACCATCCAGCCAAAGCCGATGCGGTCGATGAGGCGGTAAAAAAGAATCGGATAGACGACGCCACCGAGCGACGAACCTGAGGCAGCGAGGCCAACGGCGAGGCCCAGCCGCGACGAAAAGTATGTCGGCAGCAGGGCCAGAGATGGTACAAAAAGCAGGCCGGCGCCAATGCCGACGCAGAAGCCTTGGGCCAAGACGGCCTGCCAGAACGCCGTGCAGAGGCTGAGCATCATGAAGCCAAAGACGACCAGGAAGGTGCCCACGGCCAGCAGACCGAAGAGGTGGCCGCGGTCGTAGATGGGGCCGGCCACGAGACCCAGCGAGACAGTCAGGTAGGCCTGAATCGCGCCGATCCACGCAATGTTGGACGACGTCTCGGAAAAGAGCGTGCCTGTCTCGTAGTATGTCTGGAAGATGCCAAACGTGTTGAGCACTCCCCAGGTGTTGAAGAAGATGCTAAAGGCCGCCACCACCTGCAGCCACGCCCAGAAACCGCTGTTGGGTGGCGGGCCTGGGCTCGGAGACGCCACCTCTTCGGGCCTGGCCCCCTCTGCTGCGAGCGTCGCGTCCGTGTCGCCGCTTTCTTCCTTGTTGGCCATGTTCGTTTGCGCTTCCTTGTCGGCATCGTCCGCTGGCAGATGCATCCAGACTGAATCGTCGTCTTGGGACTTCATGTTGCTCTCGTCAGATATCCTGTTTTGGACCGGAATTGCTCTCTGCACTCCTTGTCATCCCTCGGATGCTGTGACCTTGTTGTTTGCTTATGTAAGCACAACACCACTTCTCGTTGGCCGCTCTTCGGAGTAAATGTATTTTGTTCTGCTGAGGCCCTTTATTACCTGCAACGGACATAATCGCTATCCTACAGACGACCGGACGTCATATAAAGACAACGTAGATCGCCGAGGGGATACCGGTTTGGAGTGAGTGGATTTGGATTTAAAATTACCGGACTTATGCCCTGTACATCTCGTTCTCTTACAAATAGTTCAGTCTGACGCTGTATCCCAGGTAAGCTGTCTTACTTCTGCGTGAAGTTGTCCTGTCCTCTGCTCCATACTTGCGGTACCCCATTTCGTCCGGAGATTACGAGTGATTGTTTCGTCCCGATGTAAAGAGTGAACGGCTGGATTTTGTCTTTTGCTTCGATAAAGGCACCAAAAAGTAGAACCCGCACCACAGCTAAATCCGAAGCCCATGTGCTGACTGCATCGGTTTCTGACTCGAATTATGCGCTGCAATGGCTCCGCGAATCACAAATCTGATAGCGAGCCGTCTGGATCCCGCGCATGTCAACATTCTCGGACGGAGGGCGGTGTCCGTGCTGACCGCTTTATTCGAAAAGCTGCATACAAAGACGGGAGCTTTAGCGCAAGACTGGGCTGTTATATGAGCTGTTTCGGGATATGCATCTTCTTTTCGCCGTTTCGTCGACATGACTAGCTAAGCCAAGGAAATGGACTGTTATACCCTAGAAAGAAGGCGTAATACAACTAAAAAAAATGCGATTTTAAATTACATCTACAGGCGGCGGAAGAAAAAGCTACCTGGACCGTTCGTGACAGACAACTCGTAATCTCGTAAGCAAGAGGGCCAACACCCCTCACGGAAACCGTCGGCTCATGGTAGACGACGAGGCCATGGTAGCCGACGACTGCGCGTCGGATTGTATCGAGCTGGTGTCTTCGACCCTGCTGGCCAAAGCCTCGTCCAGGACAGACTGCGTTAAAGAGACATCTGCTTAGTCAGCTATGATTTCGAAATCTTCTAACTCCCAAACAAGAGGATGGTCCCACATACCGTCCAGATCACTGAAACTGCTGCCCATGCTGGGCGTGGTGCCGGTCTCACTGCCCTCGCGCGAGTAGCCCGACCGCCTGTGGGAGCCGGGACTCTGGCCGGCCGAGAGGTTGCGGTTGTGGTGACGTGTGGACGACGACACCCGCATGACGGGCAGCCGTGAGGGATGCAAGCGTGCCGCAGCTGCTGGTGACGAGGCCGTCGTGGCAGTGGATGCCGATGGTGCTCCGGGCTGGACGATGGCCCTCGTGCAGGTGGTGGCAGCCAGCGTGTTCTGAAACGTCTTCGTTGTCGGGGAGGCAGAAGCAGTTGATGACGACGGCGACAATTGCTGTGTGGTCTTGTCCGTTAGTCTCTCTCTTGCGTATCTGTTCAGAAGCGATACACACCCGTTTCGCCCTCGCCCTGTTGGCAGACCGGCCAGTGATGGTGGCGGCCAGCGTGGGTGTCTTAAAGGGCAAAAAGGCCGGCTGTGTCTCGGACTCGTCTCCGCCATCAGAGCCAGCATAGTCGGGCGAGGGTATGCTCAGACCGACGGCGGCGCCATAGCGGCCAGTGGTTCGGGCGCCAGCACGCGCCGTATCCGTGCTGCCATGGGCGTCAAAGTCGTCCTGCTGGAGGATGGCGGGCGGGCGTTTGAAAATGCGCGACATGACGGGCTGGGACGGCGTAGAGGATTCGCTTTCGCAGTCCGAGGACGCCTGCGACGACGTGGCGGCCGGAGACAAGACGTCGGTGTCGGATGTCGGCTGGGCCTCTGCTGCAGGCTGCTCGTCTGTTGGGACGCGTGTGCTGTCGATGGACATGGCGGCAAACCGGGATCGCACGCGGGCAAAGCGGCCCTCGACAGGGTTGGTCGCCATCTTGGCCAACGAAGGAGACTGAAAAGCAGAGATGACGGATCCTTTCAGCGCCATAGACGGTCGCTGCGAGCCCAAACTGCCGACTCTGGCCACGGCGTTTGTGTGTGGGTTTGCAGCGCCACCCGACGGCGTGCGACGCATGGCCTCGGCCGACAGCTTTCTGGGCAGGCCATTTGTCGACAGTGTTCTTCCCATGGCCTCGGATGCCAACGTCGGCGTGGCATCACGGGCGGCAGCGATGCGAGAGGCGGCTGCGCTGGCAACAGACGGAGGCCGTTCGCCGGGAGGGAGCATTGGGGAGTTGACGGGGGTGTCGCGTGCGCCGAGACTGGTCACCCTCCGGGTCTGGGCGCGGACCTGCGAGACCTGGCGCTCGGTCAGGATGGTGGCCTGTACGATGAGGAAGTCGACAGTGGCGTTGAACTGATGTGCTCTGGAAAGAGAGCAGACGTGTTAGTAAAGAGGACAGGGCGGGAGACAAGGTTTCACAGCCAGAGACATGGTGGCCGTACAGATCTTGCCCTGTCGGACGTGCACGGCGAATCAGCAGTTGGACAGACAAGAGACAGGAAGCAGAAAATGGCCGACGTACAGTCAATATCGTTCTTGGACATGCCCGACAGTATTTTCCACAGAGCGTCGTCTTTCTCGCTGCTCCAATCGATCTGCGACAATGCAGCTGTCAGTCACATCCTGTCCCAACCGGCCCACCGGCAGCATCGCCCTGGACATACGTCTGGCGGGTCAACAAAGCCGTTTCGCGGCCCAGGAACGCGTATGTAAACAGTAAAGGTGGATGGAGGCGGTGTCGATTCGGGGGCCTTTCCGTCGGTGCGGGAGTGTGAGATGGGCGAGCCTCGCTGTGTCTGCTGCCGGAGACGCGGTCGAGCATGCGTCTCGGCCGGTGTGGAATCGTCGTCATCGCCGGGGAAGCTGAGCGGCAGATTGAGGGACAAGTCGTGTTTGGGGTCGAAGTCCATCGCGGATGCGGCAGCTCGTGGTGGCGCACAGGCGGATGGTCGGGAGATGTATGTAGAGAGACGTGACCGGACGGGCCGGGCGTGATGGCGACAAGGCAGGTTCAAAGTGTCGCGGTGGACGCCATGGCGATGAGGAGAGGTTGAAGAAGCGATGATGACGCGAGGAATCTCTTTACGCTGGCCTTGATTTAGCGATGCGCTACGCTAAGCTTCAGTGGGTCGGCCGGTTGGTGGGGCAGCAGGGTGGCCAATCTGCTCTAGCAGGAGGCTACAGGCGGCCATGACAGCGGCGCGATGTCTGCGGTCACCAGTCTTGGTGACAAGCGTAACCTCAAACTCGTGTGAATGCTGCGAGCGGCTGTGTCTGAGTACGGGGACAGCGGCCAAGGCAATAGGCGCCTGCAAGACCATTCAGAGCTTCCCCGCAAATCTGCCCTAAGGCCGCGTTCAAATTCATCCGCGGTGGGGCTGTCACTGCTGACAGGCCTAGGCCTTGCGGTCTGGACGCGGCTGGGGAAGAAGGGCAGAACGAAAAAGAAAAAAAGAAAAGAAAAAAAAAGAAAGAAAAAGAAAAAAAAAGAAAAAAAAAAGCTCGGCCAGCGATAAGATAGGCGACCTGGCCTCATGCACGTGATGACGCTCGGGTATTATTACTCGAAACATGGCGGGAATCTCCATATGTACTCCGTACTCCATACGTGGCAACCATTTTTAGGCCGAGTCTTTGTTCTTTGCCCTTTTTTCCCCTTGTTTCCCCTTGTTTTCCCCTTGGGATATGCTGGCATGTGATTTTCTCTCTGCACGCCCATGGAAGCCTGATCTGGGCAAAAAGGCAAAACCGCTTGGGTAAAAGCCACTTGTTCTGATTTATCATTTCAGAGCAGCCACGTAGCCGTAGAGCGGTGTGCCGTGAGCCAAGGAAGGCCTCGTCTTTCGGCGCCGAGCCGGGAACACAACTAAAAACAGGCAGAGACCAGGCAGAGACCACAACGTGTCCCTTTCCAGCGGCAGCAGTGGTGCTCGGCCGAGCAGGCGGTCAGACGGCGGGAACACAACGACCTGGCTGTTGAGAAGATGCAGAGGACAACGACAATTATGTTGAGTTCTCGTATCTTTACGTTGAGCTTGGGCCCGACAATTTGCGACTTTTTGCATTTGTGCAAGTGGATCAGTGGATCTGTGGATCACGCCAGCGCCTATGCAGTAAGGTGTTGAGATAAAATATACACATCTTTTGTGGCTGCCCCAGATCCTGCCAATGGGAACCCGGGCGCAGGGGATTGCTAATATCGATTGAAGAAAATGAACACAAGGAGGGAGAGGGGTCTTGTCCCAATCCGACCCCCTGCTCGGCTGGGAGGCCACAGAAATAAAACCAAAAGCGAGGCCGGTTTGGACGTTCCTCTTCCTTGCAAACCGCACGCTCTCCAACATCTTCGGCATGGCGACCACATTGACGCAGGCACAGACCGTGATGGAGCTCAAGCAGGTAAGAACGTTCTCTTGCCGCCGCCAGACAGACTGCCTGGGCACGAGCTGACCATCCCCTTGACTGCTGCAGCGCTCCAAAGGTGCGGCACAAGACGGTGATGCGGCCGGCCTGGTGGCTGAGCCCGTCTTCCCCGACATCAACACCATCCGCAATGCCATCCCGGCGCACTGCTTCCAGCCGCCGGCCTGGCGCTCGCTCGCCTATGTGGCCCGCGACCTGGCCATCATCCTGCCGCTTGGCTACGCCGCCCTGACCTACATCCCGTCGATGCCCAACGTCTGGGCGCGGGCGGCCGCCTGGATCGTCTACGGCTACGTCCAGGGCCTCTTCTGCACCGGCCTCTGGATCCTCGCGCACGAGTGTGGCCACGGCGCCTTTAGCCTGAACCAGCGCCTCAACGACACCGTCGGCTGGGCTGCCCATTCCTTCCTCTTCGTGCCCTACTTCAGCTGGAAGTTCTCCCACCATCGTCACCACCGCTTCACCGGCCACATGACCAAGGACATGGCCTTTGTACCGCGCACCAAGGACGAGCACTACGCCACCCGCGCCTCCTCCTTCTGGCTCGATCCTGACATGCTCGAGGACCTCCCGGCCTACCAGCTCTTCACCCTGGTTCTACACCAGCTCGGCGGCTGGCAGGTCTACCTCTTCTTCAACGCCAGCGCCGGCAAGGAGAGCCTGCAGCGCAAGGAGACCAGCTGGTTCCGTGTCAGCCACTTTGAGCCCACCAGTGCCGTCTTCCGTCCTAGCGAGCGCCCCTTTATCGCCCTCTCCGTCTTCGGCCTCGCCATTGTCGGCTACGTCCTGCACCTCGCCTCTGCCGTCTATGGCTGGAAGACCATCTTCCTGCTGTACTGGGTGCCCTATCTCTGGGTCCACCACTGGCTAGGTTTGTTCTCCGAGATCGACAGTCGAGTGGAGCTGGCCAAGCTAACCCCTCCAATCCATTCACAGTTGCCATCACCTACCTCCACCACACCCACCCTGACGTCCACCACTACGACCCTGACAGCTGGACCTTTGTCAAGGGTGCTTTGGCCACCGTGGACCGTGACTTTGGCTTCATTGACCGCCGCATCTTCCACGGCATCATTGGCACCCACGTTGTCCACCATCTGTTCCCGTACGTCTTTCTCTGCCATCTTGCCCGCTTCGCCTGCTAATCCACCTCCAGTCGCATTCCTTTCTACTATGCTGAGGAGGCCACCGAGGCCATCAAGCCTGTTGTCGGAGACCACTACTGCCGGCAGGAAGGCTCTTTCATCGGCTCGCTATGGTCGACCTTCACCACGTGCAAGTTCGTCGAGAGCGACCCTGACGTGCCAGGTGCCATGCGCTGGGGCAAGGGTCGTCGGTAGAGCAAGAGAGACAACCCGTCTAGACTGCCTGGTAGCGTCTGCATTCGCATCTGCATTCAGACGGCGGGATGTTCTGTTTTTACAAATGAAAATGACCTGAGACACGTTGGACATGAGGCGGATAGACTTGTGTCCATGCAAGCATAGAGCTACAAGCCGTGGAGCAGGTTTATAGAGGGGCGTTTATGAACTAGATTTTGATTAGAATAGAGATAATCAACTAAATGGTTCTTCATCTTTGCTAGGAAGTTGCTCTGAGACGGGTTTTTTTCATAGTTACCCCTTTTTGGACTTTTTCGATTGGATTTCCATAAGAACCCAAGGCCTAAAACTACGTGTATCTCTATTCTGACGGCTTCGCGATCGACGGTGAATCCAACGATTTAGTTTCGACTGCACAGGGTTTCTCCTTATGGCAAGTTTTAAGGGACAACAAAGTCTTATGGTATTACTGGTATCGACAGGTACTTCTGCGCTCTTAGCTTGTCAATACATCGATGGCAAGTTTAAGCAGATGACAAGCAGTCTAGAACAGAATCCGGAACTCGTGAGTGCATTGATATGATTGTTATTATGTATGACTATAGCCTGCAAGACCAAGCATCTCCTATAGAGACTACTGTTGGATGAAGAGCAACTAACTGCGCTTGGCAACGTAACCGAGGCATTATCCTAGGTAATGTTCTCTAGCTAAGCGACGACATGTTCTAAGACGGCAACCATTGTCACCATCTAGCCGGCGAAAACGAAAGAGACAGCTGTGCCGATATTAGCCCGACTCGGAACTATTGCAACTCGGCATGTAACGGCAACAACAAGTTAAGCTATAGACCCGTTCGTGGTTTATTAGGACCCATTGATCTGCGGCAAAGTGGTATGAGAAAAGAGCTACGTGTCAGCGGATCCGGTCGTTTCACCCTTTGACGTCAATTCCAATAACGAAAGGATCTCAAGCTGTGCCGTATGCCGGTAGCCGAGTTAGTCCCAATTGTTTCCACACTGCCGCCGTAACACAATCCCAAAGTGGACTACAACATTGCGTACCAGCAAGCCAGAGACTGAGAAAAGAAGGCATGATAGGATCGCCGCATTAATATTGCAGCCGGCCCCTTTTAGACATTTGGCCCCTTATAAGATACGTACGGAGTACGGAGTAGGTCTAAGCACCTTGATGGACGAGATACGCTCTGGCCGCCTTGGCGATTCCCATCTAGTGCCCCTTATTCAGTGTATGAGAACGTTGCACATATGTAGTAAGCTAAAATGGTCCGACTATCTTCGGGATGGTCGTCCCAATGAAAACAACAGTACAAGATGAGTATCAAGAACACGTTATGATGAGCCGCTGCCCAAGTCTACCGTCAGAAGACACCTACAAAACCGGGCTCTTCAAAAGACGTTTATTGAAGCCTGAAAAGCCTGAAGAAGACTGGTGTCTAAAAGGCTCGAAATCCGGGACGATCGTGAAATACGGAGTATTTGATCAAGGAAGCTGTTCTAGGTCAGACGGACGGAATATTTAAGACGGCATGGTACGATTTTGAGACGACATAGCAATCCTCATGGGTCAGTGTGTACGACCTAAGTGGAGACGACCAAAAAGACATATTGAAAGAAATTTTCTGTACGGAGTAAGATATGTCATATTCTGAAAACTCTTCACAACAATGTGTTAATCGATACAGCTGCTTGCTTTAGCATAAACTCAAATTAAAGTATGGGGTGACTTATGAGTCGTGATGGTGTCCTAATGGCCCTCGAAGGAACGTATCGGAGAGATTAACAGCGAAGTTGCCGAGGCCGTTTGAAAATATCAGCCCGCTTTGAGCCTTCTTTCCTGGGTGTTTATAGATTTTGTATTGTGTAAAGTGAAGTGATGCAGAGACAGGCACAAATTGAAGCTGAGTGCAGTCACACGGATTGAATGAGGGCGGAGTCGATTGATCGCTGGAAGGTGATTGCATATCTGCATCTCTGACATTTCAAGACCGTCTTATACTTGCTTGATCTTGAAGGCCATAAGGCCTCCTCAGGACCTGGCCCATACATAGTTCACACTCTCTAGGTTAAGTATGCCTAATGCGGCCATGACTTGCAAGTGTCGTTTTGGTCATCTTCGGACCTCCATGCACAGATCTAGTCGCGATGCTATTCAATGCCGTAGCAATATGAGCTCTGCACGTTTTCACTACGGAGTGCAGGTTACGGGTGGAACAGGTGGTACGAGACATTGCGACCCTTTCTCACGTTGCGCCTCCCCTAAACATAGGAAAATAGGGGATGAAATGATCTGCCCATTTTCGAATGCTTTGCTCACAGTTCTGTCGCCTATTTTCGTACAACGCACATAGCAGAGGCGAGGTGTTGCATTGGGGGCGGAAGCCAGAAAATGTGTGAAGAGGCAAATGATGTTAGGTAAGCTGAGCTTTAGCCAGCTGTACTTGGAGTTCGGCTGCGGCGTTCTTAGCGTTCAAGTCCATCTGAAACCTAGAACCGTTGACATAATCCGCGTCTCTTTTTGAGTGGTTGCTGCAATCCGCTGGCTCGTGGTCCTGGCACTCGGCGATTTGGTCATTTGGTGAGTACAGAGTACGAATCACATGCAAGAATTACATTACGCAAGCATCCATCCGACAATAGGACCTATTGTACGTAATGGGTTACAGGGGTTAGCAGATTTCAATAATACACTCAATCTGTCGCGCTTTTGAGGGCGCAATGCACCCAGAAGTAGAGGTTCTCGTAAGACACTGCACAGATCGCGCTATCGGTGACATGCTGTGAAGAAAGTCTCTACGACGATGAGATCAAAGATGTTCGATGTATTAAAATCAGTGGCGTTATGCAGGAGTACATGATAGGTCATATGCCAAAAGCAAGGATGACCCCTGCCCAGAGTTTTTCATGCAGCAGCGGGTTTTGGCTGGCCTAAAATGACATCGATAACCTTGTGGTCAACGTAAGCAGCAACGGTGCGCTCACACAGGATATCCACGCGCTCCTTGGTCTGCAGCCCCTCTGGGCAAATGATCCAGATGACGTTCGTCATAAACGACCGCCGGTACTCGATCATCACTTCCGGATCGTTGTGCCTGTCGAACTTGGGTCCGCCAAGTCGGTGCAGGGTGGCGAGATAATGGTCGAGAATCTCCATTTCGTGGGCGCGACGCTCTTCAATGCTCAGTACAGAAGTCATGTGGTAGACAATGTCGTGGAAGCACGACCCAAAGTGGAAGGCGGACCAATCCAGGAAGCCGGTGCGCCCATCCGGAGTGAAGTAGATGTTGCCAATATGTGTATCGCCGTGCAGAAGCGTTCGGAATCGAGAGTTTCGCTCCGCGTAGTAGCGGTCCAGGGCTTCGTTGCACCGCTTGCCGTCCATCAGGTGGTCGGGAAGCTTGGGACGGCCAGGCTCACGAACAACATCGTGCCATGGTACGCACATGAATTTCATGGCCGGGTCGTAGTTGTTCCAGATCCCTGTCGTCGTATGTTAGTTACAGAAGCTCACAAATCGGGAGGGCAAAGCAAGGGGGAGGGGTTTCATTACAAGGATGATCTTCCTGGCTCTGGCCCCAGTATTGTGCATGCAGACTGGCCAGCTGCTCGACACCGTTCTTGGCCTGTTCGGCGGAGTAGGAGGCGACCTCAGCAGGAAAGGTGCAGCCGTCATTGGTCAGGTCGCTCATTATGGCGATGCCTTGCTTGTCACTTGTGCCGCTCCACCAGCTTTTGGGAAAGAGCATGTTGTTCACCGTAGGCGCCACCTTGGAGAAGAATTCGGCCTCACGCTGTGCCAGACTGGCTGTCCATGGCTGCGCTTCGATCATCTTGGGGTCGAAGACGCCCTTGATGCAAATATGATCTGGTCTCTCCTCGCTGCTTTCATCCTCATACGTGATGGTGAAGAACAGCTTACTGGCTGTTCCCCAAATGTTCCTTGTATTCTCGATGGCTTTGATCTTGTGTCCAAGCTTGTTTCCCAGCCACTCAACCGTCACCTCTGATGGGAGAGCCGGAAGCTGCTCACTCGTTGGTTCAGACATGCTTCCTGCTGTGTCGTTTGTCTTTTTGTCGTCTGTAGGGGGGGAAGAACAGTGGGTGATTAAAGTATGGATGGAGTACAAGACGTCGGAAATATTTAGCGAGCAGTTGCATACCTTCGTCTTTAAATATTACTGCCAGCTCCACTGCTGCGAGCAGCACAGGCCAACAAGCACTAGTAAGACTGAGTGCACTGCGTTGAACCTGTGCGGAAGTACGGGGCAGACGACGTGGTAACGCTGTCATGTATCAAAATGCCGACTCTATCTGCAAAAGATACAATGTGCAAAGTATGCTCGCTTGTACTCGTATATGAAGACGCATTATCTCGCAGTCGAAGGGTCCACTTTGGATGACAGGTTGTGCAGATCCTCCACTTTAGATCAGCACTGTTTCCCACTTGTATTGTGCTCGTGTACGATACGAGCACATAGTACTATGTATACGTGAATATGTAAGATAGCATGCAGTGCAAATTACTGGGAACTTGACGGAAACCTAGTAAGATGCGGGTACGAACCTAAAACAGAGCAAGGCCACTAAGACCAGAGCGGGACATACATCGTACTCCGTAGTGCAGACACTCCGTAGATAACTTACGACGGCTACAGAAGAACCCCTAGTATGGCAGGTTGTTATTTTTTCTACTTGCCTTCTTATGCCGGTACTCGTGGATTAGGACTTTAACGTACCGGCGGTACGTCTGCCACAAGCAGTAAAGATTGACGAGAAAAGGCCAAGGACTAGGCCGTGACCGTAGGCCCAGGAGCAGCATGCTACGGAGTAGTGTCCGTGAATGTTTCCGCTTCCAACAAATCAACAGTGGCTCGGCCGGGCGCACGCGTCAGGGGAGCTCCGCTGGAGAGGGCGGGGTGTCAGGGGGCCGCAGAATGACTTATGCAACAGTACGGAGTACGGAGTAGGGAATCCAATTTGGTTAGGCCCGTCAAGTATCCGCTATTGCTGGTACGGGAATTTCAGGACTGACAATGTACTTCGTATCTTACGTGCTGCATCCCGTTCGTCACTTCAGTCTACCCATAGGACAACTACATGGTAGTCCTTTGTGTACGTTCAGTACTACGAATACAATCATGTTCACCTTGTATGCGATTTACGACACGGAAAGCCAGATTTCTTCAGGGAAGTATAGGGTGGTATTGAAGGATTGCAATACGTCGTATGGACGGATAAAGGAGAAAAACCATTGTTTTTCGGCTTCTGGATGTTCCCATCAGTCATACCGGCCGCCGGCTCGTTTAGTCCGTCTCCACAAAGACTCCATAGACCGCTCAGTTGCCTACTCCGTATACCCCGGTAATGACACCGGCCCGTTGACGCGTCCCCACAAGAACCATTTTACTCTCAGTCGTATTAAGCTGGTCTCGTTTACGGCGTACGCCGCCGCTACAGGCTTTTCTTGATCTACTGTGGTATTACTAGTTGTGGAAGTAATCTGGCATCGTTGCTGTTGGCAAGGAGGTCGACTACGAATACAGTTTCACATCGGGTAGGAAGCATGTATGGCGTGTCTCTTGCTCGTAGGATTGATTGATAACCCTTGCTCGAGCCAAGGCTGTTGAGCAACTGCCGGGACCTATAAGTTCTAGTTTCCTGAAAAACCGTACCGAACGGTCCCGCTGCGAGTTTTTTTTCCAGCCTTTGCAAACTCAACCATGGAGAAAGATCTGAACAACACCACATTCGAGCCCATCCACCCCGCGGGTCTGGCGCTAGCTATGCTAGTTACGACCATCGTCTTCACCATTGTTTCTAGCATTGTGGCCGGCTTGCGGTTCTACGCGCGCGTGACTCGAAACGCGTTTTCCTTCGAAGACTGGATGATGCTCGCCGGATGGGTGAGCCTGCGCCTTTTCCAACGGCAGGACGACTTTTGTGGACAGCTATCTAACCGTCTGTAGCTGATCAATCTGGCGCATAACGCGTCTGTTATTGTGCTCGCCTTTACCGGCATAGGGTCCTACGACGAGGTTATCACGATCGGTATGAAGCACAGAGCCGGGCTATGGACAGTCATCTGGCAGTTCTTATACGTCTTGGACGGGGCGCTCATCAAATCAAGCATTGTCTGGACGCTTATGCGGCTGGCCAAGAATCTCAACGTTGTATACACCAGAATTCTGTGGGCACTGTTCATCTTCAGCTGGATTGTCTGGCAGATATCTTGGCCCGTTGCCATCTTCCAGTGCAAACCCGTGTCCGCAGCCTGGGGCCGGCCGGGAGACTGTACCTCGGGTCAGACGGTCATCTTGAACGTGTCGTACTTTGTCTCGGTTTCCAACGTCTTCACCGATATTAGCACAGCGCTGCTGCCGCTGTTTCTGCTTCGACACCTTCAGATGCCCAAGAGGGTCAAGTTCTTGACCATCGGCATCCTGTCGCTCGGCGTCTTTGCGTCGGTGGCTACCATTATCCGCATAACATACACCTGGGCCTATACCACGTCGCATAACCGATATTGTGTGTTTTTCGACAAAGTCTGGGAAAGACCAATGCTAATGGTTGTGTGTTGCAGATGAAATCGGCAAAATCGTCACCTTGACGGTGCTCGAGTGCGACTTGGGCATCATCGCCGGCTCTGCGCCTATGTTGCGCACTCTCTTCCGAAATCTCCTCCCATCGTATGGCTCGAGCCATGAAACACCTGCCAAATCCCGGGATATCAACTTGGTGACCATTGGCGGCATGACCAGCCGACGCACTCACATGGCTGGTGCTCAGAGATTGGATGACGACCAGGAAAACCAGGCGGCGGACAAGGACAGCAACGAAGACAACGATTCGACGCGATGCATTATCCGTGTAACCCACGAGGTTGAACAAGACACGTCCTCTGTTCAAGGAGAGTCATCGAAACAGCAGACTGCCGTCCTGAGTAGAAAATAAACGCGTTACGATAGAAATAAAATAAAAAAACGATACCGGTAGTCTTTTCAGATGGCATCTCAATCACAACCAGAGCCGGAAAGTACGACGGCTAGGAACGCATCTAAGACACATCAGTATCGGCTTTCACAAACCCTGATGCACACATGCTCCGTATACGTACCTATACCCACTAAATAAGGTGTCTGCCGATGTCGAATCATGAGTTGGCTGCCTTAATCTTGATGTAGAGTGCGCTGTTCGCACATAAAAGGAAGGCCGTTGATGTGGAGCAAAGATCGTTGTATTCGCCGACGACATGACGCCAAATCGGAAGAGATGGGGGTAAGACCCTGCAGGTGGTACGTGCACTACCGCAAAGATTACACCGTATTGCTACTACACCCACAGAGGCCTTACGGAGCACACAAGACAATACGATGATATCCACAGGACTTGTACGGAGTACGGAGAACGTCGTATACTTTCAAGCCTTTCCTTGGTCGGGTGGGGCGAAATTCAGCAACCTGTTGAACGTATGGGATGTGAGAGGAAGGATACAGTCTTTGCTAAGCACGGCTGTTAATATACATTTAAATACAGACGCAATATATCTCCCAACCAATGTCTGTCTACAACAAAAGTCCAAGGATGGTAATAATAGTTGCCACCATGGCTACCTGGGAGCCTGTGAAGAGACTTCTAGCTGCGGTATTGCTCTTTGTGACACTACTGCCCGTGCCGTTCACAGCAGTAGAAGAACAGTCGCGGTCTTTGAAAAGTGTGGCCGAGTCTAGGACGGACCCATTGCTACTAGAGACAAAGTCGTGCGTCATATAAGAGCAATTGTGGAAAGTCAGCCGACTCCAGCCGTAAGTTGCGTTTGTCGTGTCGAGGCCAAAGCGGCTGTACGACTGGCGCGGGCTCTGCAAGGAGTCAAGACCATCGTAGTGGCCGGCGGCACCGTTGGTAATGTACCAAGGAGAGCTGGGGTTGTTCAGCTCGTTGGGATCGATTTTCCCGTCAGCCAGGGGAGCCTGGCGCTCATAAACGTGTGAATGGCCGGACAGGACCAGATCGACGTTATACTTTATCAGCAGCGGCTCAAAAACGTCCTTGCAGGACCAACAGATGGTACCACTGGCATTGGCGTGGCTGAGGTACCACGGCCGATGGCCAGCAACGACTACCCACGGCGTCTTGGAGCGGTTGACGGCCGCCAGATCAGCTTCCAGCCAGGTGGTCTGGGCATCGAGCGTGGCATTGACAGCAGACGCGCCCATACCTTCCACACCGCCGACCTCATCCGGTGCGATGAAGCCGTGGCCCAGGTCTGTTTCGGTGTCGAGCTGGATGAAGTGTGTCATGCCGTCGTCGAAGCTGTACCAGAAATTACCGGTGCCACCGGACAGGGCACTGGGCATGCGGAAGTGGTTCTTGTATCCGGTAAAGTTGGTCTGGCCTGGCATGCAGATGCTGTTGGTGTAGGTGATATTCTTGGAGGTGTCCGTCGTCCCACCGTTGTCGCAGTTGGCCTCGTGGTTGCCCGGGCCGACCATATAGGGCTTTGTGGCCGTGACGGACATCATCTCGTCGTAGAAGTCGTTCAGGATGGACTCGTACGTCGCCACTCCGTCGGCAACGGTGACGTTGGGTAGGAAGCCTTGGATCGACTCCTTGAGCCAGTAGTCGGCGTAGGCAATGTCACCGGGGTGCCAGAGGAAGTCGAACTCGTCAATGTGTGCCTTGAGCGATTGAATCGTGTTGGTCTCATTGACTTTGAGAATGTTGGTGGAGGCCACCTTTTTTCCGGCGTGCGTAGTCAGACCCTGGCTGCCCATCGTGCCGAGGTCAACAACGACAGCAACGGAGAAGGGCGTGGTATCGCCGGCTGGCCGGATGGTAGTGAAGTTGAACGGCATCGTGTCATTGTCATTGAGCAGCGGTGCCGGAAGGTAGAAGTAGGTGGTGGTGGGCTCCAGACCGCGGAGCAAGACATGGTTGTTGTAAGTCAACGAGGTAGGATACGTGACCGACACATTGGACGAAGCAGTTTCGTTCAGGTTGTCTGCTGAACGACCCCAATGAACGGTGGGTGTGTCGACGTACTGGAACGTGTTCCAGCTCACCCGCATTGCGCTGTCTCCGAAGAGGGCGAGACGGATCTGCGAGTTCATGGTAGCGTTTGTAGCCGCATTGGCGAGCGGTACTATGCAGCCAAAGGCTGCAGCTAAACTCGATCTCGCCTTCATGATCACGTATGGACTGGAAGCCGTTGTTCGTATTAGAAAGGAATGTGGTACTGCCTTTTAAGCAGATCTGCCGACTAGACGGATCGCACTGCCATCTTTTCTTCCAGATCTTATTTCGTATTACCTGCTTTGTTTTCAGCACTTATAGCCACGAGGTATGGCTCAAGGTTCTAATTGGTTAGCATTAGAGCCTGCATGTTAGCGTATTCTTTTAGAAGACACCTAAGCACGTGTCCATTACGACGTTTATCCGGCTTAAGGATCCTTAGCCAATCAAAGAGCAGCCATTACAATATAGAAGTCGAGAAGTTGTTGCGCACGAGGTGCTGTAAATCTAACGTGCTGCAAGCCGGGGGTCTGATTGGCTACTAATCAAGAGAAGCCGTTGAGCGGAAGATGGTATTCCAAGAAGTCTGGGCTGAAAACTCTGCGCTAGAGGTAGTCCGTGCATCACCGCGCAACAGAAGCCTGTTCGCACTAACGATCCCCAGTAAAAAGTGGCAACATGTCTTTGTCCATGTCGTTGGTATTTCGTAGCTTCGCCCGTACTCGCTTCTCTGTCTGGCCATCCCCACCACGTTCGTTACTCTCGTCGTATGCATCCCGATGTCTCTTCACCTGTCTCTCTGGATCCCGTATAAAAGCGTCGTCAAAATCAAACTCCATCACACGCTGCACTTCTTCGTTCCACGCCAGGTTGGCTTCACGAAAGTCGTCGTTTTCTAGACCTGCCGCGCGAAGCTCCCTTTGTGTCTTTTCAGATTCCAGCTCGAAGCTCACATCTAACGGCAACTTTCGGGAGCAGAGGTCTGGGCCTGCATACGACATTAACAGCATATGAGACACATACTGACAATTCCACAGAGGAATCCGCCGCTTCAGGTCGATCAGGCCTAGACAGATAGAATGAGCCGGCCCTGGAAGCGCCCAAGAGCGTTGTATATGCCAACCTCATATTGTAGGATATGGCGAAAGCCAGCCACCACCGCCTTGGCTACAAAGTATAACCAAACCTGGTTACGGTGATTTTGAAGAGCACGCCGTAGCGGCCAAAATCTCCGTCGAAGAAGAATCTCTTGCAGTCCTTACCCTTGTTCTCGGCCACCTGTGCCACGACGCGTTTGCGGACTTCGGTAGGAGTAAGCGCGTGATTGTCGTCGTTGTGTGCGGCTGCTTGGTATAGCTTGGCATTAGGACACGTTTTGTCAAGCAGTCTACCGCGGCAAAGGCTATAAAGACATGCCTGTGTGCAGTATGGTAGAGTCGGAGGTTCCTCTGTGCCTGCTTTTGCAAAGCAGGCCTGGCGTGCTTTATATACTTCTGTGCTTCCGCCTGTTGTCGACGATGGAGATCCATGCGAGTAGTCGTTCTTAGGCAATATTGGAGTAGGCATTTCCGCTAAAGAAGGCACGTCTGCCTTTGGTTTCGGCCATCGTTCCAGGTCGTTATCTCTAGCATCGATCCAGCGAGTCGACCTTTGCGCAGACCTAAGAGACAGCATACACAAGGTGGAGAGGTATGCTAAAGCGGTCTACCGTGGTTCTTGTGCCTTTCGCTCCATAGAGAAGACAGACCAAAAGTAGTAAAGGGTGTTAAGGCTGTCTTCGGGAACACGGAGAAAGATCAGACGATCGCCCGCCGCTACGTAGCAAAACTCATGGCCAGCGGTAATCATATAGTGGAAAGCCTGGCAGATTGCCTTGGCCATGTACACCTCGCCAGGCACGTGTTTTAAAGTAGATGCGCTATCCTGCCGAGTTGCCCGTAAGAAAAAGTCGTCGCCTGGCGGAGTAGACAAGACACGATTCACTTTAACTGCGTTTATAACGTGTGCAGGCTTGATTTCTCCAACGAGGACATGTTCAAGGTTGTTGTCGTGGCGGTAAGCCACCATCCATCGGTCAATCCGGCTCTGTATCCTCCAGGAAAGAGCTTGGACTGGAGGACAATGACGGCCATGGAGCAGAGGAAAATCTCATCAATATGGTTGCGCCGCCGGGTATGGATATTTGGCCCGCCAGACTATCGCCACATTCCGCTTGTCCTGTCTCGTCGCCGCTCGTCAGTGTGCCGTGTCCGGGAAGGGTCAGTCATGGTGCATCAACCCTGTCGTCGGTCCAGCCTTGCAAGCATGCCATATCATCCCACACCTGTATCCTGATGCTGAAGATCTCAGCAGTGATGGAATTGAGGATGAATACAGCCCACGACGCCTGCGTGAGGCCTGGCAGCGTACCTGGTCAGCTGAGAACGGCATCCTCTTATTGAGCCACCTGCATGAGCTCTTCGATATTCGTCTCTTTTCCGTTCATCCCGAGACGCTGCGGGTCCGCGTCTTCGTGCCCTACGATGTCATCTGTACCACGGCGTCTATGCGCGGCTACCAGCGAACGTGGATCGGATCGCTCTGCGCCACCATACGATATGTGCTGCATCGAGAACATGGCCGCTAAGATGCCGTTGATAGATTCGGCTCCTGGAACCGGTGCCAGCGGATCGGTTATCCCAGGGTCCGTGTCGCCATTTAGTAGCAGGGTGAGAGTGACTGCTATGCCTAATGGTAGAGGACCAGGGACTCCGACACAGGGACGTGACTTAGATAACGTGCAACCACAAGGTGTTGACAGTTACCCGTCCAAGAAAGTTCGACCTATACAGATGAGGAGGACAGAGATGCAATGCCATTGTTGACTGATGACGACTTATCAGAAAGGAGCTCGTTTCGGTGTAGATCGACCCCAGATAGAGAAGGGCCAAGCCAGTCATGTAAGCGTAAGAGGAGACAGTTCTGGACATGAGAGAGACGGAACTACCTGGGATAACGGGGAACCGTACTTAGGTGGGTGTCTTACGCGTGGGAACAAGCTGTAGTTCTTAGCTGACGTAAATTGGAAGTCGAAGAAGGCAAGATACGAGGATTAAATAAACAACTAGAAAACTTGTTTTTTTAGTGCACTTAAACGAAAGGACGAGGCTAGTAGCGATAATATAGCAAGTTTTACGTAAGGACCTACTTAGGACGCTATAGGTATAAACTTTATAATAGTAAAGTATTAAGCTTTTTAAACAATATATTCATATTTATAATTTAGTAGTAACACCTTATGCTATTTAAAAACTATCGCTTTTGCTTATCTTCTTATCTTCTTTTTCTTTTTAAAGCTAGCTATTCGCTTTTACCTACAACTTCACCTTTACAATTACATAGTATTGCGTTTCTTTTACTCTTTATTTTACTTATTTACTTTCTTTTTATTAGCTTTTTTCTAGTTCTTTATTTTTTTTTTTAAATAAGCCTACTAGCTATTTATAAATGTTAATCTTTTTTTACCTTTATTTCTTTACTTCTTTATCTTTATACTTAACTTAACTTAATTAAAGTTTTACCTAGTATAATGTGAGGATCCAGCCCAATGGGAGAAATCACTGTTGGGTGAATCAAACTGGTTGAAAACTAAGCTAAAGAAGAAGAAAGATATCTACACAAACAGGCCTGCTTCCTCCCTTCTTATATAGCTTCCCTCCTTCTCTTCCTAGTCTACAAGATCCCCCTTTACTAGCCCCTGCTCTCTGCTTGTGTGAGTCACCGTCAAGCATTAAGTGGAGCAGACTATAGGAGAGGTGGAGGCTTGGAAAGGGGGTTCGCAGGCGGCACGCAGCGCGTGCGCAGGCAGACCGCAAGATGGGCGCAATGTGCCAATTGGCGTGCGCCCATTTGGGTTTGGCCGGATCGCGCGGCAGGCCACGTGACACAGCCGACTGGTTGTTCCGAGCCGAGGGCGGAGCCGAGGACTTACACCGGGCCATAGCCTGTTACATATGCTGTTTATTCTCCAATGTGTTTATTAGGCTGCAACAAGGCCTATTTAAGTGTTAAGACTAAATACTTAGATTAATTGCTAAAGAGCTATAAAAAGGATAGTGCTATCTAGGTAGTAAGGACTATAGTCTTATATGTACAAGTGCTTCTTCCTATCTTTTCTTAGCTTACTTAGATTATTAATCCTAATAATCCTAGCCTTAAATTACTTAGATCAATAAATAATCCTAATAATCCTTATCCGTATTATTACGTAACTATTAGTCTTATAATCTCTTTAAGCCATTCTATACTTTTATTAGTTTATATGCGTTTTGCTATATAAGGCTGCTTTAGCTTCCTTTTTAGCTTATTAGCAGGCTATTTAAAGTATACTCTAACCATTAAAACCTAAAGTGTGACGCGCTAAAGCCCGGTGTAAGTCTTCGGCTCCGCCCTCGGCTCGGAACAACCCGTCGGCCGTGTCATGTAGCCTGCCGCGCGACCCGACCAAACCCAATTAAGCGCACGCTAATTAGCACATTGCGCCCATCTTGCGCACGCGCTGCCAGGGACCAATAGGAGCACAGGCGGTCTAGAGATTACGTAATAAGGACAGTAATCCCACACGAGATTACTAAGAGTAATCCCGATTATATAATGATACGGATAAGGATTGAAGACTTAAAGCATCGAGCTATCGAGCTAGGAAGAAATAGAAGAAGCATTTATATATATAAGAAGGGAGGAAGCATGTAAGGATCTAGCCTAATAGGAGAAGTCGCTGTTGGGTGAATTAAACTGGTTGAAAACTAAGCTAAAGAAGAAGAAAGATATCTATACAAACAGGCCTGCTTCCTCTCTTCTTATATACACAAGTGCTTCTTTTATCTCTTCCTTAAATCACCTTTAATTACCGTAGTAATAGTAATTACTCCTAATTACCGTGATTATAGTAATCACCGTAATTACTCTTAATTACCCTTAATTACCGTGGTAATAGTGATTACTCCTAATTACCGTAATTACAGTAATTACCGTAGTAATAGTAATTACTCCTAATCACCGTAATTACAGTAATCACCGTAGTAATAGTAATCACTCCTAATCACCGTAGTAATAGTAATTACTCCTAATCACCATAATCACAGTAATCACCGTAATCACTCCTGGTTATATAATCGGGATTACTTTTAGTAATCCTGTGTGGGATCGCTTGTCCTTATCACGTAATCTCCAGACCGCTCGTGCTCCCATTGGTCCGTGGCAGCGCGTGCGCAAGATGGGCGCAATGTGCCAATTGGCGTGCGCCTAATTAGGTTTGGTCGGGTCGCGCGGCAGGCCACGTGACACGGCCTACTGGTTGTTCCGAGCCGAGGGCAGGGCCGAGGACTTACACCGGGCCATAGCCCGTTACAAAGCAGGCCTGTTTGTGTAAATATCTTTCTTCTTTTTTAGCTTAGTTTTTAACTAGTTTGATTTACCTAACAGTAATTTCTCCTATTAGGCTGGATTCTTATATAAAATTTGGCTTATTCTATCTTTTAAACTAAACTTTGTGCTTTTTAAAGCAATCTCTTAAACTAAACCTTGTGCTTTTTAAAGTAATCTCTTAAACCGAACTATGTGCTTTTTAAAGCAATTCCCTCAAACCAAACTTTGTGCTTTTTAAAGCAATCTTTTAAACTGAACCTTATGCTTTTTAAAGCAATCTCTTAAACCAAACTTTGTACTTTTTAAAGCAATTCCCTTAAACTAAGCTTTATGCTATTATAAAGCACTATAGACACTAATCAACCCCTTCCTCCTGCGCCAGCGCAAAGCTTTAATCTAAAAGCTGCGTTGCATTATATCATCGCTCGCATCGAGGCCCTAAAAGTACCTGCACCTGCCCCCGCCCCCGCTCCTGCTCCCGCTGTTAAAAAAGCGGCTACTACGTTAGAACCAGCTCCTATAACCCCCGCTCCCGTAACTACGCGCTCGAAAAAGGTTATCCTAGACATCCTCTGCTTTTTAGGTGACCGAAAGGACTATTGTGCGTAGTCCTTAGGAGATAGAAGCAAGATTAAGACGGACGGACTAGCCATTAGATTACCGGACGCCTAGTTTTCCTACCTGCTTTTCCGACTTAACCTAAAGGCTGCATTGTTAATAGCCTTGTTTGTAGAAGCGGTATTCGACGCAAACTGCAATGCTAACTATTTCTTAGCCTATATAGACTCTATCTTTATTAATCTAAATATAGCCGCCCGCTTCCTTAACTAACTTTAGACGTTAAAGCAGCAACCCAACAAAACTTTCGCCCTATTCTTGCCTCGCTTTAAACGCCTCCTTGCTAAAGCTAGTTTAGCCTTGTGTAAGGATCCAGCCCAATAGGAGAAGTCGCTGTTAGGTGAATCAAACTGGTTAAAAACTAAGCTAAAGAAGAAGAAAGATATCTACACAAACAGGCCTGCTTCCTCCCTTCTTATATACACGAGTGCTTTTTCCATCTCTTCCTAGCTCGATGGCTCGATGCTTCGAGTCTTCGATCCTTATCCGTATCGTCACGTGACTTCCAGACCGCCTGTGCTCCCATTGGTCCGTGGCAGCGCGTGCGCAATGTGCCAATTGGCGTGCGCCCAATTGGGTTTAGTCGGGTCGCGCGACAGGCCACGTGACACGGCATACTGGTTGTTCCGAGCCGAGGGCGGAGCCGAGGACTTACACCGGGCTATAGCCCGTCACAATAGCCCCCTCCCTTCTCCACGGGGGGGGTGTGGGGAGGTTCTCCTCAAAGGCTTCACATGCTGCTGTGTCGAGGAGGTCTGACAATGGTTCCCAGGTAGGGCTAGGGTAGCCGATCCACTTAACCAAGACTTGGTAGCCGCGGCCGCGCTTTCTGAATCGAAGGATTGATTCGACCAGGTATTCTCCTGCGCCGTGGTCTGCATCGGCGGCCAGGGGCAGAATGGGGGGGGGAGTATGGTTAGGGGTAGTTTGAGAGGGGAAGGGGTCCTCGGGGGCGCGGCGAAGCAGATCGACGTGGAATACCGGGTGAATCCTAGGGGGGGTATTAAGCTTAACTGTATAAGACCCGACTAAGCCGATAACCTTAAACGGCAGACTGATCTAGTCTAGTTTTTTTAAGGGGCGGGCCGTCTTAACGTTTTTTAGACGTAAGAAGACCTTGTCCCTTACTTGGTAAGATTTAGAAGCTTATCGTAACTTGTTAGCATAGCGCTCCTAGGTTTCTTAGGCGTTAGCTATAGCTGCTTAAGCAAAATTAAAGAGGTCTTTCTATTTCGCCAGCCAAAGACGGCCTTGCTTTGCCGGGGAGAGGGAGGAGCTATAGTACAGATTTAGGGGTAAGGAAAGGACGGGGAAGTGGTAGCTATAGGTAAGGAAGAAGGGGGATAAGCTAGTAAACAACGACGTTTGGGAATTTAGTGCTATTATAGCGCTAGGAAGGAGGGAGGCTTAGTTATCTTAGAAGAAGGAGGTATAAATACGTAAAAACACTTTTACTTTTTAGTTAGCCTTTTCCGTAGCGCCGTCGGTTTAGGGATAAAAAGCAGTCGAGAGTTTACGCACAATATGCAGCCTTTTACAAATCTCTCTTTATAGCATTGAAATAAACTAGGGTCTTTGGTCGAAGACGATGGAATTCGGCAGGCTATAGTAAGCAAAAACAAACCTAGCTAAGGCTTCGGCTACGTCGACGGACTCTATCTTCCCCATCGAAACTAAAACAATAGACTTTAAAAGGCGGTTTGTTACTACTAAAAGGTTCTTGCTGGGCGTGCCTTAAGGAGGGGTTAAAGAAGGCAATTTTGTAACGAAATTAACAGATAATTTAGCCTACGGCTAGTCTGGGATAGGGAGCGGCCTAAAGAGTCCTCTCTTTACTTCTCTTTATACTTTTGCTTTGCCGCATACGTTATAGTTCCTAACTAGCCTTCGCACGTCTGCTAAGAGGCCTAGCTACGTGTATTCTTTAGAGACTAGGTCTCTAGTTCCCTCTTGGCTTAAATGACTAGATAAAGGGGAGTCGTGAATTTTCTAGACTAAGGCCGTGCGGAGGGGTTTGAAGTATGGTATTTAAATCCGGTTTCTTTAGCGTAGACGGTGTTGAGGATCTACCGAGCATTCTGTAATCGTAACAAGTAAGCCGAAGGATTTTGGGAACTAACGGGTACTTTCTTAGACGGCCTTTTTTAGCTTAAAGTATTGTGGGTTGGCAGCTAAGCTTTGTTGCTATAAAGCGGTTAAAGATTCGTCGTTAAAAGGGGATTCCGGGGCTAGTGTTTGTGCTAAACTAGCTTTAAGGTTTGTAAGTTTTTCGTCTAGCGTACCCTCGTTGCCGTAGAAAATGTAGCCAAGCTTTACTCTAAAAGAGCCGTCGGCCTAGGAGGAGAGAAGGGTGCGGTCTCTCTTAAAAATCCTTTCGTCTTCTGCTCCTGCAGAAAGGTCTTGCTTCCTTTAAGACAATGCGTTAGAGACTACTTAGAGGGCTTTAGGGCGGTGTATAATAGAGAAGTTAAAGTCGGAAAGTTCGTATGCCTAGCGGGCCTGCCTTTCGGCCAAGTTTTGCTTTGTCTTAAAGTAACCTAGGTTTCGATGATTAAAGTGCACTTTAAACAGTCTGCCTACTAGCTCTAGCCTCTACTCTTGTAAGCAGCTTACTACAGCCAGCATTTCTTTATTATGGATGGGGTAGTTAGCCTTGGTAAGAGTAAGCTTTCGAGAGTAGTAGCTAACGGGGTGCTATAAAGCGTCTTGCGGGTTTAGCTAAGAAAGGACTCTACTTAATACGTAGCCTAAGGCATTAGCCTTAACCTTAGTTTTGCGGTTAAGGTGCTAGGTAGCAAGCAAAGGCGCTAATATTAGTGCTTCTTTTAAAGAGTTAAAAGAGGCTTAACATTTAAGAGTTTAAGAGAAGACACGGTCTTTCTTAGTAAGCGAGGTAAGCGCAGCGGCCAGTCCGGAAAAGTTTTTAATAAAAACGCGGTAGTAATTTAAAAAGCTAAGAAAGCTGCAAACGCCTTTTACGTTACGAGGCTCCCTCTACGCTTAAATCGTAAAGATCTTTTCTAGGTCCATCTTAAGTCCTTTTCCAAAGACTACAAGGTACCTAAAAAAGCGTGTCTCTTTTACTTTAAAGCGAGACTTAGACTAGTCGAGCTGCAAGCCCGCCTTTAACAGCTTGGTAACTGTGCTTAAGACTTTCGTCCGGTAGTCTTCCTAAGAGCCGTTAGAATAAATAACCACGTCATCGATGTAGGCAGCTACCTACCGGCTAAAGGATTTGCAAAGCACGTAGTTTATATATCGTTAAAAGCTAGCGGGTGCTCCTTAGAGGCCAAAGGGAGTAACTAGCCATTTAAAAGACCCAAGCCTTATCCGAAAGGCAGTCTTCCATTCATTACCGGGCTTAATCTAAAGTCGGTAAAAGGCAAAGATAACGTTAAGCTTAGAAATCTAGCAGTAAGAGGCAATTTCGCAAAGGGTCTCAGCAATTAGTAGTAAAGGATATGCGTCCTTAATCGTTATTGCATTTAGCCCTCGATAGTCCACGCAGAAGCGCAGCCTACCGCCGGGTTTTTTAACGAAAAGGACGGGTGCGGCAGCAGACAAGGACGAGGAACGAATAAAGCCTTGTTCCTCTAATTTAGAGAGTGTCTTCCTAAGCACTAAGAGCTCTTCCCGTAACATTAAATAAAGCGGCCGGGCTGGCACAACGGCGCCATCCTGGAGATTAATCTCGTAGTTATAGCTTAGGCGGATTAGGGGGAGCTTTTTTGCTTCCTTTCGATTAAACGCGGCTAGCGCAGGGACTAGCCAGTCTAGGGCTTCGAAGATAGGATTGGGATGGATCTTTTCTTAAAGGGCGGCCGGTACGTCGTCTAAAGTAACGGCGTAAAGTTTTAAAGTCTTAGTAAAAAGGTGCTTCCTTGTTTACTTAGTTGAAATAGCGGTAGCCAAGAGTATTGTGCCTTTTAACGTTACTTAGAAAGGCTTTTGCAGAACAATCTAATCTTAAGCAAGGCGAAGAGAGGCATCGTGCTTAACAAGCTAGCCAATGCTAAGAATCATAGGATCTATTTAACCGAAGATAACGTAGGCCGTAGTCTTCCGTATAAATCCTCCAACATCCAGCAAAAAGGTAGCTACCTTATCGATAATTAGAGGGTTTTTCTGGTATGCTACTTGTTTAAGGGGGCGGGGCGCAATCGAGGTAGTTGTAAAGTAAAGGCGTTTAACTAGCTGCTTAAAGACGGTAGCATAGCAAAGGCATCTAGAGTCTATAAACGGGCGTACATTCGTTTCTTTTATAAAGGCGTCTACATACATGCTGTGGCTCGATTCTAGTTCCTTTACCTGCTTTGTCTTTAGTAGCTCTTAAGCAAGACTTAGCTTAAAAGCAGCTAGTTTTCCGACTCCGGTTTAGATTCGAATACTTTTAGAGTCTCTATGCATTTAGACGAAGCAAAGGCAGGTTTCTTTAAAGAGGATTGCTTAACTTTCGTAGGGCAAAGGCGCAAAGGGGCAGATTTTAGCTTAGGGCAGTTGAATTTTAAGTGCCCAAACTTGCCGCAGTAATAGCATAGCCCTTTTATCCGCCGGATATCTCTCTTCTTATCGGTTAGACGACTAGCGGCGGTGCGCACCGAAAGGTCTAGATCTATAGCTTTAAAGTGTGCTAAAAAGGGCCTAGGCTTCTTAGGTCTAGCCTAATCTAAGTATTTTAGTAAGTTAAGGCGGGAGCTAATCGTAAAGAGTTAATGCACAAATCCTTAATAATCGTCTAGGATTTGTGCCGTAACTATAGTTCGACGAAGATTACAGGATAAAGAGTTGTTTAAGTAACTTTTCTTAACTTATTTAAAAGCTAAAGCTAAACCAGCTTCGGCAAGGAGACGTTTAAAACGAGGCAAGAAGAGGGCAAAGGTTTTGTTAGGGCGCTGCTTTAACGTCTAAAGTTGGTCGAAAGAACGGGCAGCTATATTTGGGTCGACGAAGATAGAGTCCATATAGGCTAAGAAATAGTTAGCATTGCGGTTTGCGTCGAATACCGCTTCTACAAACGGGGCCATTAACAACGCAGCCTTTAGGTTAAGTCGGAAAAGCAGGTAGGAAAACTAGGCGTCCGGTAACCCAATAGCTAGTCTGTCCGTCCTAATCTTGCTTCTAGCTCCTAGGGACCACGCACGATAGTCCTTTCGGTTACTTAAAAAGCAGAGGATGTCCGGAAGAACCTTTTTTAAGCGCGTAGTTACGGGAGCGGGGGTTACAGAAGCTGGTTCCAATATAGTAGCCGCTTTTTTAACAGCGAAAGCAAGAGCAAGGGCGAGGACAAGTGCAGGTACTTTTAAGGCCTCGATGCAAGCGATAATATAACGCAACGCAGCTTTTAGATCGAAGCTTTGCGCTAGCGCAGGAGGCAGGGGTTAATTAGTGTCTATAGTGCTTTATAATAGCACAAAGCTTAGTCTAAGAGATTGCTTCGGAAAGCGCAAAGTTTGATTTAAAAGATTGCTTCGAAAAGCACAGAGTTCGATTTAAGAGATTGCTTCGAAAAGCACAGAGTTCGATTCGAGAGATTGCTTCGAAAAGCACAAAGTTTGGTTTAAGAGATTGCTTTGGAAAGCACAAAGTTCGATTTAAGAGATTGCTTCGAAAAGCACAGAGTTCGATTTAAGAGATTGCTTTAAAAAGCACAAAGTTCGGTTTAAGAGATTGCTTTAGAAAGCACAAAAAGTTCAATTTAAGAGATTGCTTCGAAAAGCACAAAGTTCGATTCAAGAGATTGCTTCGAAAAGCACAAAGTTCGGTTTAAGAGATTGCTTTAGAAAGCACAAAGTTCGATTTAAGAG
>JADHKJ010000096.1:9874-59272 GCA_019925595.1 Grosmannia huntii
ACAGCTGCTGTATGGTAGGTTTGAGTTTGAAGACCCGGTCGAATTGGATGAGCTACCGGAGTTGAGAGGCAGTTGGTTAGCGATTTCACCATGAGAAAGTGTGCTGGCCACAGCTGCTGTATGGTAGGTTTGAGTTTGAAGACCCGGTCGAATTGGATGAGCTACCGGAGTTGAGAGGCAGTTGGTTAGCGATTTCACCATGAGAAAGTGTGCTGGCCACGTACAATATTTTAGAGAACTTCGAGCTGGCCGAGCAGGCTGAAGTCGTTGTAGACATGCATCTCGAAGGCGTCTTGGGCGCGCTTGAGCGTCTCGAGGATCCAAATCCGCAATATGCCCAGTCCGCGAACGGAGGCAACACAGGGGTGGTCGGGATAGAGGGATGCCAGCTTGCCGGCGCTGTTCTTTTTCTTGCCTCGGCATCTTCGCCGCCCTCTCCATTCTCATCATCCCCGTCATTCTCGTCGTCCTTTTTGTCCTCATCCTCGTCCTCGTCCTCGTCCTCGTCCTCCTCTTCATCGTCCTCATTCGGGTTGCGTGCTTTTCTCTCGGGCACACAGACAAAGTCCCAATCGTCGTAGCCCTCGTCATCCGCATCATCGCGTCCTTTTGGTACTTCAGGAGAGCTGGACTCCGGATGCCTAGTTTGGATTTGTTCTTCAGCACCCATACGCCATACTGCTCCCGCCATTCGCGACTGTTGAGCGTCATGCTGTGATCCGGTGTCGCATTGATAGCCGCCTTGGCTGACTTTGTCGGCTTTGTCGTTGCAGTTCCGACATTGCTGTCACTGTCAGGGAGGCATTTCGAGCAAGTGGCATGTATGGTTGGTAGATTAGAAGATGTGATGCGAGTTCTTGATTACAATAACAGGAGAGATGTTTGTTTGTTCAGCGGCGTTTTTGTGTTGATGAGTCCTGCTGCGATTTCCGTTTGAGGTACTCCTTATGGCGTCGCGTAAGCTGACAACCCCAGATATTCCCCTGATTTAAAGAGGGTCCCACTACACGTGATACTAGCTCCGTTATCAGACTACTGAAAATTAGCCGAAAATCTTGTTTTCTACTACGGCATTTAGGAGAATTTACAACAAGGCAAGAGACTTAATATCTTGGCAGCCCAAGCAAAATGCACATTTTCCGTATTAATGGTCTTAAGCCTACACACTATACAGAAAGTGACAAAAAATCTAGTAGCTCGCAACTACTAAGCCGAGAAACGGTGTCCGTTAACGGCGAATTGATTGGCTATAAGCACCATAGGACAGTTACGGACCAGGAAAACCTCCCAATCCTTCAAGGAAGAGAAAAGCTTATCCACGATGAGTACGAAGTACTGGCATTCATCTATAGTTTCGGCCACCTTGGAATTATAGGTTGTAGCAACGAAGTAGAACATATATCATCGTGTAGAGAAATGGCTGCTCACTGAACACTCACTCTCTGTTAAGACAGTGCAATTGGTGAGAACAGTACTTAAGGTGGCTCACCGAAACCTACCGTATCCGGGCTAGTTCGAGGCGGACTTTGGACCTTATAAGAGTTACCGGAATATCATGCAGGCCGTGACACCGCGCCTAGGGCTTGGGCCAGGCCCGCACCGTTGCAAGCCACGAGGGAGGGCAACAAATCGGGGCACATGCATATCAGGCAACTACCTCCAGCCTTGATAAGGAACAGGACGATCTAGCTGGCCAGTGCAGTGATGCCGCGGCCGCGGTCTTGGGATGCCGGCCCACTGCTTCCGCTCTTCCTAGGCTGTTATGTGGCAGGACAAGGAGGGATGTTGAGGTGAAGACCATTGCCTCCTGTTATGACTCTGGACTGTCTTGGTAAATTTATGCGTCACAGAAAATGAAGGAGACGCAAGGACGAAGGCGTCTTTATTAGAAGACAGTCGAAGATAGGGGCGAGCAGTTAAGAGTATGACATTCGAGGACAATGATGATAGCAACAGGTGTTGCAAGCATGGAGACGTCCAAGGTGGGGGCCGTATTTGAACAGCACACCTCGTATTTGGGTGACGACTGTGACAGCATTGGCCCTCTGTCGGACTAAAAATGTCGTAGTGCGCACGGT
Source organism: Grosmannia huntii (assembly GCA_019925595.1). NCBI lineage: Eukaryota > Fungi > Ascomycota > Sordariomycetes > Ophiostomatales > Ophiostomataceae > Grosmannia > Grosmannia huntii. The sequence goes on from JADHKJ010000096.1 coordinate 11,953, forward strand.
GAACATTCTGGCCAGTGGCAGATAGCAGACAATGTGGACCAGGGCGTTTGGAGCCTCACCTTCCTTTTCTGTCGTATCGTGCGACTAGTCGGCTCGTATTCAGCATATCCATCGTATTGTAGGGGAACATCCACTAGCCGGCATGGCTATGCCCCATTGGGCGTGCGATAGGCGAAAAGACGGATATCTGTCCGCGTTGGGTCCCCTGCCAAATCACGCACGCCGCTCGTTGCAAACGGAAGGTTGTATGGAGATCCCTGTGTATCGACCGTGAAGGCTGCGATAACGGTCCCAGCCAGTCACAAGAGGAAAGTGCAGCGGGTGTATTGGCTTGGCGAAGGACCTGCAACCGAGTGGATGTGGTCCGCAAGCAGCCAAGGCGAGGCCTCTGCAGCGTGCGAGCAAGCCGTGGCGGTTCGCTTAGCTGACCGATCCTCCTTCCTCTCGCAGCCTGGCTCGTCAGACAGAAAGAGACCGTATATATAGGCCAAAGCGTGGCCGCCATGGGGATCGTCGGAAGTGGCCACTCCTCCAGCAAGACCGCATTCCATCTCAACTGCCAAGATGCGTATCTCAGCCATTGCAGCCAGCCTGGGGGCGCCGGCCGTTGTCGCCGCCACGGCCAACTACTCTGTCGCGGACACGAACAAGGGCATCGCACCGGGTGCTTATATTGTGGAGTTTACTCCAGAGCATGTGCGTTTCTGTGGTGGCTGTACGAAAGGATGAACGGCACTAACACCAACAGACGTCGGTCGACAACTTCTACCAGAACCTGTCGTCCAACGGGATCAACGCGGTCCAGCGCCGGGCGTTCCAGCATGCCTTTTTCTCTGGCACGTCGTTCCACCTGACGGCGAACCGGACGTCCGACCTGGACGTCATTGGCAACTTTACGCAAGTCAAGGTCGGTTTTTGTGCTTCCACGTCCATCAGACAGTGCCGACGGCTAACTGTTCTCCTAGAGCATCTCTCCGGTCCGTCTGTTTTCGCATGGATCGCCAATCTCGCGTGAGAGCCGGCTGCGGAAGGTGGAGACGCTCGCGCGGAGCAACAAGAAGCGTGCGCTTCAGGGTGCGCCCTCGACTCACGTCATGACGTATGTTCACGAGAGCGAAAGACCGTGACGGCATTCAGCTAACATGACCAGCGGCGTGGACAAGCTGCACGCAGAGGGTCTGGATGGCAGTGGCATTGTGATTGCTGAGATCGATACTGGGTAGGTTGGGTGTTCTTTCTTTCTTTTTCATTTTTTGTTTCCCCTCTCTAACCTGAACAGCATCGACTACACCCTCCCGGCTCTCGGTGGCTGCTTCGGCCCCGGCTGCAAGATCTCGTTTGGCTACGACCTGGTTGGCAACAACTACACGGGCGCCAACACGCCGGTGCCAGATGACGACCCACTGGACTGCAACGGCCACGGAACACACGTGGCGGGCATCATCACGGCGTCCAACGACCCGTACGTGCTGGGCGTGGCGCCCAACGTGACGATGGGGATCTACAAGGTGTTTGGCTGTTCGGGTGACGCGGCCAACGACGTGCTGATCGACGCCTTTTTGATGGCCTACAACCACGGCGTCGACATCATCACGTCGAGCATTGGCGGTGCGAGCGGCTGGCCAGAGGAGCCATGGGCTGCCGTGACGGCGTCCATTGTGGCGGCCGGTACGCCCTGCATGTTGGCGGCCGGCAACGACGGCTCGGACGGCATGTTCTATGCCTCGTCAGCCTCTGCAGGCGACGATGTGACCTCCGTCGGCTCCGTCGACAACACCCACACGCCCGACGCCTCCCTGCTGCTGGAGTACGTCGTCGATGGCGTGTCGACCGACGCGACGTACAACTCGGGTGCTGGTAGCTTCACCGGTGTCCAGCTGCCGTTGTATGCCGACACGTTCAACACCAGCATCACCAACGACTTTTGCTCCGCCATCTCGGCCAACCTGACCGGCAAGATCGCCCTGATCCGTCGTGGCACCTGCACGTTCGAGGCCAAGGCTGACGTCGCCCTCAACGCTGGCGCCGCCTACGTCCTGTTCTACAACAACGCCGTCGGCACCCTGTCGCCGTCGCTTGGCTCTGCTTCTGTCTCGGGCGCCGGCCTCGTCTCGGCTGCTCTGGGCACCAAGTGGGTGGGCCTGCTCGCCGCCGGAAAGACTGTCACCCTGTCGTTCCCCGACACGGTCGAGCTTCTCGTCGATCCCACCGGTGCCGTCAACACGGTCTCGGGCGGCCGCATGAGCTACTTCAGCACGTGGAACCCGACCAACGAGCTGACCATCAAGCCGGTCGTTTCAGCCCCTGGCGGTAACATCCTCTCGACCTACCTCAGCGCCAAGGGCGGTTATGCTGTCGAGTCTGGCACCTCCATGGCCACGCCTTTCACCGCCGGCGTCGTCGCTCTCTATCTGCAGGCCAAGGGCCGTGGCATCAGCCCGAAGCTGATCAACGCTGCGCTCGCTGGCTCGGCCACCCCGCTTGTCTTCAACGACGGCACCGCTGACTTCCCCTACCTCACCTCAGTTGCCCAGCAGGGCGGCGGTCTCGTCAATGCCTACGCCATGGTTCGTGGCGGCCTCTCCGTCACCGAGGCCAATTTGGCCCTCAACGACACGGCCCATCACGTCAAGGATGCCGCCTTTTACGTCCAGAACGACGGCACCACCACCCAGACGTACACCCTGACCCACGTCCCGGCCGCTAATGCTTATGCGTTTGATGCCTCCTACACGGCCGAGGTCGCTGAGTTCCCCCCGCCGATGGACACCAAGTATGCTGCCGTCCAGATCTCGCCCTCCACCCTGACCCTCAAGCCGGGCCAGAAGAAGCGCGTGACGATCGAGGCCACTCCCGACGCATCGCTGGATACGACCCTGGTGCCGTTCTACTCTGGCTTCGTCAACGTCACCGGCGGCGGCGACTCAGTCTCGATCCCCTACGGCGGTGTTTCTGGCAACATGCACGACGTGGTCATGATGTCCGACGACGGCCCGTGGCCCTATGTCATTGGCGGCTACTACAGCGTCACCAACAACACCAAGACGTACAAGCCGTCGGCCGAGACGTATCCGTCTGTCCTGTTCGAGACCCGATGGGGTACTGCCTCTCTTCGCATCGACGTCGTCTCGACCACGGGCCCCAACCTCTTGCGCGAGGCCGGCATGAACATCACCGGATCGATTGCTGGCTTCCCCCTGCTCTGGATGCCGCGTGGCTTCATGTCGGGCACCTGGGACGGCAGCCTGGCCGATGGCACCAACGCCACCAGTGGCACTTACAAGTTTGTCGTCCGTCTGGCCAAGGTCTTTGCTGATCTGGACAAGGGCAGAGAGTACGAGACTTACGAGACGGTCGAGTTTGTCATGGATATGTCTTAGATCTTAGACCTGTCGGATACATTGTAATATAGGCTGTTTGCCGTTTTTACGAATCAATCATATCTTACACCGTCCTGCCCAGTGTGCCATTTCTTCACGCCCTGTGTCTCAGCTACATTAGCCTATATAGCTGTCTCGAACAGCACATCCGATATGGTGTAATGGCTAACATCGGTCGCTCTCACCGACCAGCTCGGGGTTCGATTCCCCGTATCGGAGCTTCTTTCACAATCTCTTGTAGTATAGTGGTCAGTATACGGGCTTGTCACGCCCGGGACCCGGGTTCAATTCCCGGCGAGAGAGATTTTTTGGAGGAAACAACCTTTTGGGGTATTGTGTAAGGTACTGTTTTTCCTTTCTTGCCGCTGGAACAGATCTTGGACGATCTCACAGTAGCAGCGTTGCGGGCAGAAGACTAAACTGTTTTTCAGGCTAACTGTCACTTTTGTCTCGGTAAAATAAACTAGCTAAACGCCTGGGCCAGTCGTCCTATGCAGCTCAACTATCGTGCCGAGCATCATCTGACAGGCCACGTTCATTGCACAGTGAAAGGAATCGCCATAGCAATTATATATATACTCATATTCACCCCCGACACCCTACAGTCCATCCACCCATCCCAATGCCACTTCAGGATCCAGACGCTTCATGTAGTCCGCCTCAATGAAAGTCTTCCGCACAACCCCCTTCGTATCGACCAAGATTGTAGCCGGGATTGGGACCTCGAGTGAGTCGTCGCCGTTGCGTGCCAGAAGACTGTTGCCAAACTTATCAAATACAGGCCGGAGTGTATCTGGCTGCTTCCAGACAATGCCGAGTTTTCGGGCAAAGCTGTTCCCCACATCAGACAGAACGGGGAACGTCAGACCACGCTTCTCCGACTCCGAAAGAGACGTGTCTGGCAGCTCCGGCGAGATGGCCACTAAGGTAACTCCTCTTGTAGAGAAATCGGGCAGCTTCTTCTGGAGATGAGCCAGTGCGATGTTACAGAACGGACACCACGTGCCGCGGTAGAACGTGAACCTAGACGTCGTTAGGTGCGGCAATAGTGTCGTTGACCAGGCGGACATTACTTACAGAATTGGGCCCTTTTCAAGGAGCTCCTCGCTAGAGACGTCCTCATGCAAGGCGTTGAGAAGCGTAAACTCGGGCATAACATCGCCTTCTTGAATGGCAGAGCTGTAGTCGAAGCTTTCTTGAATCTCTGTCTTGGCTTCAAGGATAGCCTTTTTAATGTCCTCGGGTGCATTTTTCTCGAGTTGGGACACGACATCTGCCATCTGGCTTTCGAGACTCATCGTTAAATTGGGAAGTGGAAATATATGTTTGCTGAAGAGATTGTAAAGTTCAAGGAAACACAACAATGAAAGCTCTTATATATACACGTCTCCGGCTTATCCAAGCAGCATAGTCCGATCTCGTGCGAGGCGGTGGCGAATAAGCGCACCAATTCGGCCTAGTTCGTCCGAGCTCGTCCGTCCTCAAGACTCTATCATCAGCGACAAAGTTGAACTCTTGACCTTCTACCGGACATACCCACGATGACAGACACCAACTCGGGCGAAGTCCCTCCGAAGCGAATGCGTCTCGGCACTCACAGCTGTGCGGAATGTCGACGCCGAAAGGTGCGCTGTTCCTTTCAAGAGAACAGTACTACTTGCGAAAACTGCGCACTGTATTGCGTCCCATGTCGGGCTCAACAGCCCAAGTCGAGTGAAACAAACCCCCGAGACCTGGACGAGACACGCGTCTTGAAGAGAAGAATTGATGAATTGGAAGAAAAAATGCAGCAATGGAGCGGTGGCACCGGCTCGAGTAATCGTGGGTGCAAAGAGCAACCTTCATACCGAGAATGACTAATCACAAAATTAGGTGCCGGCCAGAATTCGCTCTCTCCTTCGTCAACAGGTCCACTTGTTGATGTCAGTATACTTTATAAAGCCCCTGACTCGGATGCTCTCGAACAGTTTGGACACACTCCTCTAGTCGCCTTACTGAAGGACAACCTATCCCTGCAAAACGCGAGCGGAAGTCCCAATGCAGGATCCCTTTCACGAAATCAGCCGTTGCCTCATTTGATAGCTGGTTTTCCGCAAAGGATTCTTGCAAAAGACCTTGTTGCAAGAGTCCTAGACGCTACGAAGATGCACTGGCCCATCTGGCCCCCATGCTCTTATGGCTCGCAGAAACTGAAAGATATGGATGTCTCAGCCGTCTTGAAGTTTCTATTCGGAGCTCTATCTTCTGAAGATCCAGCTGCTGCCGCCAAGGCTATCCTCTGGCTGTCTCTCTCTGTCTTTGAGCTGCCCCGCTCGTGGACATCTCGATACCCAGGCCTCTCCGATCCAGAGGCGTTGATTGATGCCTATATGCAGCAAGCCAGACGTTTGCTATCCATAGCAGCAGAACGCGGCGACAACGTTCACAGCATCGAAGCACTTTGCCTGGAGACAAAGCTCAATATCGATCTTGGTCGGCCAAGAAAGGCCTGGCTTGGAGCGCGAGAAGCGTTGAATAAGTGCCTGGTTCTTGGTTTCCATCGAATGAATGTACGCGACCATAAACGAGAGCAAGAGCTCTGGGGACTATTGCTGCTCACAGAAAGAGAGATATCCCTGATAATGGGCCTTCCATCTTCCGTATCCAATTCAAACAAGCCCATTTTGCCGGACAAAGACAGCGTGATGCCGCTCGAGCGACTACTGCACGAAATCACCGTCATCTCTGGCGCCGTGATCGATAGAAATCAGAATCAAACTACAGAAAACTACGCCCGGACGATTGAGCTCGACCAGGATTGGGAAGCTTGCAGGAGACAAATGCCGGACGAGTTCTGGCACAAAGACCCACCGGCAGGAGCATCCTTTCATGAGCTGTATTTTCGGCAAACAACCAAAATTCGATTCTTTATCCTGGGCAGACTGATCCATCTTCCATACCTGTTTCGATCCAAAACCGAGCGAAAATTTTCCATAAGCAGAACTGCCTGCCTCGATGCATCGAGAGAGCTCATCGTTGCCTACCAGACATTGCGTCATCTCTGTGGCCCAGAGCTCGCCCCATGTGGCTTGATGGACTTTGAGAGCTTTTCAAGTGCCGTGGTACTCGCATTGGACTTGCTTGACTCTACGGTCCCGGTAAAAGACGGGGCATCTATAGCCAGCTCACTGAATGGCCAACTGATTGTGGGGCTTTCCGGCAGTTTGCGCCAGGCTTCCATGCTCAAGGAAAGCTGCACAGTTGCTGCACAGGCAGCAGATATGGTTGACGTCCTGATGTCTGCCGTGAATGGAAGCGTACTGGAGGGAGCCTATAGTCAGGGATGTGATATTACGATCCCCTTTTTTGGCAGACTGAGAATACGGTTGCCAACTGGAAGGCCTGTGTGGGAACCAACTTCCGCAGCTGTTTCCGATACGGGAACCGCGTCAGAATCAACGTCACTTCCGTTCGTCGAGTTCGGGGCGTTTGCTTCTGATCAAGACATCTTTTTCAATTTCGATCTGGATACCGAGCTGAGTGGGGATTGGTCTACAAACGCGCAGGCCAACAATTACGACTGGGTAACAATGTTTCAGCAAGGCCAAATGACAGGTAGTGAATAGCTCCACTTATAGAAAAGAGGGCACTTGAAGCCAACGCATAACGGAATATGAACATGCACTCTTTTTCCACAGGATCGCCGGCGTCCACGTATCTTCAACTGCTTTAGAATGCGTGGCGTAGCAATCAGTTGGGCGCTCACGCCCAACATGTCGGGCTTTCATATTGGGCGGATAACAACGATCTAGCAATCAAATAGCTGTAAATGCAGGAAGTAAACACCCATCAAGAATCCCTGGCCGAGAAGCTGAGTGGCAGCTGGACACTCTGGGACTACTGATTCGTCCACGTATAATATTGGTGCAGATGTTTAGTCAATGCTTATAGAATTGCTTACTGAAGCTGGATAGCAAGTATTATTGCTCTTCTTGATTCACCCGGTACATAGCCAGAACATCGACTCTACCGTACCACATGTAGTTCCTTGAATTCGCCAAACAACCTCTGGACCATAACACTCGCGGGCAGTCGTACTGAGGCGACGTGGGAGGTAACTTCGCCCACGTTCTCACGGGCCGGGATGTCTACGTCAACCCAACGTTGGCCTCTTTTAATAGGCATAGAAGCTTTCAAGCAAAAAGTATGTTAGTCGTCAAAAATTTTTCGCGCAAGATATCTTTGCGTACCCGTTTCAGTCTTCTTTGTCTCAGCACATGAATCTATACGTTCCATCTCTTTGGTACTGGGATTCCAGGTCAACATGCGACCGTGTTTTCCTGCCAGCTTTTTGAGAGGGCTATGAAGCGTCGTAGGCATTGTGTACGTCGGTTTTTGGGCTTGAAAAGTAGGAGATTTGGGTTTTTTTTGATTGTGGTAATTCTGAAATGGGGATAGCTTCTACGCATCAAAAAGGTGGCTACATTATGGTATTTATAGGAAGTTTGGACACAGTCAGAATGCACAATTTTTCCCGTGCCAAGGCGTATTTGCTAGGCCGAATTTGTACGTCGCCTTTTCTTCGGTTAGGTCTGTGCCGTGCCCAATTTGAGTGGCGGTAACAGCCCCTAAAATCCTTGTTTCTTCATCGAATCTGTACTTTTCGGCCATACAGCTCGGTGTGATTTGACTTGGGCTTTACCGATGTGGCGTGTGATAAAGGAGGGGGCTACATAAGTGTTGATTGGCTCACTGTTAGATGGCGTGCAGCCCTTTGCCGACCAATTTGTGGAGGCGTTGACCGGTTGGTGAGGGGAAGTCCTTCTGTTAATCTCCTACGCCCGAAGATATCACACTCGCAGCCTTGTGGCCCATTGGTGAGGCCGGAAGTTTATGTCAGCAGACTACTCTGATTTATGAATTTATAAATTCCCATTAATAACATGCAGAACTCTTTAGGTTATAGGTTTATGTAGTATTTTTCAATATTTCCTTTCCCGTAAAACGGCCAATAAATAAAGAGGCGGCATAAACTATCTGTAATCTGCTAGATGGTGGGTAGTTCACGCAGTTTCGGAGGTGCCGAGCGGCTGGTAGGGGAAGTCCTTCTGCTGATTTCCTACGCCCGAGGATATCACATCTGCCTTGCGGTCTGTTGGTGAGGCCGGAAGGCTGTCCAAAAAAACTACGTGTTCAGATGACTATGGGTATATATTGCTGCAAACCCCCTTCTCGTTGTGAGCAGAGATCCACAGTTCTCTACACTCCATAAAGAGTACAGCGCAACATGGCATCCAACCTTTCCCCATCCAATGGTGTAACCATTGCACCCATAAATCGCCACGGAGCCTTCCCAAACAGGGAGAGGGATCCATGGACTCCAATTGTTCTGTCACTAGGTGAGAAAATACTTGTCTATATATGGCCATCCGTGTCTACATACAACGTTAGCTCATGCACAGCAAAGATGGTGGCGGCGTCCGCGGTCTCTCAAGCCTCTACATACTTCGGCGGGTCATGGAGAAAGTCGAAGAGCTGCTGGAAGAAACGGCCGACGACAATCCCATACTGAGGGCATTTGGGGAGCCCGGTGGTTCGTCTTCGTCGGCTGTGACTGTGGGGAAAAAAAACCCTAACATAAACTCTGCAGCAAGTCAAGCAGTGAGGACACATGTCTTGCCATGCTACTTTTTTGATTTCATGATCGGTACAAGCACCGGTGGGTATGTCGTTCTATATTTTCCCTTGTCCCGTTCTTATATCTAGGGAATCATTTGACTGCTAATACACACCGCAGTCTGATTGCTGTCATGTTGGGCAGGCTTCGGATGAGTATTGACGAGTGCATTGTGGAATATTGGAAGTTCTGCAACGACATTTTCCGGCCGCCACATCGCATACGACACTACAGTGCTGTGAAGCTTGAGACGGCTATCAATACTGTAGTCCAAAAGTACTGCCTCAGCCATGGAAATGGAAATGCATGCAGTGGCGGCACGGAGATATTTCGGCAATACGACTATGCTGAGGAAGTCGAAAGGAACGAATATCGTGTTAACCGAACCTGCAAAACGTGAGTTGATTGCCCTGACGAGTTGACGGATCTTTCGACCAAAGCTTCGTCTTTTCTCACATCTGGACAGCGCCGTTGTAAGTCAACGCAAAAGTGATAACGAAAATGAAACATACTTGTGGCGAACATACAGTCACATTGCTCAGCCCTCGAGACCCCCCTTGGAGTTGAATGCCCGGCTTCTGGGGAACGCGAACGTCACAATATGTCAAGCTTGCCGCGCGACAACGGCAGCTCCGTTCTATTTCAGTCAGATCAACATCAATGGCCACGACCACATGGACGGCGGTGTTGGCAATAATAACCCTTGCGACATTGCATGGAATGAGGCATATTTTATGTCAATGAAAGTTGGCGAGAGACATGGTGATGTGGCTATGATGCTTAGCCTCGGAACTGGTCAGTCTAAAGCTACAAGCCGGTTCCAGAGGGGTAATATCCCATTATTTGGTTGGGCCCGGAAGCAGATCACCGGGACGGCGAGAGCGCACGAAATGCTCTTGGGAAATTCTGGGATGAACTACACTCCATACTTTCGGCTCGATGTACCGTCGAGGATGCCGCATAACCTTGGACCCGGATTGTCTGGAATCAAGCTCGACGAGTGTAAGAAACAACGCACGGCTCCGAGTCGATGGCAGAAGGTCATACCCAAGGCGTGGCGACCACAGCGGGATGACAGGCCTGATGCATCTTTTCCGGATTGGTACAACAGGCTCAACCAAGCTATTTCGGACGAAGGAGGCATACCTGCTGGTGCTTACAAGCCGCATAAGTATACCTATCAGACCTATGATGCCATATTTCATAGAACCAGGACGTACTATGAGAACGGCAGCTATACAGATAATATAACCGTGGAAATGGCCATAGAATCGTGCGCACAGACGCTTGTCAGTTACGCAAGGCGGCGACAGAGGGACGATCCGGAACGGTGGAGATGCTTTGTGAGCCACCCCGACCCTAATCATTCAATGCATCTTCCTTCTTCACTACGACCGGAGTGAGTTGGAGGTCAAGCAGTTGAGAAAGCTAAAAATAAGATCTGGGAGAGGCGGTGGAATGCAGCGTATTTAATTCTCTTTTTTGTACTTCGATCCTAGTTAATTTAGGGGCTTCATAGGCTTCTAACTGATAGGTAGCGTATCTTGAAAATATTAATATTTCAACAACCATGGCACCAATCCTTCTCTACACCCGTCACTGCCACCGGCATGCCCGCCGCCGCGTCCAGAACGCTTCGCACCGCCACGGCGCGGCAACGCGGCACTCCCGCTTTGCCTCCCCCGACGGCCACAAAGCGCGCACGACCCCCGACGGCTAACAGCTCAGTACTAACCATCAGCCCGCCCCCCTGTGAGGATCCAGCCCAATGGGAGAAATCACTGTTGGGTGAATCAAACTGGTTGAAAACTAAGCTGAAGAAGAAGAAAGATATCTACACATACAGGCCTGCTTCCTCCCTTCTTATATACACGAGTGCTTCTTCCATCTCTTCCTTGGCTCATTTGGATCGTTAGATGATCCTGGTGATCCTGCCCTTGGATCATTTGGATCATTAGATGACCCTAATGATCCTTATCCGTATCGTCTGATCACGTGATCGGGATCACCCTTGTAATCCTGTGCGGGATCACTTTTCTTGTCACGTGATCTCCAGACCGCCTGTGCTCCCATTTGTCCTTGGGCTTGGAAAAGGGGTTCGCAGGCGGCGCGCAGCGCGTGCGCAAGATGGGCGCAATGTGCCAATTGGCGTGCGCCCAATTGGGTTTGGTCGGGTCGCGCGGCAGGCCACGTGACACGGCCAACTGGTTGTTCCGAGCCGAGGGCGGAGCCGAGGACTTACACCGGGCCATAGCCCGTCACACGCAGTCTGCAAACCCCGGCTATTCACCAACCACTACCCGCCTACCCCCGCCCTACCTCTACCGCCTGCCCCCGAAGAGACGGACTAAATCACAGTTACCGACCAATAAAGGGCTCTCTGGAAACAGGACGCCAAAAAAGGCCACTCTGCAAGATCCCCCGCGGTACAAACACCGTGTTAGTCGGCTAAGGCCGTACGACGTCGCTACCTCCACCTAACGAAGGCCGAGAGCAGCCTCCTCACACAAATCCGAACAGGCCATATCGGCCTTCGTGCATACCTCTACCGGCATGGCGCCGTGGACTCGCCAACATGCGTGTGCGACACTAAAGACGAGACCCCGACCCACGTCCTCCTGGAATGCGCAGCAACACCCCCGAAACCGCCAGACTGGCCACAAACACTGACGGACCTAGACCGACGCCTACAGACGGGCCCCACGGCCCGGCCACTGCTTCGCTGGCTTATGCGGAGCGAGAGGCTCCCGGAGTACCGCCTAGCCAGGGAGCTGGAGAGGTTACCGACGCCGGCGTAGACAACGCCCTTACCTACTTCCATTGACCTCGCTGGCTTTGCTCCCTTTTGTTTTCTGCCTTGCCGCGCTTTTGCTTAGTTGTTTAATAGTGGCCACATACGGCTCACTGCACACGCCTTAGCTAGAACACACACCACCCAGATCTGTGACAGTTTTTTCCCCAGAGGGTTCTGTCTAGCTAGTCGCCAATAGTCAGGACTGGCTGAGAAAGGCGGATAATAATAATAATAATAACCATGGCACCAACAAAGCTACAAACAAAGCCAGGCGCCGGCTGTACACTTTTACCCTAGGATGGTTCGCCAAGCCTGCAAACAACGTAGCCGTATGGCACTGCGCTTTTTGTATGTAGATCGTTGCTTGGGACTATTCCAGAACTTGATAATAGATGTTCCCCATTCATTGTATAATAACTTTTCGAGTTTCTGCTTCGTTGAAAATGCCACATTCCACGTCCTCGAGTGGGGTCTCTTTTTCGATCAGAAAAGTCCCAATCCGCTCATAGTGATCCGAGCCGGGCCTCAAACGCAGAACAAGAGAGACAAGATAGTCAGTTGCGCCTTCTGGGCGCACAGCCATACGCAGACATATGACTTTGGCTCCGGACAAGACTTGGTCTTGCCCTGGCGTATTCAACAGGTAATCGGGATAAAAACAGTGGCCAGTTTCAGCTGACATGGCGTCGAAGAGCAATGTGTATTTTAGTTTCCCGCTTACCTCTGTCTGACTGATGAGGTGACATTCAGCCACGGCCCCGGAAACAGTCAACGTCCCCGAGGAAACAAGCCCAAACTCATCAACGCCGTCCAAAACCACGGTGCAGGACTCAATGTGTGCAAGATGGCGAGGCTGCCGTCCCCGATCGGACAAAATTCCATCGAACCACCAGATATCCGGGTGCCAGGACATGATCTCATCATAGTAAAGTGTATCACCACGGACACTGGCCCAGGACCACGTAGGTGCACTGTGAGATTCGTCAGAAGTGCGCGGCCGTGGCCGCAACAATTCTCCGCCGAATACAATCCACAATAAATCATCTGACAGAGTGTCTAGCCACAGTCCGGCGAGGTAGATGCGTTGGTCTGCAACCACACCTTTGACCGTGCGCTTTGTAGCTAAAGTTCGAGCCAGACCACCGATAGCAAGCAGCCGGTCGTGTGGATTTGTGATTTCGAGACCCATATAGCTGCTGACCATTGTTCTCCACAGTCGAGCCATCCAGTGACCAGCCGATCTGGTGCCGCCTTCTGCCATCGAGGACACTACACGCATCTTTTTGCGCTTTTCATGATTCTCCATGGCGTCCGCATACAAAAGTTTCGTCATCACCATGGGAATATCCTCCGATGATCCAAGGAAGCGAATGCCACCACATTCACATTGAATATCTGTACAGCACTCGAAGAAGAGTTCGTACGGCCCAAAGTGCAGCATACGTGTCGATAAAAGGCGCTCTTGAAACACCCATGCACGCGTAAGCAGTGGATGACACTCAGCAGTCGAACGGCAGACAAAACCGGGAAGACTGCCGTCTCCGCCTAACGCCCTCGAGTTTTCGCTGTGGTGGTCGATCTTCTGTCGAAAGAACAGGGCGTACGGCTCGCCAGAAGACACGGAGTTTCCCGTGACGGAGTATGTGGGCGTTTCTGTGTACAAACCGTCGATACCTTTTTGCGCTTTCGTGGCTGCCAGCGTGACAACGGCGTTCCGGTATACTTGCGCCATTTTTGCCGACTCTGCCTTCCAGTCGGATAAGTCGTCCTGCACAATGCACAGTGAGTCAATCCAGATGTAGTCGAATCCTAGGCGTCTTGTCAAAACCGCAGCATCGCAAAATGTATTTGGAAGCGCTTGGAGCTGAATGCCTTGTGTTTTATGGACGGTAAGGCTCGCTTTCGTTGTTTTGACTGGCTGGTCGCCACCCCAGCAGTGGCTCAGGCACAGATAGCTCCCCGTGGCGTTCTCTTCAGGCTCAAAAACCTTGACAACACCAGGATCACGTACATCGACGACCCGTGTTGGCAGCAGCGGAGACGTGGGTGACTTGCAGGCCTTGTGGGCACTACTTAAGCACGTCTTGATCCAGTCTTGTGCCTTGGCCAGCGCTGAAACAGAGTCTGTCTTGGGAGAGGTCTGGTTGGTGACTGGAACAGACTCCCAGTTGTCCAGGACGGGGTACTTGTCTGTATGTAGTACATTAGTCTTTGCTTCTTCATTTGATCTTGCACCATGGTTTACCATCTTCATCAGAAAATATCTGTACAGTGAACCAGCTTCCATCTTTTAAGTGGAATAGAATGTCCTTGTCGACATCGGTCGGCTCCTCATCTTCCTCCGTGCTTTGATTGTCCAGTTCCGCGTGGCTCGCGTACAGAAACCCGATATCGCAGTCTTTGATCTGCAACTCGTCCTTTTTATGCTGGCCAAAGCAGCCCCGACATCCACGAACAAGGATATCGCACGTTTCACAACTTCTGGCCGAATTTACCATAGCGCTCCACGAAACTCCATGTTTGATATGATGGCGGTTCTCTTTTTTATTGACGTCATCTTGGCCCTGGAAGTCGTTGCAAAATTGACACGGCATATTGTCAAGTGTCAGGTGCGAATTCAACGGTTATGCGTCAAAGAAGAGTAAGAGGCGCACACTTGATGTCAGAATTTCGCCCAATGTTGGGACCACGGTTTCGTCATATCGTGCAGTTGCCCCTCCTACAATTTTCTTGCCAATCAAAATCGCTTTCTACAAGTCATCACGTGTGTCCATCCCAGAAGCAGCGACGTTCAAACAACTAATAAATCATTGGTAAGTCCAATTGGCAGGACAAACTGCAATTTGTCTTCGATGGCACCATTTTTGGTACCGGTTATTTTCCTCTTGTTCGAGGCTCCCATGCTTTTATAGTTTACAAGAAAACAAGCCGCCGGAGTCAAAAGTCCTACCATTCTACATTAAGAAACGCTTTATTATTACCTGAGAACACGGGCAAATGCGGAGGATAGTGTCGGTTTCGCAATCCATCTTAAGTCACATTAGGTAGAACACGTCATCAAATGAAAATGGGCTTGTGGTTTAGTGGTATAATACTCCCTTAGCATGGGAGTGGTCCAGGGTTCGATTCCCTGCAAGTCCATTTTTTTTCTCAGCCTCCTAAAGGTTCCGCATCTCGGGGTTTTTTTTACCTTATGTTAGTTATACGAGTACAGAGCGGTATGTTTTTTAGAATCTAGGCCAGACGTTATTCACGCTGGCGACAGCAGCAATCCACTCTTCTAGAACACCTTGTTGAATTTATTAAATACGGAGTTGTTAGTTCATAAAACATGGCAGAGAAAGTTTAAAGGTCACGTGGTACCCGGTAGGCGCTATATTTATTCGTAGTTCTCCGTACAGTGGAAATTCCAAATTATCCAAAAGGAGGGAAATACTCCGTACCCCACTGTTATTACGTACGAAGTATTCCGTACTCCGTACCATCGACAGAAACGTAACCATAGGCGGTAAATAATTGTGACAACCATCTTACCGGTCGCCGACGCTACGTAGTAGCTTATTGTCACCCACAAGACGCTGACGATGGACGTTCCCTGCATCACGGTCGACCCCTCGGCAACACATTCGCACATGGTAGTCTTTCTACATGGCCGCGGCGACAACACACGCAACTTTTCGGCCTCTTTGACCGTGATGCGCGACTCGCGCGGCCGTTCCTTTGCCGACGCTCTGCCTCCTTCCGTTGGGTGTCCCCCCAGGCGCCGATGCGAGAATGCGCCTCCGCCCCCGTGATAAAGTGGCCGCAGTGGTTTGATGTCTGGAACACGAGGGATTTTTCCGGGCGCGAAGAGCTGCAGGCGGAGGGGCTGTGTGAGTCTGTCCCGGCCATCAGTCGTATTGTCGCCCGCGAGGCGGAGCTTCTGGACGGCCGCTGGGATCGGATCGTGCTGGCTGGCATCAGCATGGGCGGCGCCACAGTGGTACACACGCTGTTCAATCTGGAGGTGCCTGTGTCTGGGGGCAGCCGGCTGGCTGCCTTGATCGGCTTTTCCTGTCGGTGTCCTTTTTTCAGGCCGGACGCTGGCCCAGATGCGACAGGTTCTCGGCCTCGTGGCTGTCGGCAGCGGCGACACCCAATACGACGATTACAGCGATGTCCTCCACCGCACACCAGTTCTGCTGGAGCACTGCATCGATGATCCACTGGTGCCTGTCGAGAAAGGCCGGGACTTGCGGGAGACGTTGTGTGGATTCGGGGCGGCCGTTCTGTGGAAGGAATATTTCACCGGCGGACACTGGTTCAACTCGCCTGCCGGCATGGACGTTGTCATCGACTTTTTACAGACCCAGGCCGTCGGACACAGCAGTACTATTGGAGGGCGTGTATGAGAGAATCATATTCACGGCAGACTCTGACAGACTGGGGGGATTCTGACGCGCATTGTCTTACACTTCGAAACGACAATTGCCCCGGAGAACACAACGCTTTGACCAACCACTTTATGCAATCAATCTCACGACATCACGACTTACAAACGAACCTTGCTTTGTCATCCTTATGCTGCACATGGGCTTTGCAGTACGGTTTGTTATGCAGCTCGACGCGTCACAGCACGAAGGCCAATACGAAATGCATGCATCTTAGCTGTTGTTGTGTTGGATGCGGTGTTCCCCGTGTTCCTCTGGGAATGCCGTAGATCACTGCCGGATACTTGCTGCCCCACCTAATAGTCCAGCCGAGGTCTTGCGGTGACTAAGCGCGTTTGCATATCTTTACAGCCAGCCAATCCGCAGAAGCTAATTGGAATTGGCGTCTGGTTCTTCACAACCAAGACTACGAACACGATGGCGACGCGAAACAACCTGGCTCGACGCCTTCTCAGTCCTGGCCGGCGGCCATCCCCTACAGCTCGTCTTGTCAATCGAGCGTCACTGGCAGCATGCGTCCTGCCGAGACACTTCTGGGCAGCGCCAGCGCGTCTGACGGACGGTGTCTTCCGAGGCCTCACGGACACCCGGCTGCCGGTACCGTGGATCGAGGCCTTCCGGCTCCAGCAGGAGGGCCAGAGTCTTGGATTCGAAGAGGCACACCACCATACACGCGACCTGACGCCGCGGAAGATGCGCGACAGCTACCACCGCGTGGTACGTGAACCAGGACAAAGATGGACGAGAGAGCAGAGGAGGTGGCCATGGCAGTCTGGACGATGCGTGATGCGGGGCGCGTGGCTGACGACGATTGCCGTGGACAGGTTCTCCCGCTAGGCCAAGACCCCTGGCTGTCGGACACGTACATCAACTCGTCCGGTCACATTCGGTAGGTTTCTGCGAGCCAACGATTTCTTCCCTCGCCTGCGCGTGTGTTCTGACGTCTTCAGGCTAGGCGCCATCTTCATGGACCTGGATGCGCTGTCCGGCATCATCGTGTACAAGCACACGGGGCCTGGAGTGACGACGGTGACGGCAGCCTTGGATCGGATCGTGATCGCACACCCGCTCACCGAGATTGCGGACCTCGAATACAGCGGCATGGTGACATACGCCACGGGCCGAAGTAGCATGGAGATCACGTGCAACGTGGCGCGGGCACGTGGCGCCGACGAGCTCAGCCGACCAGAGGACGTGCTGTTGACGTGCACGTTTACAATGGTGGCGCTGGACCCGGTGACGCGGAAGCCGACCAACGTGCCGGAGGTTCTCTGCGAGACGCCCGAGGAGCAGAAACGGTTTCAGGCCGGTGAGGCGCAGCTGCTGGCCAAGAAGCAGGCACTTAAGACGTCGCTGCTGGCGCAGGAGCCCAACGATGCCGAGTCGGCGCTGATCCACCAGATCTGGCTCCGGCAGCTCGAATATCACGATCCAAACCGCAGTCGCCGGCAGCCGGCCAACGTCGTCGCCATGGCACGCACGCAGCTCTCGACCGCGGCCATCATGCAGCCGCAGTACCGCAACCGCCACCAGACGATGATCTTTGGCGGCTACCACCTGAAGCAGACCTTTGAGCTGGCTTTTTGCTGCGCCGCCTCGTTTGCCCACGCCCGGCCGACCTTTATCAGCGCCGACCCCTGCACGTTCCGCAACCCGGTTCCCGTTGGAAGCGTGCTCTACCTGACCGCCACGGTCGCCTACACCGACCCGCCCGTGCTCGAGGAGGACGGCCGCGAGCCAGAACACGGTGACGCCCAAAATCCCGTCACCCGCGTCCACGTCCGCGTCGACAGCAAGGTGCGCGATGTCGACCATGGCTATGCTCGTGCCACCGGCCAGTTCAACTACACTTTTGCCGTGCCCAAGGACGTCCGCGTGCTGCCGCATACCTACGAAGAGTACATGATGTATGTCGATGCCCGCCGTCGTGTCATGGCGGCCGACTCGCAGAAGCCACCCGTCAGCGCCGCTGCCGATGTGCATGTTGGCCCAGAAGCGGGAGTCGTCAACCTGACAGAGTAGTCTTAGAATAGGGGTATAGATGAGTTACAGGTGGGCTTGCATAGATTTGTACTTAGAAAGGGTCGGCATCTATCGTTATTCGGACGTTGTTTTTTGCCGTATTGCAATTGACAATCTATTTTCACTGGCAGGGGTGAGTGTAGTAGTGGATGCGACGATGGCCTAGGCATAGGAAAATAGGTGTATTGCCAATGGTGAGCTTGAGTCGACGAACCGAAGGGCGGATCGGGGAATGACGTGAACACTCCGTAGTTCAGAATTAATCAGTGCCAGATATGCACGTAGCGGACAATTCCGGATTGTGGACCGGAGTACTCAGAAGGCATCTGAGAGTGTCATTGTAAGCCGACAATTTGCCGGCAGTGCAAGTTCTTTTTATGAAAGGGGCGGTACAAAGAGTAATTCAGATTATTGACAATAAACATGAATTAAAGAATACGCAAGGTGCCCCTCTAGTCTTAAGATATGGAACCATTACCGGGTCTATACCAAAGCTTACTATATGAAAAGAATAAAAACTCCTACAGTTGTAATGCTTCTTGGTTGGTCATGTAAAGGTCTTACGGATTTTACTATTTGAATAAACGTTAATATCAATTTAAAAAAGCCTGTACGTAATTAGTAGTTTTCAATCATGTGCAAACGTTTATAACAGCCTTTATAATTCTGTGCTCAAGTTCTAATTTCATTTTCCTTTTATATTTACTTGATTTTGTTAGTTTTATACGTGATGTCGAAAATCCGGGTTTTGTTGTAAATCAAGTCGTGGTTCTATATTTCACAGTAGCTCCAATTAGTGTTTGACTTCCTGACTTCCATATAAAGGAGGACACTAGTCCTTTCGACAGCAAGCCTTCCACGAAAAACAATGAGAATGAGTCTAATAGTAATAGCAAGATGTTGCACGTGGTGGAACATGATAGAATCACGCACCGGTCAAATGCGTGCACTAACGATCCGGAAATTGGTAGATAAGCGCTTTCATCGGTTGGTCCCGGCCGAGATAAGCACCTCGTTCGAGTCCGCGTCGGCGGACGGAAAGCGGACTCTCTGCTTCTTTTCTCTGAAGAAAACCGTCTGGCCGTCTCTTGTGAATGATTCCTGCTTCGTTGTTCATATCACCGCCTATCAATATTCACCATGCCCCACTCTCAAAACCTAGATACTACGTCATGCATTCTTCAGGTGGCGCCGCTTCCACCTTCGGAGAGACTGGACACTCTGCTAGGTGCAGAGGTTAAGCTCGCTCCAGGCGGAGACCTCGATCACCTATCGGCTGAGGACGAGAAGAAGTTGGTAGATGCGCTGCACGAGCACAGTGTTCTCGTCGTGCGCCAAGCCGGCATCAAGCACCCATCGACAATGACTGCTCTGTGTCGCATCTTCGATAAGGATGCACTCGATATGCACAGCTACGGAAAGACGGCCGCTCGCGAGAAGACGAATGTGCTCAGCCGCAACAATGCCGGCCGTCTAAAGGAAGACCCCAATGTTGTCGCCATTGGCAATGGACTCTATGAGAACTACGGCGGGGGCGAAGACCTACAGTTGCGGCATGTGGTTCGTGATTTGGTGCCGGACCTATACGTTCCTTTTTTGGTACTGACAATCTGAAATTGGGTGGTATAGACCCAGGCCGAGTTCCATGCGAAGCCGCTCACAGAGGCGGAACTTGCCGACGGCCAGACGCGATTCTATCGGTGGCACCTCGACGCCCCTCTGTATGAACGCTATCCGGGCAAGGTGACCATCATCAGCTGCCAGGAAACTCCCGGATATCTTCCCGACCAGAAGATTGTCTTCGAAGACGGCAGCGTCAAGAGCGTCTATCCCGGCGGCACTGCTTGTGAGTTGACGTCCTTCACTCCCAACCTTGTAGCTGCTGTGTGTTCGCTCTTCTTACCTGGAACTCGTATACGTTCAAAGATGTTTCCGGCGCGCGTGCATTCAGCCTACTCACCCCCGAGGAGAAAGAATGGGCTATGAACACCAGAGTCCAATACGCACCTCGAGCGTACAACTGGATCGGTGACTGCAAGGCCACGTCGGACGGCCTCACCATTGAGAGCGAGGGCAAGGAGCGTGATTTTGATTCGCTGGAGCCGTGGACCTGGGACAAGGCGCATTGTTATCCGGTAGGCACATTCAGTGACGCTGGAATCTTGGTAGAACTGCTTTACTGACCACACACGCAGCTCGTCTTCCGCAACCCTGGAAAGCCGTCACGGCCTCACCTGATCGCCCTTGGTTGTTGCGTGTACAGTCTGATCACCACGGATCCTCAGACTGGTAAGGAGACGACCATTGACGACTTTGGCGAGGCGCGCAAGAAAATCCATTCGCTGATGAAGCGGTCCATGAGCGACCGCTACGTCTATGTACATCGATATGAGCCCGACGACCTCGTCATTTGGCACAATCGTGCCGTCTGGCATTCAGTCACAGGCGAACTAGGAAATTCCAAGCGCCTTATGTGGCAGGCAGCCAACGGAAGTCCATATGCTCCACAGGCCGCTCGATGGGACGAGGTGGACATGGAGGGAAAGACTTGGGCAAAGGATGTGTTTGTTGGCTACTGAAGGAGGACGTCACTCCGCTTTCCACAGGTTGTTTTGGAGGAACACCTCATCTTCGGTTAAGCAGCACGAAGTGGTCCACTCCTATCTTACGTTGAACGGCCTATGACCAAATCGAAGCATGTTTCTTGTTTCCTCTACCCAGCAGCGAACCAATCAACATCGATCATGACAAGGGGCCTGGCGTGTGTCTCAAGAACCAAATAGTATACGCCATTGTTACAGTTGCCTCCTTCCATACCATTCAATCCAGATAACTTTCCAATAGACGCGTTTTGTGCTACTTGTGAAATGCACCGGCGAAACCGTGCCGTGGTTTAGGGCCTAAAACACGGTGTACAAATAGCTGCCCTACAGGGCAAAAGATGCGGTGACGGACACGAAGTTGGATAGGGGTGATGGGGATTTCTTGGCTGGAAAGTGTGGACTGCAGCAATAGGGGCAAACGCTGATCTGTTCGTACGAGATGCATGATCGACAGGTTCCCGCGGTCTTCGGTACCACTCAATCGGATCCACTCATTTTCTTGTCTCCATCCGATCGGCGCCCGCGATCAGCACCCAATACGAGTCCAACTTCAGTCTTTGTGGTTGGCGGCAGTCGAGGTGCCGAATGGAACGCTGGAAGCCGGTTTCTGTCCGCCGAAACCACTACCCCATAAACCCATAATTAGGCACCGCCGAATATGTTGGGCTGGTCAGGTGCTCCGTTTGTTCACCGTCAATCCACAGAACATCCTCGTCGCTATTCTCGACTCGTATTCTGATGTCATGTCTCGCCTGTTCGATGGACACGCATCTTATTGGGCGGCTCTGTCCTCAGAACGACGACAAAGCTAAGCGACGATCTATGTTGTGGGTACGGTGGAAGCTCGTGTTGGAAGTTCTTGAGCATGAGGAATAGAAGAGAAAAGGAGAATTCCGAGTATAAGACTGCCCTCTCGTTCTGTCTTTCATTCAGATTATTTCCTCTCACCCTCACTCTCATCTTCACTCTCACCCTCACCATCATCCACATCCTCGTTCATATCTTCCAACCATCTTCAATCTTCCAACCGCCAACATGCAGACCACCATCGTCTCTCTTCTTGCCCTCTCGGCCTCCGTCCTGGCCATGCCGTCCGCTCCGGCCCCGTCGAAGGCGTTCACATGCAAGGATGCCACTGAGGGCTTCGCCTGGTCCATGACTCTCTTCAAGTACGCCGCCACGGAGACCTCGACAACGCCCGCACACCAGAACGTCGACGGCGAGGTTTCCTTCAACATCTCGAACCCGGGTCTGTCTTCCCTCCAGGCTTCCTCTGGCTGCAGTGGCAGCTCGGTCGAGTACCCGGATTACTTCTACGGCAACACGATCTACACCTGCATTGACCCCCGGATTGACACTAACACCGTGACGACCTTCACCTACGACGCCGCGACTGCTCTCCTCAGTGTCAATCAGACCTGGACCTGCCCGGATGCCACCAACCCCATCTCCTTCTTCGCCGCCGGCTCCGTCAACCTTACCCTCACCACGAGCAAGAGCAGCTACACCAACCCGGAGTGGAAGATGGGTGAGACCTACTCCAGCAACTCTGCGGTCAGCTCTACCGCGGCCCTGGTCCCCATCACGGCGTTCCACATCTCTGCTATGGCCTAAGCGTCCAGCAGCATACATGAAAGACAGGGGCGACTTGGTATTAATGAGATAGACTGGGGCTTTACTTCTTGGCATTACGATTTTGGTTATTAGATTTTTGAATAGACAGCAGCTAATACAGTGGGCACTACCTGCCACTGCCTAATTTGCAAACACTCGGTATTTGCTGCTTCCGTGAACATGTTTATTTGCTTATGCAGATTTAAGCTTGCAGGGTATGGCACTAATGCAAGGCTGAACTGGTCTGGTGAAGCTGCCCAGTTTTGAACGGACTCCCAATTTCTGCGACTCCACCAAACCGTCATCGCTGGCGATCTGGCCGCATTGGTTACTCTAACCGAGTTGTGTAGTCAGTGCGAGCCCAGGCCGACGTCTTTGAACTAATCAGTACGACATGTCGGAGCGTCATTGAGCATGGTATTCTAGCACACTGGCCCAACAAGCAGAGTGCTTTTGAATATGACTATGTTGACCTTTCGGTAGCAAAAAAATTGGTTTCGTTTGCTACAGAAGTGAAACTGCTTACATTGGCGGCCTTGGATGCCGCTTGATAGCGGCAGAAAAAAAACGTACAGCAGCAGGTATTCGCTGGTCGTCATCGACCCAACTACTAATCCGCCGATTACTGGTTTAACTAGGGGAGAGCGGACGGGATCCCGTGCTTTCCTGTATAAGTGCGTGTGTCGCTGTATTGGAGGACGATTTCCAGCTCCACAGACGCCCACTTCTGGACCCCAGGATCACTCTGCAATGTATTAGGAGTTTTCGTCTCTATTCCTCCCACTTGGTGCAGTCGAAGAAGTGCTTGTTAGTCTCTCTCGCTTGGCCGCATTGGCAGATGTCTGTCTCCGCGGCTCCGATCTGGTGGAGGTACCCATTCACGCGTGCCATGCCTGTCCGTAGTTGTGCGAGGACGCGTGCCTCGTCCCGTTTGAGGCTGTCGTACAGGGTGCGGGTGTGTCTGCCAGGTAGAGCCGTGTCGACCTTCTTCGAGTACACGCCTACTCCCTTTGGGATCTCCCTCTGTGGTTTTTTTCGAGATGATGTTGCTCTTGATTGTCGGCCGGGCTTGGTCGTAGGGCGTGTCCGGTGTGGCGTTTAGTTGGGTGGCTAACCGGGCCTCTGCCTTGGCTCGTCTTATTAGGTCGATGTCGGCTCGGGCCGGTGCCC
The DNA here is from genome assembly GCA_019925595.1 of Grosmannia huntii. Taxonomy (NCBI): domain Eukaryota; kingdom Fungi; phylum Ascomycota; class Sordariomycetes; order Ophiostomatales; family Ophiostomataceae; genus Grosmannia; species Grosmannia huntii. The sequence continues at coordinate 35,622 of JADHKJ010000096.1, forward strand.
ACCTTACTATCACTTCGTTGTTGTTAACTTTGAGTCTTCGGACTTCTTGGTGTATCTTCCTGATATTATGTTGACCTGGCTGTTGGCGGGGGTGGTTTATCGTTGACAGGGCCGTTGCGGTTACTCGTCCAAATCGTCACTGTGCGACCTACGGTCATGTCGGAGACGGTCTTTAACCCCCTTACAACAGCCCCAGCTCGGCGTAGTATGGATTGAGTTCTGTCCTCGGGCCTTGTGTGGCGGAGAAGGTCGTCGTCTCTTTGTTCTGTCCACACAGGACATTGTCTCGTATTGCCCCTCCAATTCCCACGACTTCATTGCGTGCTGAGGCGCTTGTCGCGACCATAATGACCATTGCGTTGTCGGCCGTCGCTCTTGCGCTCTCATTGTTTAGTTCATAGTATGTCTGTAGTCGTACGTCCCACGGCGCGGCCGGGAACAGCTTGATGCGCTCCATCCGCTCCATTTCTTTGCCTTGCGCCTGCCGTATCGCCTGTAGCGGGGACGTGAATCTCTTGGTGTCCCTGAGACCCAGTCGTGACAAGGGATTTTTTTCTGGGAGGGTGCAGAGACTTGTCCACAAGTTGGTTGCTCGTCTTTGTAATCGTGGCATAATTGGTAGGATATCTGTTTCCGTTCCTGCCACAGCGCAGGTCAATGTCTTCCATGTCCCCGTGATAGCGGAGGTCCCCACCCTTTGCACTCTGCTCATCTCCTTAGCCGGACCTGTCCGAAAGCGGTGTGCCCATACGTTTGAGGCGTAGTCTACGACTGGCGCCACTGTAGAGGTAAAAAATTACTGTGCTGTCCGAGGGGAGAGCATGCGGAGTCGTTGGAGGGCCATGGCTGCTCTAAGTCCTCTCGTTGCCGCTCGAGCCATGTGTTGCCGGTATCGTAGCTCTATGTCCATTACCACGCCCGGAATCTTGACGTTCTCTTGTGGTTGGATGGTTTCCTCTTGGACGGTGATTGTGATCCTTTTGGTGTAACTAGGGTTTCGGGTGAAATGTATTATTTTTGTCTTCTGGTTTTCGAATGTTGCGCCGCTTCGGGCTTCCCACGCGAGGGCCCTATCGATGATGTCTTGAATACCGGCTTGGTTCGCCTCCTCGGATGCGCCCGTTACCCATGCCGTGTAGTCGTCCACGAATGCCATTGCCCCACCGTTTACCGATATCCTCTGCTGCACGAGGTCTGCATTGAAGAAGAGGAAGAGTATTGGGGACAACGGCGAGCCCTGTGGTAGCCCTGCTTGTGGTAGGCATTGTTGTCTCGACACGACGCCGTTGACTAGGATCGATGCCGTGCGGTCAGAGCAGAAGGCGTCGACCCACTGGGTGATCGGTTGTGGTATCCCTCGGGCCCGGAGCCGTTGGAGTAACCGTTCCTTGCACACGCCATTGTATGCCCCTTTCACGTCAAAGGTGGCCAGGCTAAGGACCCTTCTGGCCCGCCATGCGTTGTAGATGTGCTCTTGTAAGAGGATAAGCGCCTGCTCTACTGACCGGCCTCGTCTCGCGCCAATGTGGTTTGTCTGGAGTAGTCCATACGTCTCCACCATGTATGCAATTTCACGGCAACAACCGCCTCGAGGATTTTGCCCAGGGTTGAGAGGAGTGATATTGGTCGCCAGGCCTTTTCCATGCTGTAGTCCTTATCCGCCTTCTTTAGTGGGATAATCTTGGCCGCCCGCCACTGGCTCGGTAGGACACCTTGGTGTAGTGATGTTTGGAAGAGTAAGAGTACTCTATCCCGCACAGCTGGCCTGACCTGTGCTAAGACCGCCGCCGGTAGTCCGTCTTCGCCGGGTGCCTTCCGCATTTTTGCTGTAAGGACTTTCTTCTCCACCTCTTGCATCGTGAGTCCGGGCATTGACACCGGTGGCCTCTGCGGTCTCTCCCCCTTATCTTCAATGTGTTCTGGGAGTGGCGGGAAGAACGTGCTCAGGAGCACGTCCATTTGCTTGTTCGTATCCTTTGGGGTTTCTCCGTTCGTCTTTTGGAGTGGTGGAATCTTGTCTCCGCTTGGGCCATTGCCCTCTTTCAAGTATTTCGCCGCCTGCCAAATATTTGTGTTGTCGCCAGCGTCTTTATTGCGTTTCTTCAAGGAACTGGACGCACTGGTGGTTATTCGGTCATAATCTTCCGTTGCTGAGTGACGTGATGACACCGTGGATGAATTCGAGATCGGATTTTTCATTGTCGATGGTTGTTACGATCTCGCTGATGCGCTTTTTCAGGTCGCTCAGCTCTTGCTGGGAGAGGTTCATCGTGAGAGGGGGTGAGCTTTGTCGAGAGCAGGTTGGCCTTTTTCTTTTATAGTCGTTTCTGTTTTATTGTTCTTGTTTATCAGAGCGAAATCAGCCATTTAACAAATTTGAGAAAAAAAACCAAAGGTAGGCATCCAGCCTTAAAAATAAGCAACCGAGGAGAGCTTTGCACATTCATTCCATCTACCCCTCCTCAATCTACCCCTCATATATCCCACATGTCACGTTCCAAGTCTGCCTTGAGCCAATGCAGTTGACTTCTCAAGTACACGCGTTCGGCTTCAGGGCCGTCGTAGGAAAGCTCAAGAGTAGCGGACGCCATTTCGACGGGATTTTAGCGGAATGATGAGAAGGTGGTAAAAGGAAGACATGACGGGGCGGTTGAACGCAGGTAGCAAGGCCGCCGACGCGTTCGCGAACGAGAACTACATATTCATTTTGATTAGCTCGTGTTTCTTCGGCCCCTTCTTGACCTTCTTGATTAGTCATTCTATGGTGTACCGGGTCACATGACATATCATGTGAGTTTACGAGATGTGCAAATTCAGGGGCTCCAGGGATAAAACCAGGAGATGGACTTTTATGGATGTATGCAGAATTCTAGCAGAGACAACACAATCTACCCTCACTTTCGGCACATCGTATAATGCCCGAGGGCGCTGCGACGCCAGTCCTTAAACGTTCTTGCCGCCGCAGTCGTCCGGGAGAAGACGGATCTATTTTTATACCCAAAACCACGACTCTTACTGGCCGATAGGAAAGCCACCTCATCATGCAGAGATAAAGGGCGGTTTACAAAAGGGGAAGGCTACACCGCGCAGCGCATAGATGTACCCTAGAGCTTGGCTCACAGGTACCTGTCATGGCCGGGGGCGCGGGGGCCCAGCACACAGACACGTGACGGGTCACATTGACATTGGGCGAATGAGAAATCGGCCTCTGGGACGGCGGCACAGGCTTTCCAGTATCTATGGCCGTACGTATGAGAATTAAGTGACATGGGCCCAGCCACGGGAGCCCTCATCAGATCTATCGCCGATAGAAATCGGCGTTAACATTCACACGGAGTTAAATGGAAGTACAGAGTACTAATAGTTTCAATTTCACTTTGCAACTTTACGGGAATCGTTTCCGCTATTATCACTGCCTTCGAATTCAAGACAATGGCGACTTCAACAGGCCAGGCTTCGTTTTCACTCCCTCTTAGCGGAAAGCTGGCGATCATCAATCGGCGCTGAGTTGGCATGGGACTTGGCCCGTCGTGGTGCAAATGCAAGCTCAGTCCTCTCTTGCCTCATTCTTCTATGTCTCTGAAACATTGCAGCTGACAGTCTAGGTCTGTTTGACGTACCTGTCGGACAGCAGTCGGCAGCGTGTAGCAGAGCTCCTGGCCAGAATCGGCCAGCTGCCACACAAGCCGACGACATGGTCATGTCAGGTCGACCTGTCGATAACCACGGGCGCGCAAGAAGTCGTGTCTCTACTTGAGGATGCGCTGGCCAAGACTGGCAGCAGTAGCAGCCTCGCAATTGATATTCTCGTAAACAATGCTGGCTTCCTGTGCTCGGGCAGCATCCAGACGGCCACAGTAGACGATTATGACAAAGTTTTCAACCTCAACGTACGTGGTACCATGCTGATGACCCAGGCCGTCATCCCACACATGCCACGCAACGGCCAGATCATCAACCTCAGCTCTGTAGGCGCCCGTGCTGGATTCAAGGATGTATGCCTGTACAGTGCCTCTAAGGCTGCTATCGAGGGCTTCACACGTTGCTGGGCGAGCGAGCTGGGGGCCAACGGAACGACAGTGAATGCTGTGGCTCCTGGGCCCGTCCCAAGCGACATGCTGGATGACGTGCCGAAGGCGATTGTTGACATACAGAAGGCGACTACGCCGATCGAGCAGCGGCTGGGAACAACGCAGGAGATTGCAAACATCGTTGGCTGGCTGGCCAGCCCGGAATCCTCGTGGGTGACGGGTCAGGTCATTTCTGCAAGCGGTGGCTGGACCATGTACTGATGCTTGATATTTGTGGGGGTTTTCTCCGTTTAGCCGGCCCATCTTTACTTCATGCGGCTAAAGACATATCATACATCGGACTTTACGAACGTCTTTTAAGATCCTTTTGCGACGCTTGTATCTTGCTCAACACCAGCGTGGAAAGTTTCTCAGATAACACTGAAAGTACCAAGTAGCAAGGGTTAGCATTGTCATTGGGATTCACAGATAATAGGGCAAAATGATGTCTGACGAGCCGTGCGTTGATTCTTTGTCCAAATTACCTGATCCAATGACACCCTGTTGCGAAAAGTGGTGTGAGAAGGAGATGTTGGAGGGGGTAGAAAACGAAGAAGAAACAGGGCCGCACAAACTTCATGGCCGTATCCTTGAACGCCTTGTAGCTAATCTACCATTCCTTCTGTCAGTGCCACATACGCAGCACCCACCTCAGCTAGTCATAACCTGGCTCCAAGCCTCCAGCGTGACCGCCAGTGCAAATTGCGGACAGACGCACAGGTAGTCGTATACCCTCGGCACCTCTTCGCACAGCCGTACGGCCATTCTGCGTTGGCGATTTTTAATTAGAAGAACGTGGCAACCCAACTTATTTGTCCTCTGAAGATCACCGCTTACAGCCTGTTCCCCGGTATACAAAAACCGCAAGTGAGCCGCATCTTACAGTGCTTTATTTTCCTAGCTAAGACGAAAGCCAATAACAGCTTAAATCGTGTATTTTTCCAATCTGGCTGTACTTCAAAGACATGTTTTCAAGATTGAAGATGCAACCGTCGGGTGTACCCATTCTGAAGGCCCCAGCGTAGATCATCTAGTCTTTGGAACTTCCGGTATAAACATGTGTAGGCCGGGAAGCAGGTGGGCATGTTGGTGTATCAGTCTTCTTCCGGACAGCCAGCACCTTAAATTGGAACATTCATTGCGGGCAACACGTGCAAATGAAACAGAACGGGCATATGGGGCACAACCAAGGTGGTGGTCGGTAAATGCTAGTAGGAGTAGGAGTAGGAGTAGGAGTAGGAGGGGGAGGGGAAGGTGGAGGGGGGACTGCGGAGGTTGTTGAACTGACGGCAGTGGTTACAGGCGATATATTGGAAGTACTGGGTAAGAATGTCGATGAAGGTATTTCCGGCGTGTTCTTTTGGGTTAGGACGTCTAAGCTGCTTAAACGTGAGATTTCAGGTTTCGCTGCGTTTAATGGGGCCGACTTCGAATCGTTTCTGGGTTCCCCGGGCTCCCAACTTGCGATGTATACCGACGCTGGCGAGGCAGTGCCCACTTGAGACCATCCGGCTTTGTTGCAACCAATGATCTGGCTGCAAGTTGATATTGTTGTCGCTCCAGGCAAAGTTAGTGTAGAACAGGCAGTTTTCGTCGTCGTCGTGCACGATGATGGCTTGTTGTCTCCTGAGCCACCGGCACCACCAATGCCACGTATACAGTTGGGGTTAGTACTGTCGCAAAAGTCTGTTTGGGAGAGTTAGTAGACTAAGCCGCCTAGGCTCAGGTTTAGATTCGGACTTACTGATGTTTATGCCACCGCAATTGAGCAGGCACGGTTCCCCACAGAAGGGAAACAGGCAGGTTGAGCCACAATCAGACAAACAAGTAGGCATCGGCGGGCCATTGGTGTGGTAGATAGGGAAGACAGCAACAATGGGGCTTGTGGTGGTGGTGGTGGTAGAGGACTGGGATGTACGTTGAGGATTGGACGAAACAGAAAAGCTCGATGAGCCAGAAGCATTCAAGGAATCTGTGAGAGTAGATGAGTCTGATAAAGTTGGGGCAAGAGAAATGAACGAGGTTGTCCAAGACGGTGAACCGGATAAGCTGGAAGGACTGGATGAACTGGATGCACTGGAAGGACTGGAAGGATTGGATGGATTGGATGGACTGGATAGACTAGATGTGCTCTGTGACGCAAAGGAACTTTCAGTGGTGGGCCATGGATATGGAGGGACAGTATAGGGACGCGAGTTCGGCGGATCGGTGGTGCCATTGTGCGGCGGAGTCGGAGGGTTAGTGATAGTGATAACAAAAGGACCAATGCTAGGAGTCGGAACAATAGTGGTGTCGTTCTGGCCTGCGGAAATGTTGACGTTCCAGAAGGGGATGATGCTCCCGGTGAAAGGGGGAGGGGTAATGGTGCTGGTGACGATGGTGGAGTTGTAAGCGGTAGTGGTGATAGCGTTGCCGTTAAAAGAGTATGTAGTGATGTAGGTCCATCCAACCTCGAGGGGCTGTGTGATGGGTGGGAGGGTGATAGTGATGTTGGTAGTCAACGTCAGTGGCGGCAAAACGTAGGTGCAAGGGGGATGGCATGCGAGAGTGGCCGAGCCAGAGGCGGAGGCGCGGCTCCAGAGGGCTGGGTCGACCCAGACGATGCTGGAGCCGCTGCCATCAGCTGGTGTATCGCTGCTACCGATGCTGGCGGCGTCGGAGCCAGAAAGAACGAGCCAGGCGGCGATCTCGCTGGTATATCGACCTTTGGCGCTGGCGTTGAAGAGCAGCGGCTCGATGCCACCGCCGGGCGACACGATTTGGGCGCTGCCCTTGGTGAAGAGGTTGTACAGCCACAGATTGGCCACGTAGTTGGTCTGGAGCAGCGCCAGCTGACACGTCTCAGCGTCAGCACAGCCCAGCTGGTAGTCCTGGAAGAAGGAGTAGAGGCCGGCCGAGTAGACGAAGATGGACGACGAATTGAGCAGCCGCACAGCCCACGCACTCCTGCACATGTCATCGGCACAGTCTTGGAAGCGCGGATCGCCGGGAAAGAAGTCATCCGGCTGGTAGGGGCTCAGCGCGTTTGGCCTCGGCTGGTAGTAGGGCGATTCCGTCTGGATGTGGCCCATGAAGATGTCACGTGCCCCACTCAGCTGCCACTGGTACATCTGCGCGTGTTCGCTCGCCGCGCCGTAGAACCACGTCGGCCCCTGCGACTCGACCAGGACCCCCCGGGCCGCATACACGGTGACGTCCGTGTCGACATGGAGGGGCACGCCGTCGCTGCTCTCGCTCGCGTTCGCGTTGAGCGGGCTGTCCAGGTCGTGATCGGCCACCCAGACCCATATGTTCTCAAAGTAGCCCGACGCCTTGCTCGTGACGTGCAGCATCAGTGACGCCGCCATGCAGCCGTGCTCTATGGCCAGGCTTCTGCTGTTGCCCACGGGGCAGTCAGACAGCTGCAGATCCGAGCCCGCGGCGCCGCCGACACGAAAATGGCTGTCCCACATTGCGGCTGAGCCCTGTTCAGACTCATGCACGTTCCACTCCATGAGCACACAGCCGGCCGTCGCTCCTTTAACGGCAAAGAGCATGTCCGAGATCTGTACCGTGCCTGCATCGCCGATGAAGCCAACCCGCACCATGACTTGAGGCATGGTCGCGTTTGCAAAATAGGACCCAGAGCCGAGAATCTGGCTCCAGGCAGAGCCCACAATGATCGAGCCTACCGGCACAGTAACCGTGTTCATGACACTGTACACGCCGGCGGGGAAAAAGACAACGGACCCGACATTGCCAGCAAGCAGGCGGTTGATGGCGTCGGACTGGTCGCCTGTCCCGTCGTTGGATATGCCATTGTCCGTTGCCACCACGATTTTCTCGCCGTAGTACTGCGGCTTTGTTTGCGTAAAGTAGCGCCCATCACTGTCGAGTAGAGAGGCAGACTTGTTTGGAACCAGGCCCAGTAGCCCTGACATCCGACCCCCAGTGCTGCCCGGAAAGAACTGATAACCAGACGCCCAGGAGCGAAAGATCTGCGTCCCGGGCGACCCGTTCAGAAGTGTGTTGCCGCCTACCACCTGAATGACCGCCGTTGCGTTGTCCACGAGCAGGTTGTCCAACACAATGTTTGGCTGGTCCTCGTCCGCACCGGCTATCGTGATGCCGGTCGATACCTGGTGAAAATGTGAGTCCAACACTGTAATCGATCCTATTCCCCGGCCTGCCGTATCTGAACGAGTCGTGCAATCAAAGGCAGTTTCGCACGATGTGACGTTGATATTCTTCCACATAAAGCCCCAGTTCCATATGTGCTTTACGGCTGTTATGCACGACGTGAACTCTAGATTGGTCGCCGTAAACTGCTGGCTAGCAGCCGAAAATCCAATATTTCTGAATGGTCTTTAGCAAGAACACTCGCTTCATCAAATGAACAAACGTACCCTCCTGTAAACTGTAAGTCCGATACAAATCCGCCGCTGCCGTTCTCCATGTATATGCCGACAGCTGTGGCCGGCTGTGACGGGGTGGAGAGGGCCATTTTGAATTGGCAGTTCGTGATGCTCGTAGCTTGACCAACCTGCCAGTGGATGCCTGCTGGCACGTGCACATCGCCGTTGTCGTAGTTGGTCCAGTTCATGCCCGTCATGTCAAATACAAAGTTTCGAATCTGCCGATAGAAGTTGTTCTGGTTGAGATACCACTGGGCTTTCTTACCATCCGACATGTATGGATCCGTGTCGACCAGGGCAACACCAGTAAAGTTCGGGCTGCCTTTGATCACTGGAAAGTCCCTGGGGTTGCCGACAAACTGTGTGTAGTAGTACTGCACAATCGGCTTGCTGATCGCATATGTACCAGCCGGGAAGTACACAACCGCCCCCAAGGTCGTGCTCGAGCCGCAATCCGAGCCACACCGGAACGTGCTCAGGTCGTCCAGTCCGTACGACGCCACTGCCTGGTTGATAGCTGCTGTGTCATCGGTCACGCCGTCACCTACCGCCCCAAAGTCTTTGACGTTGCGGAACACTTGGTAGCCTGTTTTTTCAAGCGGTGAGAGGCCGTCTTTGCCTAGGCTGGACAGCCAGAAGTCATCTGCCGAGGAGGCAGGCCTCGAAAACGGCATTTCCGTGCCCTTACCGTTGAGGTCCTGCAGCGGGGTCTTGTTTAGCAAAACATTATCGGACGCTTCGCTCCCATTTATACTTACATCAGCCGATTTGGGTTGCGAAAGCCGCGGCACGACTTCGGGACCGGCAAATGCCGCAGCGGACACAACATCCACCAAGGCAGATGCTGCTAGGACAAGGATAGAATAACATTTCATCGCTTCTTGGGTTCTGGGTTCTTTGCAAATTGATATTGTGGACTTGACCAGAACGATTGGGCATAGCGCACGGTTCTTATACCACGCACGTTTTCGAACATGTGGAAAGCGGCTTGAGGTGCAAAGGGGATAGAGGCATCGACTCTCCAGGCCAGTTGTACGAATGACGGTACCACTCGCTTAAGATGGTGACTGGTCTCCACGAAATTCGCTTTAAATGGTTCAAATTGTAACCTTTATTTTTTGTGGACACAGACGAACACCCTTTGGGTCATCCCGAGTACTTTTTACAACTCGAAACCATCATAAGCCACTTCATCAAAACCCTTCGTCGAATCTTGTGTTCAGCCAAAAGCGAACCCCTGATCTTCAATCGGGCGGGGCTCGTAGCTCAGTGGTGTACCAAACACGCAAGAGCTAACAAACGTCGGAAGCACAGATGAGATAAATTGTATCTTACTCGCACATGCACATGACAACGAACTCGTTATAGCCATCCTGAATTCGTATTGTTCGTGCACTGTCTCACTTCTAGTTCATATGAGCACAATAAAAAGCACAGAGTAAATCTGGCACTGACAGATGCATGTCTCACTTTCGTCACCTCTCAGACTGACTCCTAACGAGGACCACTTTTTGTACAAAAGTCTTCGATAATGTCACCCTCCTAGCTGCTTGCTGTGCTCTCCACGGAACGGCAGACCATTACTCCGTACAGCAGACGAACTGCTGTCCAAAGCCACCTGTTGTCAGGTTTACGTATTGACTCCTATCCTATTGTGACGGCTAAGTGAACGTGTGTTTTGTCTTGTATAAATACAAATATGCCGACCCCTATATGCCGGTCACTATGGGTCTAGATGCCCTATATACAGTACATATATTTTCCATTACAAACGCCGCCAAATGTAGATCATTTCTAGGCCAATGCAGCTACTCTCCAGGTTACTCTATTCAACAGAGATCGCTCTGTATACGAAACATACTAAGCGGGGCGTTTCTATTGAGACTGTGGCTTCATCTCTGTACTTGGCTGTGCACCTCTACAAATAAATTGCAACCTTGAAGATGATGTCTTTGCGCCTTTTCAGAGTAAGACCCGTTCGGCGTTCCTTTCGGGGTGTACCCCCGGCCCGAATGCTCTGTCTGTAACCAGCTCAAGGCACAGATACGGCGTGTGTAGTTCGTAAGTACGTAGACTGTGTTGTGTGCACAGATCAAGGTAGGTCCTACGTATGGCAGGGGCAGTCTTCAGCGATTTCGGTGCACCATTGTGCCTGAAACAGGCAACTCCTGGAAAGTAAAGAAGCAGTGCCAGATATGTTATGGGGACGCAATGTTGGACTATTACCGAAAAGAGGTCCACAATTTAGTCGAATACTATCTGTTCTTTCGCATACAACAATACTTTAGGGAAATTATGTGCGCGGCTAGTACAAACAATCATGTACCAGTTAGACGACAGTCGACTCCGTGATCTCCAAAATTTGACGCGGCTTACGGAGAGTAGAAGCGGCGCAAACTCGAACCGAATCACAGGTGGTGTTTGACTCTTCCGCGTACTAGCATGCAACACCGGACGCACTTCGGGTCATCCACGTGTTCTACAATTTATGGCGTGATTTCATGCTACTTGGTTGAATCAGTCGGTGCATCCATAAGTCAGGAGGAACGTTTGGCATCTTGCAAAGAAAATACTCCTGATAGGGTGGTGGCAGATCAAAACTGTACCTAGTCTTACTGATTTTCCAAACGTCTGCTAGTGACAATACGTTTATATAAAAGCGGAAGTCAAGCCCCAGCGTTCTCGGATCGATTGTTCGTCCACGTTGAATTACCTCTTCGACCTTGCCTATACAAGACCACCCTTCTGTGTCATTTTCTCGTTGAGTCAAACTGGAACCTAAAGCAGCCAAAATGCTATTGTCGCTGTTCATCCCGGTTTTATTGTCGTTGGCTGCTATCAGTAGAAGTCAGGAATTATTGCCCTTGGAAAGACTTTTTAACGTCGCCGTTTCAACCGATGACAGAGGAGATTATAGTATCGGTCGAGATACAATAGTTAGCCTACTGAACGATGCCTTGACACTCGCGACGTCAGGCGGGGCTAGAGTTGTCTCCACGGAGCCGACAATGGAAAGACCCCATGGCTCATTCTTCTACGGAGCCGGAACCAACGCGGAAACACAGAATCTACAAGGTATGCTTCTGTACGGCACACCCACGATAGAGACAAAGGGGAGGGCAGTCTCTGCTTATGCTTCTAACAGCTAACAAAGGTTTTTTTTTCTTAACAGGAATCTACAATACCGTTATCCGGTTCCTGTCTCAAGATGGAAGCACCTTCGGAAAGGACGACGAGTGGCTCCGCGGCTTCTCTGTAGCGACACTTATCTTCAGCGACTAAACATGGACGATGACTACTACGACAAAAATGACAACACTGTTTATGAGCCGAAACGCAAAGAAATTTGCACTTGGAAGAGGTTGGAGCCTTGTTTGACATACAACAGATTGTTGAAACAACTTTCAGCGAAGCGCGAGGCATCTATTGCAGAGGACGCCCCACTTTCGCGTTGCTATTTACGAAGTATACTCAGCACCTTAGTTTAGGTTTTCGCAATTGGTACGGAGTAAGCAAAATATATGTGATTGACTACGGCTACGTTAAAAGAGGAAGCCTGGCCCTACAGTTAGATCACGTGAGGAATCCGACAGCCGATTACAGGAATAAGACAGCTCCCCTTCTAATTTGGTCGCCCAATTAGTCGCCCAATTAGCCGCCCCACTAACAATCATCTACTCATAACCTCGCAAAAGGCTTCATAAGAACCCAAGTTTTCCATCTCAGCAAACATCACTATGGATACCCCTGCAAAAAGGAGAAACACATCTTTCCAAAATGTTACGCAACAAATAACACATTATTGCAGACGCCCGGTTAGACTTCCTCATGTATATGGTGGTCCAATGGCGGACGATGAAATCCAAAGGCCACACGAACTTTTTCGCAACGATTACATCAGAGACAGTCACCGTTGACGCTATTCTTCAAGTCAGTCCGTCTCACATATGGCCTAGCAAAATTAAGGGAAGAAAAGTTTATTTGGTCAATGCGCTACAGTTAGCTATCGACCCGGCCACGGGCGCATCATGACTGCACTCTGCTGCTGCCGCCTCTAATATTGCAGCTATAAGGCGTGTGCACGTTTTCCGGAGCCATGTTCATCCTGCATGCCGAACGTCGTATGTAACTATTGCCACACATCCGGACTATAGAGGAAACACGATCTTACATACAGCAGTGCAGACAGGCAACATTGCGGTAGTGGGTGTAACTTGGCGCTTCGTCTGCCACAAGTGGCGCTCTCCGAGTCCTGCTACTGTGGATGGAAGTGATGGTAGTGGCGGAGGGGAAGAACCGGCTGCAGAAAACCATGAAAACCTGTCGCTCTCGAGACCGGACAGGCACAGGAGTCGTCCGGTGGAGTCCGGGTCCCCAACCAGCGAGTTCGTTACATACACGGAGCTTATATATTTACTCGGAGCAAACGGCGCCGGGCATAACGTCATCACACTCGCGCGGCTGTCAGGCCACCAAGATGTCGCCTAGTTTTTAATGTCCATCTTGAACAAAGTGGACCCTGGGGAAAAGTGGAAGCAGCCCGGCGAATTTGAAGTTAAGAAGACTTTTATGAGAACACATACAAGAGCCTACTACGACCGCCGCCTGCCCCATGAACTCGATGTGAGAGTATGGGGCAAGTTTGAACCGTGAGAGCTGGCCAATAATCATGGCGGATATCAAGGCCTTGGGGGGTAGTTTCTCGAATAGTGCTTTTAAGCGCTGAATCGGGTTAGTAGTCTAGTTTTTTAGAACACGCTGCCTTCGAAGACGTGGTCACGACAAAGATTCCAAGTTTAGGGCGCCGTAATCACAATACACATATGCTTACTCCGTACAGGGCCCCTACACTTTGTAATCTGAGTTGGAAATGTTCTTTCATGGCTGTTACGCCGTACTTCCCGTATCTTGGTACGCATCGTCAGCCAGTAGTCTATCCCTGTCCTGCCATTCGAGTCGCATTGTACAACATTGACTTGCGGCCCACTAGATTTCCGTTTGCAACAACTACCCATCTGTCTATCATGCTTAGGATTGTCGAACGGAAAATGACAAGTTAAGCGCCAGCCACTCGTATTGTAGCATTTAGTTGGATCGAACAATGGTAAAAAAAGGCCAAAAATTACCGAAAACAGTTTTTGCTAACAGGGCGAATAAAAAGAAACGTAAGCCAAGAAATGGGATAAATAGAGTGAATTACGTATTATCGTGTTTTGATATGCGCCATTCGTATTCGCATCGTCCAACCTCGTTCATCTCAAAATACAGGATGAAAGCCTTTGCAGCAGCTGCTCTTGGCGCAGGCCTCTTTGCGTCCCTTGCCACGGCCCAATTTCCTACCCCGCCGACAGGCCTCACCGTTGTGCCGTCTGAGATTGATAACGAAGTCATCATTACATACAAACAGGCACGTGCAGGGCCAAGATCAACGGACGAGATACCATTCAGACTACGTGCTAACCAAAAAGTCGTCTATCTGCGAGACGCGGCCTGGTGCCAAGGCCTACAGTGGCTACGTGCATATCCCGGCCAACAAGACAGCCGACATTGGAGGTTTCGACATCAATGCGTACTTTTTGTACTTCCAGGCGCGCGAGAGTCCCGAGACGGCGCCGCTGGCAATCTACCTGGCGGGAGGCCCGGGCGAGTCGTCCACATATGCCGTTTTTGACAGTGAGAACGGCCCCTGCATCGTCAACGTGTTTGGCAATGAGACGGCCGAGAACGAGTGGTCCTTCAACCAACACGCCAACGTGCTGTACGTCGACCAGCCTGTGCAGACCGGGTTCTCCTACAGCGACCTGATCAACGGTACCGTCGACATCGAGGACGAGGCGGTGACGCCACAGGTCTTCAATGACAGCAGCGGGCTCCCAGCCACCAGCAGCATCTCTGGCTACGGCACGTTCCCGGGACAGGACGCGGCCAACACGACCAACACGTCCGTCAGCAGCGGCCGCGCCATGTGGTACTTTGCCGAACATTGGCTGACGTCCTTTCCGCCATATGTGCAGAGCAGCACGTCGGCCGCAGGCAGCAAGGCCATCAGCGTCTGGGGGAACTCGTACGGCGGCTTCTGGGTGCCCGAGACCGGCGTCCAGCTGAGCCGCAACCTGGAGCGACTGCACGAGGACCATCCGCTGCACGGCCGCCGGCTGCGGCTCGAGGCCATCGGCACCACCAACGGCTGCATCGACCTGGCCACGGCCATGCTTGGCTACCCCGACTTCGCCGTCAACAACACGTACGGCGTCCAGTTCATCTCCGATGACCTGTACACGGCCTCGGTCCAAAACATCACCGCCCCTGGCGGCTGTCTCGACCGGCTGCAGCACTGTCGCGAGATCGCCCAGGCCGGCGATCCAGAGACCACGGGGGCCAATGCCACGGTCAATGAGCTGTGCCAGCTGGCGCTGCTCTCGTGCGAGATCATCCTCAACGTGCTTAACGAGGTCAACAACGTGTCCGCTTTTGACGTGGCCGTGGCCGAGCTCGACGACTGCCCGTACTACCTGCCCGTTGAGCAGTACCTCAACAAGGCCACCGTGCAGGAGCAGCTGGGGGTGCCGCTCAACTTCAGTCTACTGTCCTACACCGTCGACAAGGTCTTTGGCTTCGCCTCCTCATCTTCCTCTCTGTCCTCGTCTACGGGTGATGCCGCCCGCCAGGCCGGCGTCGATAACCTCGCGTACCTGCTGGATCATGGCGTTCGGGTTGCCTTGATCTTTGGTGATCGGGACTACCGCTGTCCGTGGACCGGTGGTGAGCCTACGGCCGAGGCTGTAATGTGGTCCGGCCAGGAAGCCTTTCGCAATGCCGGCTACCAGGAATTGCAGAACCTCCCGCCCGATTCCCACGGAGCCGTTGTTCGCCAAGCTGGCCACCTCTCGTTCACCCGCGTGTTTGATGCCGGTCACAGTGTGTCTGCGTATGCGCCCAGCACCGTCTTTTCCATCTTTCGTCGCACCCTGGCCGGCCTTGACGTCGCATCCGGCCGCCTCCCTGCCCATGATGGCTACCACACTTTTGGACCCGCCAATAGCTACGGTTGGCGCAATACGATGCCTTCTGGCTGGCCCATCACGGACAGTTGCATGGTCGCTGGAGAATTCCTGCCTGTGGACCCGTGGATAGCGTTGGTAAGCTCATAGAGCTGAGCTAGGTAGGAATTGGAACTTCAGGATTTTAAAGCACTACCTTTCACTGGAAACACATCAATGTACATTGGTGGCAATTTGTAACAATCACATTTGACAGAAACTATATTAGCAGAACTATACGTTAAGCCCGAATCTCTCTTCGCTTAGCAGTCAGCCAATCAAAGATGTCTTGGTGCATGCAGCGAGCGAGTAGTCACGCGCTTTGACTACAGAGTGTGATGCACATTTCCTCGGGGAACATTGAGCACGAAATAAGGCCCAGACTTATGCAGCTACCGGTGATTAGGAGGCCCAGAGCGTTCTTTTCTGTTTTTTGCGAACACTAACCAATAAATATTATTGCTGGCCATCTGATTTAGGAGACAATATTTTTTGCAAAGTCGCAGAGCATGTGGAGAGTCAACAGCTGATGTCTGCATCGCGGCGGGCAGCAAATCGATTGCCTTTTGCTACCATGTTTGCTTGGGGAAAGTCCCCTTCCCCATGCCGCGGATGCCAAAGCTTGAATCAGTTGCAAGTAACTTTGGTGACGAGGTAGTCGTAGGGGTAATATGTGGAGTAGCTCGGAGTGTCTGTGCCAGACCTCAGATAGGTTCCTATCCAAGGATCGAGTACAGCCTCCAACTCGGAAATTGTATCGTAGCCAGCCTCAACCCCGGTGTATATGACCACCGAGTAAGGTGAAGAAACTGTCTGCTCCCAGCCGCAGCATGTCTATTCGGCCTGGTCAGATTCCACTGTTGTGATTTATTTTTTTCAGCAGTCTATGAACACTACTTACCGAAGAAATGGTTTCATCCATCGACTCATACAGTCTTTCGAGAATGGCTGCATGCATATCAGCAACAGTACATGCAACGGCGAGAGAATTCTTGTCTGCTTACCGTATACTATTCTCTCACCACTATCAGCAGTTGAACCATAGACGGAAAGATCAACAGTGCAGCCAGTCTCAGCCTGAGAAGCGTCGACTGCCAGTGCCGCAAGGACGGTAAGAACTGAAATTGAACGCATATTCAATTTATACGGTAGAGGTTTGAGAGAAAATTGATGAATATAAGTTGTATATCCTCTGGGTGGCGATGCGGCTTGGAAAGAAGCCTTTTATATGTAGTTCGTCCGCAACCCCTCTTCTGATACTACTTACAAATCGAACGATTCAAAGGAGCGTGGCGACAAACAATGACGGCCCATATTATACTCAATTCAGCTCTCATATCTTATCCAAAACGCTTACGTGATATGCTGTCATTATATGACAGCATTCTTTGTTCCGTAATCCTTTGTTCTACAGTCCTTTGTTTGGCTGATCTCCTTCTTGGAATCCATTTCTATCGTCGAGACAGACACGCAAGTTCGTAGGCCTCTCATTTAGGTGGGTTACATCGTAGGGGCCAGGTCCACAGAATTGTGCAGCCGACATTATGCGTAGACAGGTTCTCAGTAATCAATTTCTTACGGCGTAAGCGAGTATTGACTGTGACGAATAGGAGCTGCTTCCTCGGTGTTATTAGATCGGGAGGTCAAGCGGCTTGTTAAGCGGGTTGGGGGAAATGCAGGGCTTACGATCTGTCAACGTATCCAAGATACGATAGAAGTTCCAGACGTCAATAGCGCAAATTATAGCAGATTCGAGGAGGTTCTTCGCAGAGGGCCTATCTCAACCTATTAAGGCTTTCCCGTTATAGACGCCACTGGCACTTGTGTCAAAATGCCAGAAACAAGTGTATATGATTGTGTACTGAAGATAAATACAGAAAGTGGCGAATATTGAAGTAGTGGAGAAAAGAAAATAAGAAATCCCATCTGCAGATGTATACGACGACCAAGTCCTTCACATATTTCTAGCACAGCAAACTGATGCTACAGACTGCCTAAGCACGACCGTCTGGCCAGTACGTGGCAATGCGGCCGGTAGGAGACTCCATAACAGCACCGTTACCGTGCCAGTCGTCAACGTAAACTCGGTCGGTGCCGACCTCATCAATGTACCAGTCGCGCACCACAGTGTTGACATCGGAGGCGTCGCCCAGCTTCTCGGACGCAGCCAGTACCCACTGGCCGTCATTCTTCATGTCATACGCACCGGTTGGAGCGCCGGTGAGGATCCACTGCGTGAAGCCCATCCACGAGTCACCGTTGTCCTTGTCCCAGATCAGCACGGCACCGTCACAGCCGCGGATAAGGGAGACGTCACCCCAGGCGTTGCCGCTCGTGTCCCAGCTGAACTCGAACCAGGTTCCCAGTAGCTGAGAGCTGCCGTCAAGCATGGTGCTATCAACTCCGCGCTGGACTCGGCCCTCAAAGTCACTGGGCAGGCTGATGTACTCGGTCTCGCCAGCGTTGATCCAGATGTACTTGTATGGGATATCGTCACAGCAGTTCTGGTAGATGTAGAAGCCACGCCAGTCCGAGGCAGCGTTGGTGATGAAGATGCCTTTGCCACCGCTGTCCGTCTCGCCCCAGGTCAGTGTGGCGGACGTGGGACACGATTTGTCGCAATAGTCGGAACGGCCGACGAGAGAAGAGTTTCGAGGATTGTATCGCTTCAGACCGTTATGGCTGTACTTGGGCACAGTCTGGTTGGTTGTGATGGCCGCGATGTCGGGCATCGGAAGGCTCTTGGGGCGTGTGCTTGCGCCATTGGGAATGCTGGCTGCGAGCGAAGCCCCGATCAGGGAGAGGGTTGCAATTGCCTTGAGCATATTTAAAAGAGATAAAAATTGAACTAAGTGCTTAGATGACAGCCGGGAAGTGTAGAGTGTCTGAGGGAAGTTTTGTTCTTCTTGCTGATGAGGAAAGGAAAGACCAGATGATAGAGGGAATAGCCACGGCTTATATACGAGTACACTTACATAGAGTGGAAGAAAAACCAAGGCTGTACCATTCGATGGCTGGCAAGCAGAAGGCCCAAAGCAGGAACTTCTTCCGCCCCTGGCTCACAAATTCCCTCAGGAACGTACATGATCAGGCTGACACGTCGGAGCCACCGAAAGTTGCAACTGTCTTCACAGGATCATGGCTAGTCTGCAGAAGGCCGCATCCCTGTAGCCCGCAACGAGCACATGCATGTCCATTGTGGTCTTTTTCCTAGAGCTAGTGCTCACGATGTTGCCGTTACAGCATCCCGGTATGAATATCTCGGCTCGGCCACCTCCCTTTTCCGCTCAGTATATCTATTTACACCTTATATAAGCGGGCATGGGCAAGGATCTTGTCGATCCTTACTGAACTTAGACATATACTGCGTGCATCTGCACATGAGACGGATCTAAGACACTGCCACGATGACCACACAGGACTATTGTACAGTGTCTTGATCTAGATCCACTCCCAACTTGAATCACGTTATAGCTTTACTCTAGCCCCATTTATCCAGCAATACCTTCCGCTGTTTGTGGAGGGTCTTTGCCGGATCATACGAATATCAAGAAGTACCTTCCTTAAGTGGACTCAAGATGCGATGCACTCGTGGGCTCCTTTCTTGAAGGAATGATTAATGCGGATACGCCTCAAATGCAGCAGGTGTGATCGATCCTCGATCCTCTGAGGTATGCACGGGCTAATGTATCCACCAAGCACTCCATAAACACCTGTTATGTTGCTCGGTCTTCAGGTCTGGCTTTAACTCTTCGAAGCTTCACTGACCAGATGCCGTGCGGTGTTTTGTAGAGGGAAGAGGGGACATACTGCGCCATGCTTGGTGGACACTTGTATGCAAAACAAGAGGACAATTGCGCATGCATGTTGTTGGGATTGGATATGCAGATTCAAAGAGCTACAACGTGTGGTAGTCGCTACCTACTCCGTACATAATACGTTAAACGTCGAAAGTCACGGGGCTCAGTCAAGGCTCGTCCCATATTGCTGAAGTAAGCGGTGGAAGGATTCGGGGATGTAACCTTAATTTTCCATACTGGGCAATAAAGGATTCCTACGGGATCGTCCTCGCTTCTACTCCGCAGACCGGTGAGTGGCTACATCGCATCCTATCCGCTGCTTTTAAAATCGACCTAGCCGAAAACATCGTAGTCTTTCCTGGTATGGTTTAGCTCTTACATCCTTCCGACTTGCCGTCTCCGTATTAGTCTAGACCTTAGTTCCTGGGCGGCTAAAAGTATGCTTCAGTTGGTGGAGTAATAATAGTTGCAACTGGAAAAAAGAAACCCGTGGTATGAGAGATACAGAAAACCTGCGTGAATCTTACATAATTTCTTGAGGTAGCCCGATATCTGCCTGCAACGAGCGGGACGAAGGATTTGCAAAATTGATCCTACAGAGACCGGATAACAGCTAAAAGAGGTGGAATAAAGGATGTATGACATTCCTGGGCTAAACGAAAGAACAAAAATGCAAGGGGTCGTCAATGCGCATCGAAGGATTTATGTCTCGTATTACTAAACGGACAGCCTCTTCATGTATATGGAACTTTATGACCATAGGTGAGACTAACCCAATTCTAATCATTTAACCCATACGTACAGGTTTACATTTCGGATTACATCAACTGAAATGTCAGACCGGTTTAGCTTCTATCAATTCATGAGGTTTTTATAGCCTAAAAGGAACGCAATCTCCTCCCAAGAGACTAACTTCGAACAGTACGAAGTAGACTCCGTCATAAGTTAGGGTAAACCCTATAAGCTACATGTGTCCATAGTCGTAGAAAACGGTCAAATACGTCAATAAAATTGATACTAGGAAATCAAAACCACAAAGCCTTAGGGGAATTAAATGAAAATGAATTCAGGAGTTTTCGTAAGACGGTGGGTTCTTGTCGAAGAGGATGTGTAGCTGGAAGGCATATGGTCAAGCATTGGTCTTATTTTTATTGGCAGAGGTAGGCTGGTCCCAAGGCACTGCTCTTGTCAAAGTGCCTCCGGATCGAGCAAAGTACTTTTGCGGCAGACGAAGTCACCACGGCAAAGACAAAGGCTTCATGAGGCCCAACCACTCCAGTGTTGTAAATACTACGTTCTTGTCAATGAAGAATCGCTTCTTGTTAGTTACGATCCGTCCTTCCAGACAAAGGACTGTGCTGGGAAATACAAACATCGATTTTAGAAAGGCACCAAGTCGACCGAGCTACATTGAATACACCTTTACTTAGTTTACAAAAAGGTGTTAGTAAACGATACAATACGGAAAAAGATGAAGCTATTAGTCTTTACATCTTGTGCACATTTTTCAAAGTAAATCTTTAAGCATCACGAAAAATATAAAAATAAATGAAATATAGTTTGCGGAACTTAGGTCGCATTCACATATACCCTATTTTTCCAATTCGGGTAACAGTTGTTGCGTCTGTCACGAAAATGGCATACGATCAGTGAGCACGCAACGAGCCCCCAAAAGGTACCATGATATAGGAGTACTTGGTGATATATGAACAAAACTGCACTACACTCAAGGCGCACCGGCGCGCCCCAGCACGACGGATATTACCAACGAAGGAGGCGGCGCAGTACGGTGTCGGGGATAACGCCATGGGCTACAGTTGTTGTATATTCCGCTATTATCTAGTCTATATACATAAAACCTAGACAACGAAGTCAATCCTGACTATACCGACCACATGGGCTACAGTAAGTAATTGTGATTCGGAATGGCGAGTTAGAACTGCCAAGGAAGGCGCTGGCGGCGCTGCGGCAGACATTTTTTGTTTAATCTAGTCCGTACGTGGTGACGAACAGGGGAGGGCACAAATGCGGTATTTTTCGCTTACATAATTTTTTTGTGGGTACCCGTACAAATAGCAATCGCCCAGGCTTCACCTTAACCTCAAATAACTGATTTCTCTCCGAATACAACGATCTTCGGTCAACAGTTACCCATGTATCCCAGGTTGCCTGAGCAGTAACCTAGCTTGATTGATTGGATATGATTTTCTCTTTTGTAATTTATGCTTCTCTTTTCTGCCTCAGCTGCTTAGCCACAAGTACGACTTTCACCAAGTCCTAAAGCCATGGAGACGATTGCGAAGATCTTACCAAAGAAAATCACAAGTTCCACCAGATTACGACACGCCACCGAAAGACCGCGGATTGTTATAGCGGGCTTTGGAGGCGCGGCCTGACTTCCAGGCGGTTATCGACTTGCTTGCTGCAGATAAAGCCGCCCAGCGACTCGAGTTTGCCCTCGAGATCGAGACAGCGGATGGCGGCCGCGACGGAAGGGGAAATAGCCGTCAGACTAGATTCTTTCAGTCTTAGTGCCATCTGTGTACTTCCATTACACATACTGCGGGAAGAGGGGCCGATGCAGTAGATGAAGGTGAATTCGCCTTACTTGACTTTTTGTCACAGACAGAAACACTGGTCCGCGTCTGTAAGTTTCTGTGGGAAATTTCCTCGACTTTCGTTTGCTAACAGAATGTGGTAGGCATGCTAATGGCCATGACGGACGCACCGCCTGCGATTCCCGAACACCGTCTCTCGCGAAACAATGCCGAAGCCAACAAGGTATGTCGGCGTTCGTGTTTACCGTGGTGAACTTTCCCCGGAGGAATGTGATTGGGGCGGGAGATTCCTCTTCTCTTTTCTTTTTCATTACATTTTACTCTCTTTGGATCTATACTCACAAAATTGCTGTTTCAACAGTGTCTCGAACGCGATGGCAGGAAGTACATTCTGCTCGGCACGACAGGCCCAGATGCTGTCATATATTCCTCTTCGCAGCCACCTCTTCCACACTCTTCAGGAGTATAGCCCACAGCATCATGGGAGATCGCGCAATCCTCGTTACCGGCGGTCGGCCAGTTGCAACATACAAATCATGGAATATGATTGTCTGAATCCACAGCTACATCGATGGTGGGGAGAAGCGCGATTTGGCATGAAATGCCTTGGCGTTACGCCAACCCCGATTGGAGGTGCCACCGTCAGCATCCAGTTTGTCTGGATGCCTCAGAAGGAAGCCCCGCCTCGCGGCCAGTCGAAGGCATGGATGCATGAAGCCTTAACAGTGTTAGCGGGATCGTGTCAGTCGTCGACGTGCGCACTGGCCGACCCCTACAAGAGCAGAAACCTCTTGAAGACGAAGCCGCAATGGCGAAGATAATAATGAGTAAGCGGCTTCTCTACCGACACTCTTACGTCTGGGTGCTGCATTCCTGGCTGAAATTAGAGTTCAGCATTTAATTAGAAATGTTAAAATAAGAATTAATTATATATAACCCTGCCTACAATTTACCCTCTTTACCTTAGCTAGATAGTTTATTCTCTTAAGGGTTCTAGTTTAGCTTACGTAAGGCCGCTGTAATTAAGATTAACTTTGTTGTTGTATATTTTTATTTATACAATAAACCTGTTAAGGGTGTACTTGGGTAGGCCAGGTAAGTCAGGCAGGCAAGGAGGTATCTCTTTAACAGGAGGAGGCAGCGGTATATTCAATAGCTAATTCTTGCCTTCTGCACTCTGAGGGAGTGCGGGAGGCGCTCTTTATCGTGAGCGCACCTCTTGCGAACCAGGTGCGCAAGGCAGGCGCGACCCCGCTTCTACTTGGCCCGTGCGCCAGCACGTGCTGTGGCCTGTGCGCAGACTGCGCCACGCAGCCTGCGCCACAAGCCCCGCTTTCAGACCACGATGCGCAGGCTGTGCGCATACTGCGCGTGGCCTGCGCCGGTGCCCTTCCTTGGGCGGCGTTACAAAACCCTGCCACAACGCTATAAAGGGGTCCCTACTTTAGCCCTATAGCGTAGTAGGTATAAACTTACTATTAACACTATAATAAACAGTTTTTAAAAGACAAGGAAAAGATTCTCTTTACCTTTTAGTGCATAATAAAAGACCCTTTTTATAACGGGCTATGGCCCGGTATAAGTCCTCGGCTCCGCCCTCGGCTCGGAACAACCAGTCGGCCGTGTCACGTGGCCTGTCTTGCGCACGCGCTGCGTGCCGCCTGCGAACCCCTTTTCCAATGTGATAACCACATCACATGGCAAGCGGAAGAAGAAGCAGAACCACTCCACACGGCAGAATGCACACAGACCAATGGGAGCACAGGCGGTCTGGAGATCACGTGACAAG